>LZPO01046577.1:0-10269 GCA_001675575.1 Neotoma lepida
TGTGTGTGTGTGTGTGTGTGTGTGTGTGTGTGTGTGTGTGTGTGTGTGTGTGTGTGCATGCGTATGCACGCATGGGAAGATCAGAAGACAGCTTTAGGGAGTTGGTTCTCTCCTTTTACTATGAGTGTTGGGTTCAAACTAGGTTATCAGGCTTGCACAGCGAGTGCTTTCTTCCCACTGAGCCATCTCACTGGCCCATCCCAGAGGATTTTTGAGGGAGATTTTAACAGAGTGAACAACTAAAATGGACAGCTTAAACTGTGCACAACACTTTGCACTCACATTCATTCCAAGTGAAACCAGTGTGATGGAAACATCTTTCTGTAATGGACGTTGGAAAATATAGTCTATGCATCCAAGAGGAAGAGGTATAGGATTTAGTACACTTTTGGTCATCTCTTCTACAAGGAGTTATGCTCANTTCTCAACATTGAAATTTCTTTTATGTTAATTTAGACACATCACTTCAACTTTCACAGTTTCAATTTTGTTCTTATAATATATCAAAACCAGAAATGCACTCTTATGATATAGGATTAAGTACTATAATGTACTTATCTCAGTATTTGGCGGTAAGAACTATTCAGTAAATTCCCATTATTTACATCATTTTATTTATGTGAGAAGATACTCAGGTACATTGTTTCAGGGATTATAATGGAGTTTTCAAACTAGTGCTGTGACCTCAATTCATCCACAATTGGGCAAAATCATCAGCAAGACAAGTTCTCATGTGTGTTGCTTACTTTTCTTATTGCTGTAACCAAATACCTGGCAAGAGGCCACTGGAAGAAGGAAGGGTTTATTTGTCTTGCATTTTGAGGTGATACACTCCTCCATGGAGAGAAAGGCTACCTGGTGGATGTATGCACATAGGACTTCTCACCTCCACATATCTTGGCCAAACAAGAAGCAGGAAGTGGACAAGAAGTTCGGGTTATAAAACATCAATGTCAGATTCCAGTGACCACTTCCTCCAACAAGGCTCTGCCTTCTGAAGCTTCAGCAACTTAGCCTCACCAGCTGGGAACCAAGTGTTTAAACGTATGAGTCTGTGGGGGACGTTTCACATCCACACCCCANCAAGGTTTGACATAGGCAGTCGTTGTAAAGATTGCTACTTTGGTGAGACTAAAGTAGTCTAGAGAGCAAATGAGAGCCAGAAAAGTGTTTAACTGACAATAAGTTCTTCTCAACTCTGGTGTGAGTAAAGTAGAAGGGAAGGGTAGAGTTTGGGGAGCAGAGGTTTCCCTGGGTTGAGAGTTGCTTCTTACTCTTTAGGATCAGACTTACAAAGATGAGTATGAGGAGAAGCAGGCCTGGTTCTGAGCGCCATCTTTGATTCCCTCAAAGAAATGTCATCTCTTCCGCCTCTAAATCTCTAGGGCCTTTATATGCGTCACCTCCCTCTGAATGCTATGTATGCATGCATTCATTCACATNTATTTTCGCATGTCATTCAAAAGGCATGCACAAACATTTGGGTTTCTGTGAGAAAGTGACTCGAACAGAAGGGAATCGGAGATCAGGCGACATTTCACCGGGTGAAGGTGAAGGTGGGGTGGAAAGAGNAGTGAGAAAGGGAAAGACGAGTAGATAGGCTTCTGCCTGCCGAGTACCAAGGTGCTGCACAGAATCCTGCAACATACTTCAAGACTGCTAATAGGGTCACTCCTTTTTAGGACCCACGTAGATGTAATCAACACTGTCACTGCCTATTAAGAGTAATTTATACTTTATTTTCACTCTATTTTTAAGCTAGAGCCTTTCCTAAAAATTTACACACACACACACACACACACACACACACACACACACACACACACACAGTGCCCATGGATTTTAAGCCTTCTTATCCATATGGAATTTAGAATTCGATAATGCATAGTAACAACAGAAAGCATTACGGCACTGGAACAAGCACCACGAGGAAAGGGTGCTTGCCCGCTGAAATGTACAGAAGCACTATGGCNAAGGGGACCACGCTGTAGCTCTCTTGAGCTGTACTCCAGCTAGATGTATCCCTGTGTAATGTAACAATTACCTTCAATCACCCTGATCTGAAGTAATCCTTGCTACATGCCTTCCTCATTGTGAGTGATGGGGCCCGCTGTTTGCTGAGTCTAAAACCAAATGGTCTTTCACAAGCAAAATTTAAACTTGAAATAGGATTCTCTGACTCCCAATTCTGAGTCTATTTTTTTTCCCCATGTACTTTATACATTCCCCAATCAGGTTGAGACTGGCTACAGATGGTGCTTGTTTGTAATGAGAAGGGCTGGGAAGCTGCCCTCCCTCCCAAGGGAGGGGTCAGTAATGGAACTAACTATGTATTGTCCACCTTCTATACTAGATTTGATTTTTCACTATTTGACCAACTGTGTTTGTTTATTTCTCAGCACTGAAGGGCTTCCATTAGCTCCAGGCTGATTGAGCATAGACTACGGAGTAAGAAGGAACAGAACATCTCCCCTCCCAAATGCTGATGTAATCCCTTTGCTTTTACTGACAGCTGAGTAATGTTTGCTGTAGGAAACAGTGTTTGAAATGAGCTGATATTTACAGTCATTAGTGACAAAGAATTGTTTTGATCACAGGAGACATAGTGAGCATTATTTTTTGGATGACAAGCAACCTTTCAGAAGATTGCGCCTAAAACCAGGGCAATCAAGACCCTAAAAGAGAAACTGCTAAGAGTTTTTAAGCTGGAAATTACCTTGTTTCAGTAAATCAAAAGATTAATATTTAAGAACCCATAAATTTTGCTCAGAGAGCATAGCCAAATATTATTATCATAACGAAAACAAAAACCTCAGCTCAGCAAATTAGTCACCAAAGACCGCATGTAAATTGACATTTTAGTTTCTTAACTAATGGAATCATTTGTCATTTTACTGAAGCAGTTCATTACAAAAATAAATTAAGAATAAGTAAATTGTAGTCATAGCAATCATGATGAAATTATTAGTAATCACATTTCCCGGCATGAAAGTTTTGTGCATGCTTCTCATCAGTAGATGTTATTCAAAATAACTTCAGAAATAAGCATCAATATTATGCCAAGGTTTAGGACTTTTTTTTTAATTAAAGAAAACAGAGTAGAAGTAAAAAGAAAGTTTCTAATTAGCAAAGGAGGAAAATGTCCTTCCCCTTCAAATGCACACAAGTTCAACTGTGCAATTCTAATATCAAAATGAAGAAATGGTGAAATTCCCTCTACTACCCTAAATAGTAAAAAGAAAATGAGAAAGCAGAGCCTAGCTCATGCAGTTTCTAAATAAGGGAAAAGGAAATTGCATTTCTCTGGGTAAATATTTACTTCCTAAAGCGTGCCAACAAAAGCTACTATTTTAGAAACGGGACGTGGTAGTAACTAACTAACTTGCACTTAGTTGATTTAATTGGAAATGTGCTGTTTCCCCTTTTAAGCCTTTGCTTTAATTGTAGAATAAGACATTTTCAATCTGATTTTCTAATTGCACTTGGGAGCTGGTATCCTGTTTATATATACACTGATCTGTGGGATGGCCTCATCTGTACCTTTGTAAGCTATATTAAATGAAGGTCATCCCATTTATTTCTCCTTCAGCATCCACTTACAGGACATTCTCATATCTATGTTTTCAAAGGTAAATTGTACAACTAACATTCAATTAACGCAGATAAGTTTCATGCCCCTGATGTGATGCTTGAACCAACAAAATTCCAAGCATACACATGCAAAGTTTAAGTTTACTCTTAATTTCAGGAAATGTAATTTAAATGCTGACAGAATAAATTTCATTGGCTAAAATCATGTCTAAATCCATATGATGTATACACACAATATTTGACCATGACTATGGTTATTTCTAGCTAAGTTTTGGCTTGATACTTTAGTAAGTGAGAAGACTTTGCCTTCAGTTTTNCTAGTGAACCTAATTGGACACAGGAAATAACAAAGGTTGCAAATGTTCTTGTTTTTTTCGGAAATGAAATATGTGTGATGTTTTTCATAGATCCAACTATAACCAGTGTCAACATCTCTTATAATTTTTTTTTAATTTCTTTTTAGGAAAAAAGAATGTTGGACTGATACAGGTCACTCATTTGAAATAATATTTAGAACTAGAATGACCTGGGTTCAAAGTGAATTTAGGAAAAGATATTATCATGGCCAGATAATAGGAAACGGTTGCTGCCATCCAGGAGGCTGGAGAATGGGAAGCTGTAAAGAGAAGGGAAAGAAATGAGGCGGGGCCACAAGGGAGCAGTGAGTGGAGAGAATGGGGGCTTGAAACCACAGCANGCATTTGGGATCTACAATTAAGGGCATACTGTTGGCATGCCTTTAACATAGATGCAGTTACATCCGCCCCTCCATTTATGTGGGCTCCTGAGAAATCTGTGCCGTTCCTAAGGCCTCATGTCTTCTTACTGCTCAAAGAATTGGGTAATAGCTTCCAGGCTACGGTCATTGGCTTGACAGTCAGTCATACAGTTTTCATATAAGTTGAAAGAAGAATTGTTTTATATTATATAAGACATTAATACATTATTAACTATATAGTAAGAAAATATTTAGTTAGTAAATAACATTATATTTTTAAGATGTTTCCATAAACCTCCCAGGACAGGGAAAACACTTTCAAGAGACATATAGAGTACTTCCCCACTGTGTAAGTCTGAATATTTACAGAATGTGGACTGGTGACATTTTACCACAATAGCCTAGTTCAAAATAATACAAGGAACTGGATCGATTATTACTCCATTCTTGTGAGAAGCTTCACAAAAGCTGTGGATTTAAATATACTTTGAATCATAACTGTTTAGAATTTAACCCATGAACAAGTTGATTTATTTCTTACAGTTGAATGAAGAAGTCTTGTTTAAAAGCATCTCTGGTTTCTCTTTTGTCNGTGGGAATTTTGTGTGGGTAGGTGAAGCACTCGTGTGCGTGCATTCGTACATGTGCACACAAGGCTACTTTGGGGACCTCATGCAGTAAGTTACAATGATGGAGCATGACAGTCAGAATGGCACACACTATTAGCTGGACCTCAACTCTATTACAGGGCTATGTTTGGTGACACAGAATCAAGAGACTCAAGGATACAAGGTCAAAGGTAGCAAAACATTACATTAATCTGTTCTCTTCAGAAAATATCAGTGTTTCTCCATGTAAAATACAGCACAGGCTATTTAATTATGAGAAACGAATGTCCAAGGATATCATTTACAAAAAAAAAAAAAGAGCTGTATTTTAGCTTTTAGCTAAAGATTTGCAGATATTTGTCTTCCAGTGTGTTGGTGTTTCTTTCGTTTTATGACCTTAACAGTTATTACTGGAATTGTTCATGATACCATAAATTGACTCCACGGCTCTATATTCATTTTTTTCTTTTGTTCCTTATTGTCCACATGGAAATGATAGGAATAGTCAACCCAAAATAAACCAAATTAACAGATCATCTGGCAGTACACACTTTCTATTTAGGTGCATATAGATCAGCTGGTAAAATTAGCAAGAAACAGCACTTAAAATTTTTCTAGCCAACAAACATTAAGGACAACAAATAATTTTTATGGTCTTATCACTTCAAAGTACATAATTAAGTTTCAAGGGAGTGGGTTTTACTATGAGAATGTTATGCCAACCTTACATTCTTAAAGCAAAGAAGGAGGGAGACTGGTAAAGTAGCTATTGTATTTATCACATTCGACTCCACTTACTAACAGAGATCCTCTTTAGTAAATGTACTACTGGTTAATGTTCCAAATAGTGAAATCTGCTAAGTGATCAAATAGCTCAGAGGGATATGCATAAATGCTATCAAGCTACTAGATTAATCTGGCATTTTTAATTATCACGTAGTTTTCTAAAGAGTATACATTGTAAAAATCATAAAAATGTACTTTTAGTTGTTTAAACGTCGCATGATTAGGAGCTGTAACTTTGTACCCTACTTGCCAAGACTAAGGAAATGTGTGCTACCAATTAGTATGCAAGGATAATTATGGATGAAGCTCTTAAGATTGAGTTCCCAGATGTGTGCACACTCCTGTAGCCTCATAATTTCTTCTATTCTCCTTATTTATGCCACAGGTACCTCGGAGAAATATAATTCAGAATGCCCACTATTTTGAAAGAAAAGGCTAGAGGTCCTCTGAACAGTTTAGCTGGTAGTATGCAGTCCTTCTAACTGGAAAAAGTAGGCTTTAGCCAAGGCAACCTCAAAATATAAATAAATAAGAGAAGAATCAAATCCCTCTGAAATTCTTTCACATGGTCACTGCCTTTAACCTCCCTGCCTCAGTACAAAGTTACTCTGTGTCCTTCCCTTCTCTGGTTACGACAGAGCTATTTTCTGAGAACCAATTCACAACAAAGAATTTTCGTTTGTGAGAGCTGTGCCTAGACTGACGCCACGGGCCCTTCCCCACCCCAAGAGCCTTTTGTTTTGTACCAAAAGAATTACTCCATTCATTATCCCCACAGATGCTTGGCCTGGAGGCAGAGAAAGTCAGTAAAAACAACAAGAAGCCGAGTTCTCCACCGGTCTAGGCTATCATTATCTACACAAGAGACGATGAGTTCGTAATGAAGTTGACGAGGCTTATTCAGGCGCTCGCAGATTGGCAAGAGGATAAAAAGTGTCTTCAATTTTCGTGTTGTCTGATGTTGAAGTTAGCTGTCATCCGGCACTAGATTAGTCACACTTTGAGGCAGGGCTTTGGAGAAGGGGTCAGAACAAAGCTACTGTACTATGGCATTTCACAGTCTGAGGAACAGAAGCATAATAAATGTACTCTGTAATTTAAATCAAGGCGCTGCTGTGGGAAATCGCTCCCTCTTTCACTGGAGGTATTAGAGCTGAGCGCTCTGCTTCTTGACATCATATAACATAGAAGGAGTCTGTCCAACTTTGCTCCTGTAATTGCAATGAATGCAGTGATTATATTGGATGAGGCTCTTCTGAATTCAGCAAAATAAAGACTCGCTCGTCACAGAGGACGCATTAGATTATGCATGTTTTATGCTTTTTTAATTCAATTGAAAAAATTGGCTAAACATGAATGAAATTTTAATTGGAAACATTTCACACTTTGGCAATGTAGATGGTATTTGATAAGTGTTACTGTTTCCCATTCAGGAGGGAATTCTTAGATCTGAATAAAAAATACGTTAAGTAGATTCACAAATTAACCACTTAACAGGATGAAATCCCCGGAACCATAGGGCAACAATTTTCCTAAAATTCTAACAGCAAACTTTTAAGGAAGGTGACATTGACCATTTTGGAGGGAAACAATACCAAATTATACAAACCAACTTTAACCATTTCATCTTCAGGATACAGAAACAGCTATTTTTACATTTTTAATTTAATATACTAGAACATCTAAGAGATATGATAGATTAAAATACTTTGAAGAAACCAAGTGGGAAGTCCTCTATAAGACGTTTATGTTAGAGCAGAACCCTTGCTTTCAAACATTTAAAAGCTTCAAATGGAAATTTTTTTTCCCCAGAGACATTCAAATTCCAGGCAAGTGGAGCAGTCCACACCATTCTCCCTTCTGTTCTCAGCTACAGTGACACAGACTTAACTTTGCCAGTAGCTTCCACTGTAAATATGACTCTCATGAGCAATCACATTGTGTGTCAATGTTTCCCACTCCCCTACACTCCTCATTACAGTTCGAGGGGTCAGAGGAAACCTTTTGCTAGCTAGTTCTAAGAATCCAGCCATGTATGCAGGGCATGGTTTGCCCACCAATGATCCATGAAGGATGTGGGTGGAGAGGAGGAAGAGGAAGACACTGAGGTGGTTTTTCTTTGTTCATGTTACTTTGCGTGTTTTTCTAAAGGAAACTTCTAGATCTAACATCTGTTTAAAGGCTGCTACTGCTGTTGCTTACTGTTTTCTTTCAGATCTGTTAAGATCACCTTGACTCAGCAGATCTGTAATCCAATGGAAGAAAGAAAATAAAGACATTGGAGGAGGCTTTGTTGAAGATCCCAGTCTTGATGTTGATTATCGATCAGGTGATTAAGGCAGATGAAGAGGTTTTTTGAAAGCCAAAGCCTCTGATTGTGTCTCTCCAGTGTGCCCCGAAAGGGGTTGGGAAATCAATACCCTCAATCAGAGCGGAGAGCATTTCTCTGTCAGTCACACGGCTAAAGTGATTAGAATTGAGTCATAAGGCAATGAATAACTCACACAGGCTTCCTGCTCCTCTTTTTCACCTCATAGACAGCCTAATGAACTCTCTAGGCTGAAGGGACAGACTTACAACTCTGGTAGCACAATTAACATAACATCAGATAATGGCAAATTCCTGACAGTCAAAGTAAAGATGTTAATTTCAATCTATCCAAAGACTCACACCTGAGGGATCTTCAGCCCACCATGCAAATGTAAAAAGGCAAAGAGGTAATAACACCTTTAAATGCACTTCTAAACTTATCACTACAGCTGGAAACAGCACAGACAGTTCTTGTATCAAATGACCTCATGATGAAAGATGACAGCCTTTTCACATCTAAAAGTTCTAAATACAGTTCCAGAATTCTCCAAAATCAAATATATTTAAATACTAAGCATTTTTCTATATCATTTTATATATGTGTGTGTGTGTGTGTGTGTGTGTGTGTGTGTAGTGTAGTGTATGTTTATGTAGATATGCATATACCTGTGGCGATCAGAGGACAACTTACAGGAGTCAGTTCTCTCTTTCCATCATGTGGTTCCTGAGAATCAAACTCTTGTCATCAGACTTGCTAACAAGCACCTTTATTAGTGTGATACCTTGCCAACCTTATGTAATTTTTAAAAACACACTTTTATTTTTCCCTGGACATACAATGGCTTCTGGCAAATACTAACACAACTCCTATCTGTGGGGGAGAATCCTAGACATGTAAGTATTCAAAATATTCTACATATTAGACCCATACTTTCTCTAGTCTCTCAGATTAAAGTTGCTGAATGACACTATGTGTCACCATTAATCTCTCCAGCAGTGTTACTTGAAGCACTCAATAAGTATATGATTCATGAGTCCAGGTGATCAAATATTAACCTTCCAGAACATAGATTTTTGTTTGACAAGACACATGACTTGAAGTTCTAGAGAAAATTGGAATACTATAATCCCAAAAGCCAGACAAATTATTAACAATTAGCTTTTTAGATATGTGTATTACTCACTGGTAAGTGAGCACATGTAGCCTCTCCCATCTTGCTGGAAAATTGACTTTGCAAGTGGAGTCTATACACTTTTGATATAAAAGACCTGACATTAGTAAGAGTGTCACCCATATTGCTACAAGCTCTTATCACATCTGTGTCTTTGAGGAAGTTTTTGCTATTGATCAGACACTTCCTGTGGAATCACCATACAACTTCCATTTCCAAATCATTGACCTAACAGAGAGACTGCACTCTATACCAGTTCTCTTGTCAGGAATGTAATTTGCAGGAGTGAAGACAGGCCAGCTCATGGACTGCCCCTCATCCATTCTCCTCACTAGTGCAATTGACTTAAAATGGAATGTCCCTGCTTTGACTTCAAGGCTGGCAATAGGAAACGATTAAAAAGATGTACAGATGATTTATTTTTTTTAAAAAAATATGATCTCATAGTTCAAAAACCACAAAATTAGAAGGTAATAAA
Organism: Neotoma lepida; assembly: GCA_001675575.1. Classification (NCBI taxonomy): domain Eukaryota; kingdom Metazoa; phylum Chordata; class Mammalia; order Rodentia; family Cricetidae; genus Neotoma; species Neotoma lepida. The sequence goes on from LZPO01046577.1 coordinate 9,664, forward strand.
TGACTTGATTAACCCGTACTCCCACAATTGCATAGTAAAATACCTAAGTGATCATGTTCTCTAATAGTTAAAGAAGCTGTAGGCTGAGGAAGACAGTATCCACTTCCCTTCAAGAGGATTTCTGGTATTTTAGTTGGTAAGACCTTTATAGACACAATATAAATGTCCTCATTTCCTGCAAAGATAATGCAAGATAAAGTATCATGTATGTACTACTGGACCTGCTATGTATATACTCTGAGTCAGGTCTCTACTTTCTATGAGATGAGATGAGTAAACAGCTTTCCCTCTACAACATGGTTCATTTACCTAAAGAAAAGAAACTATTGCTTGTCATACTCTAACTTAATTAGGAAGAAACAGTATTAATACACCTTATCCATATTTGTGCGTACATGCATATGTGGGCAAATATATTTATGTATGTATGTCATCTGTAAATTGTTAAATGTAAAGTTAAATATTTAAACAACATGAGCATGTGTCACTGCACTAATAGTAGCAATTTCTCTCTTATTGGGCAATTATTACAGGACAAACACTTTCATGTGAATTTTTGCATTGGATTTTCATAGTAGCATGGAAGAGAGACTATACCTTCATTCC
>LZPO01046578.1:0-10257 GCA_001675575.1 Neotoma lepida
TGTTTTGTTAAATGGAGAAATATGTAGGAGGTAAGGCAGTAATTACCTCTTCATACATATGCCCAACAGCAATTTTCTACCAGCATCAGGCAATTTGCAAATGAAGAGGAATTTAGGACATAAAGGGGAGAAAGATTGATCTCTTGAAAGCTCCATTTCACAAACACCTTTGGGCATTGCCAATCAACACTGGTTATTATACATGTACATTTGTCATGTCTCTTTTTCCAAAAATAGCAATACCAATGAAAAGCACTGTTGAAAAATTGGAAAAAAAAAGTGTTTCTATCTCTTTATTTTAAGGAACATTACAAGGAAAGCCTTGTTTATTGTAGTTACGACTTAAACTCATAGATGGGAAAATTGGGTATGGAATTACAGAGGAAAGAGTTTTCAAGACTTGATAGCAGGGAAAATATTCTGAGTTCATGGGAATTCATAGCACAGAAAGGAAGGAAAAGAAACAGACATAAAATCACATTTGGCTGAATGATATATCAAGCCACTTGGGTCAAAACAATACTTAGAACTCACACAAACAACCTGATTCTGTAAATTTCTTTCTAAATTGAAGAGCAGATTCCTGTGGGCTTTGAAAGGGAATTCTTTTCTAAATTACTGGGTAATTTTCTCCACTCCAGTAGAGCTATATAATCAGACATGGTCAAAACATTGTACTAGGAGCACAATAGAACATGAATTCAAGGAAATCATGACTCTATGGACCTGAAGCTATAAAAAGTGGTCAAAAATAAGAATGGCATATACAGGAGCAGGACTTGGTTGATTTTATTTGAAACAAGAATTCTATATTTGTACTGCATTCATGGAGCCTGTAAATGATTCAAATTTAAAATATATGTTAAATTGTGCATTTTTACCATATTAGACAATTTTAATCCTTGATGATATGACCTTCACATGGTTTTATTTTGTACTCCTAATGATAATTACAATAAAACAAGGCCTAGGAAACTGGACCTATGCATATAAAATCTTTTCTTCACAGGACAAGTCTTAATTTTGTTTCCTATCCAAGCTGAAAATTGAGCAAGTATTTTTTTGTATTTATTTTTTCATTTCCATTGTTTTATAAAACAAAACAAGACACACTCCTCTAAAATTAAAAAAAAAATCTGATTTTCAAGAAAAATCTTGTATTGATTTCCATGAAAATCAAGTATACAANTTTTTGTCATGAAAAGTAACTATTTGTCCCTAAACCCTTATGTCAATGAGTTTGTGTAGCTTGACTATTTTGGCCTCTATAAATGGAAGAGATATTCAAGTTAAGCCCCTATACAAATTGTTGGCACTTTGTCCATGTATTCTTGGCTTTGAAATGAATGACAAAGTCAGATTTTTGGCAACATCATTATTTTAAAAATGCACTATAAAAATAATTTTTGTTTTGCTTTTGTTCTTTCCAGAGTGAATTGATATGCCTAGGATCACAAGACACTGAGTAAGGACTTCAGTGGCTGAAATACATAGTGTGTGTGACATCACAACTGGAAAGTTTCATTTATTCATTCATATACTTAAGCTATTTCTTTTCTAGCACCAAGTCTATGTCATATAATATTGTAACTGNTCTTGCCTCAAAGGTGAACAAAATATATAGACTCTGGCTCTCAGGAAATTTGCTATGATTTGGCTAGGAAATTTAGGAGGAGTACTTGCACTGTGTTTCCCTCTCTTTTTCCTTTTACACACATCCAGAAACTATTACTAGAGTGAGTTGCTTACATATCTGGGAAGGACAGTGTTGGACTGATAACTGAAAGGTGAGACAAAATTGAAGCAAAGAATGAAGATGGAATGCTTGGGTGAATTATTTAAGAAGAATCATTGTAAAAAAAAAAAGGCTGATTTTCTACCACAAACTTCCTCAATGTTAAATCCTGAGCATTCACATAGGTTACAGCTTTAGTTCATTTTGTGCCTTGAGTACAGCTATTTTGATTTATAGGTACATATACATAGCATTTTGTTGGCTGGAAATTTTCACTACTTGTTGCCTTTTTTCTTAAATTTAGTTACTATTTACTCATTGGTTTTAGTTAAGAGCTTGGGTGCCATACAACCTGGAATGTTCCTGTGACCTTTGAGTATTGGCTTTTATGAGTATTTCTTCTGTTTTTGAGATAGAGTATCATTCTGCAGCTTAGGCTAGGGGAGAGCTCAAAACAATCCTGCTGCCTCAATCTTTTGAGTGGTGGCACTACAGAAGTAAGTTGCCATGCCCTGATATGTCTTTTTAAATGTATGACTATTTTGCATATATATATATATATGTGTGTGTGTGTGTATGTGTGTAAAGTCATGTCAAATAAGTACAGAACAATTTATAATTATGTAAAGGAAAAAAACCATAATTTGTTCCAGGTGAGTATAGATCCTGACAGGAGTTGGCAAGGGTTTGGATATATATTCACATGACCAATGAAGTGGGAAATTATTCATAATACCACATAAAACATGTTCAAATGGTCTCAGAAGAACACATGACATAAGATTTATGTTTCCNACTTCCTGGAACAGAACAATTACCACACTGTTCATCATAAAACCATGAGTAAAAAGTATCATATAAATGAGCAGTAATGATAAGTTATATCATGACCATATATTGTAGTATTGGTAGGCTTGGATACATGAGTTCTGTTGAGAATCTACAGGCAGTGAAGGGACATCCTGATACAGCTGTTCCTTTGCAGTGAAGTTACTGTGTCTCACTGTATCTCTGTTCTTTGATGTGGTTCATCAAATGAAGACTGGAAGATGATCAACAAGATGAAATACTTGGAGAAACTTCTTTCAAGTCACCATGGCAACAAATATAGAAACAAGTAAAACCCTGGATCTCATAATACACCTATGACTTAGGTGTCATTATCCCCCTCATATCAAAATGCACCTAAAGCAGGCAGGGACTGGAAACTTGTTAATCAATCACAGAGTTGCGATAAAACTCTGGCAGACTGTCACTGAATCTAAGTTCTCAAAATTTCTCTTAGTATTTAATCATCATGAATGAACCAACAAATATTTTGGGAAAAAAATACCTGGAGCATGTATATATGGTCATTACCTACACAAACTCGTTTAATGTAAAAGAGATGTTGCATCTCTATTAATGGCTCTCCATAGCAAGACAATTTTAAAGGGGGAAAGTATCATAGGGGATAGCTGGATGCATATTTGGTTTCTGCATCTGGAGGCAAGGACACACACTGGCAGAGTGTGGGAGATAAGTGTGGCACTTGAAAATAGCCATAACCAAGAACTGTCCAATTTAAAATGCCAAGAAGCTTCTGTTAAAACATATCACTATAGGCAGAGTAAGAATTTACCTAAATAATCCAGACCCAGAAGGACAAACATGGTATGTACTCACTCATAAGTTATACTAGATGTAAAGCAAAGGATAACAAGTCTGCAACCCACAGCTACAGGGAGGAACCTAGGAGGGACGCATGGATTGCCCAGCGAGAGAGAAATGGATGAGATCTACATGGGCTGACTAGGAATGAGAGGGAGGAAATGGGGGGCAAGGGCTGGAGGATGAGAGCATAAGGGAGAGGGAGGTTCAAGCTGGAACAGGGACAGAGAGAGAGAGCAAGGAAAGAGATAACATGATAAATGGGGAAATCATGGGAATAGGGAGAAATAGAGTGCTGGGGAGTACACAGGGATGACCCTACCTTAGACTACTGGAAATAATTGAGAGGGTGCCTGAACTGGCCTACTCCAGTGATCACATGGATGAATACCCTAACTACCATCATGGAGCCCTCATCCAGTGACTGATGCAGGCAGATGCAGAGATCCATGGCCAGGCACCAGGCCAAGCGCCAAGAGCCCAATCGATGGGAGAGAGAGGGCCTTCTATGAGCAAGGGACAATGAGATCATGATGGAAGGGTGTACAGAGAGGGCCAGCCAAACTAGTGGAGACACATGAACTATGAACCAATAGCTGAGGAGCCCCTATGAGCTCCTCATCCAGAGACAGATGGAAGCAGATGCAGAGATCCACAGCTGGGTGCCAGGCAGAGCTCCAGGAGTCCAACTGATGAGAGAGAGATTCTATGAACAAGGGACATCAAGGTCATGAGGGGAAAATGTACAAAGATGGCCAGCCAGGCTGGTGGAAATGCATGAACTGTGGACCAGTACCTGTGGAGCCCCCATGGTGCTGGATTGGGCCCTCTGGAAGCTTGAGACAGTTGTTTGTCTTGAACTGTTTGACGGCCCCCAGGCAGTGGGATCTGGATCTGTCCCTGGTACAGGGGCTGGCTTTTTGGAGCCCAGTGCTTGTGGTGGGACACCTGGCACAGTCTTGGCACAGGGAGGAGGGTCTAGTCCTGCCTCGGCTGAGTGTGCCAGGCTCTGGAGACTCTCCAAGGGAGACCTTGCCTTGGAGGAGGTGGGAATGAGGGAGTGGGTTGAGGAGGGGGGAGTTGGCAGGGCAGGAGGAGGAAGGAGAGGGGAATCTGAGGTTGGTATGTAAAAGGAGTGGAAAATCTTTTTAATAAAAAAAAGAAAACATAAAAAAAAAGAATTTACCTAAACTCTCCTGAAATTCAGACTCTTTTCATTTAAAGGGAGAGTCATATATGTTACATGACAATCAAAACCAATATGGATTGCTAAATACTTAAGGTGAGTTTGCTTACGGAAGAATGGCAACAGTTTAGGATGATTCAGATAGATGTCATGTTTATCATGCCATATTTGTAATGTGAATTTAGAACTCCCTCTTTGATAGGACTGATGGAAAGAATAGGTGGGATGAGACTTTATAGGGAACAATAGGTCAGGAAGGTGGGGCAGCTCAATGCACATCTGAATCAGAGTCTGCACAGGACTTTTGAATAGCACCCAGCTGACATTGATCAGAACCTGAGAGTTTTGTTTTTGTTTTTACTATTTGGGTTGCTCTTGCTTCTGCCGATTCATCTATCATTTTAAACCTGTGGGTAATGTGAATTTAATCTTTCCTCACTACTGCAGTGTTTCATTTCTTATATCTAAAAGCATTTTAATCTACGAAATGAATTATCTCTTCACAAATCAGACTGTCATCTTCAGGTAAGCTGTGCCTGCACGTGCACACATATATACACATAAATCCAATTTGCAGTTGTGAATTATTATTTGAAAGGTGCAGGTTTCACATGAGAAATTTCATCATCTGAAATTGCATTGTCATTGAGGATAATAAGAATTGAATTTAGCTACTGAAAGGAAGAAAGACAAATATTGAAAGACAGGAGGCTTTTCTAATCCACTGCAGAACTGGAGAGTCTTCTGTGAGATTAAGCTGAGACACCATTTGCAGAAATCAGTAACTGTTTCAGTTTATTAAAAGCTTAAGAGTAAATCTATTTGGGTAATATGTGGTTCNCAACACAAGAAATTTCCTCAGCANCAATTCTTTCCCTATTTTCATTTCCTCTCAACTCACCAAGAAGTAATCAGCATGGGAGTAGCTCTGATCACACTAAGAGAACATTCTGATCTTCATTAGTGGAGGGTCGATGCCGGAAATTTTATTTCACATCAAAAATCTAAAGACAGTTTCCCAAGAATCAAAACCTCCTGTTTCAACACATCAAGCTATGGGGGTTCATAATCCCTGTAATTAGTAAACTACTGAGCACACAGCTTTCTAAATAGGGCATTAAATGTTGCAAATAGAAGATTCATGTTTGAAAACCAATAAACTNAGATCACCATCTNCCTTTATTTGTGTTTTCTCCTTGTTTTGTGAGATTAGAGAGGAGTGAGATATGAATGATGAGAGAAATTTTCAGAGCAGATGACTTTGAGGTGACTTTATCTAATATTCAGTGTCTTCCATCTGTGTAGTAAGATACACATGGAATGAGATATGAGTTGCTTTGTAGTGATATTTACATACATAGTTACTAATATATTGTTAAATTTGTTCTTTTGTATGCTCTGCCTATGTAATGTTTCATGATACAGTCTTTTTTTTTCTTTTTTTATTATTAAGAAATTTTCTANTCATTTTACATACCAACCACAGATCCCCCTTTCCTCTCTCTTCATGCCCCCCAGTCTTCCTCCCCAACCCAATCCCCATTCCCACCTCCTCCAAGGCAAGGCCTCCTGTGGGGAGTTGGCAGAGCCTGGTACATTCAGCTGGGGCAGGTCNGAACCCCTCCCCTTGTACCAAGGCTGTGTAAGGTGTCCCACCATAGGCACTGGGCTCCAAAAAGCCCACTCATGCACCAGGGATGGATCCTGATGCCAATGCCAGTAACTCATGATACAATCTTTATTGTGCTGGCACAAGATGAAAAGCCAATANTGTTCTCTCCAAGGTCACAAGCTTTGNCCGGGGATGTTAGCCAAGAAACAAAACAGTGTACTAATAATGATGAGATAAGCTCCATGATTGAAGTAAATACACTGGGGACATTTAAGGTTGTCTTTTGCTGAGGGTCTTTGAGAAAGTGTTAAGAAGGAAATGACCAGTGTTGAATTGGGTGCAATCAAAAAATGAGATCAATTCAGTGATTTGTTACATTTATATTTTACATAGATGGAGGGGTGATTAAGTGGAATTAGCACTTAATTGCATTTCTAGAATTTTTCAGATTAAGAACTAAAAGGTAGTTAACTAATATCAATGATGGTTAAGTTTCTAGTTTTGTTGTTACAGTTTCCTAGCACTCTACATGTATATATATATATATATCTTTTGAATGTAGTCACATGGCATCATTCATCTTTCTAGCTTCAGCTGTGACTCAGAGTGATCCTATTTCTTTGTTCCATCATGGTTACACAGCAGACTGCTGAAGGACTTTTCACAGCCTGTGAAACCTCTTTATGTTCATGAGGATAATTGCTAACCTGTCAACTCTAGCAGTCAGTGGCCTGCTGCCAGCTATCAAGACCCATTTTTAAAATTTTATTTTCTCAGTGTAATACATATCATTGAATTTTACCTCCATAAGAGACATTTATCTTGTTTCTACTTTATTTTCTCCTGGTGCATCAAAAACAGTGTGTCATTAAGTATAGACACATATGCTCAGAGACAGTCTAATAGTAATAGATGAAATATATATGAAATAAATGAAAATTACAAGGTAACATTAAATCTCTATTTAGCATATCAGAAGCAATGCTTACTATTGCTTATATTNAAACTTTCTCCACATGAAAGGGTCTTCATGTGGCAATATTTGTGTAAANAACACTTACTTTTTCGTCTCCCAAACTATCATACCTGCACATGTTGTAAAAGTACTGCTTTCATTAATGTTCCCTCAAATGTTTATTTTCTCCACTGAAATTCTTCACTAATTACTTGTTACCTTCTCAAATGTCCATTTGATTGTTTTTCTTCTCATTAAGTTATAAANTTCTTATATTTTAATTGAATCAAATGGATTGCTAAAGGCTAATGTTGCTCTGTAAAATGTTTGTTTTAGATCAATTTGTATTGTACTGTCACAGAAATATGTGCAAGTTCATCAAAAATATTATTATGGATAATTATGGCAATTTACATACTGAAAACAAAGGAACAGGGGTGAAAATAGAGCACAGAGTAAGATCAAACTTCTAGTGTGCTTTTAGTCCTGGATTCAATGCCTAACACTGGGGAAGGATAAGGGGAGTGAGGAAAGAAGAAGAAAACATTGTCTTAATGTTTAATTTATATTACCATTGTGTGCTCTAATGAAGACTCCCAGATAAAATGTTCTGAAAGACATTATGTTAATCATTTGCTAGTCATGCTTTGCAGTTTCTTCTAACATTTCCATTGGTATGTCTAATAAACTAGAAATTAACCCTAGATACAAAATACGTTCTGATTTAAGAAAATGTATTCAGCATCTTAGTATATGAGTGTAANTTACATTTATTTAGTATTTTTCAGTGTTTAGACATGAAGTGGACATTTAAGATTTTTATGGAGGACCAGAGAATTGATGAAGTCATATGCATTTTTGAAATAGTTTTGATGTACCTTTGTGTTTTGGCTAATCACTTTACTGTGGACAGAAAAGTAATTTCTGATACACACATTTATTTTAGTGTTCCCAGGACTTAGGTTTCAGGAGCAGAGCCTTCTGTCTTTAACCCTACCTCTGAGGAATTGACCTGGTTGGACTTCATTTCCTCTTCTACAACACCTTGGGTGCCATTGTGTAATCTTACTAGCAGCCTTCCTTCACATGGCAGTGGAAGTTGTCCTTAGAAATGCTAAGTAACCTGTCCTCTTGGGAAAGGAGTACATCTGCCTATCTCACTACTGTCATGAGTCGAAGTGCAGCTTACTTTATTTATAATATAATATATTTTGGCTTATCCTCTCTGTAATGGCTTGTTCCATAGGAAACTGGAATGAAGATGAACCTCATACTGTAATTTATATTATAGATGATCTGTTTAGGATCTGTTGTTTAAATTCTTTAGTAAACTATCATTTTCCTTTGAATAGTTACATTGTGAAAATAATTGAATTTTGTGATTTGGTTTGTTTGCTTTGTTTTGTTTTTGTTTTTTCACTGATGCCATCAAATTCAGGCCGCTGTGCATTCTAGGCCAGCACTGAGATACATTTGCAGCCCTTTAAACTGGTTCCTCATTAATACGTTTGTTTTTAGTATAACTGATGCCTATTCCTCATTTATTAGTTGATGAAAAAAATCCCAGCCTTATTCAGACATTCTGTACCTACTTCTTCTATATAAGGCTGTGAATTTATCCTCAAAATTTAATGTCTAGCCCTTATAAAGCATATATGGTAAGCACCTGTTTTTTAATAGAGGATATGATAATGTAGCTCAGTTTTGGCCAACAAGATATAAATGCTTAAATCTAAATGTTTTATAGATATATATGCTTAAATATAAATATTTTATAAATAAAATGTTTTATTTAAAAATATTAAAACAGAATGCAGGAAATCATTCTGCTTTTGCTTATTGCCATTCTGTGTAGTAAGTCAAGCATTGCATTGGTAACTGTGGGAAGCATTAGTCCAAACAGAANGTCAATACATTGAGAAAGAAAACTCTTAGTTTCTTGAAAACATATGTGAGGAACATTACAAGTGAGCAAGACGTCTATCGTCTATTTTTCAAAGCTCTTACTAATACATGAGATGATATAACTTCTCTTTCTTTTTCCAAGTACATGAGCACTATATTTATACCAAGTAAATTGGATTAAACCTTATTTACACTCAAAAATATTTCAATTATTTATGAAATATTTTTCCAAAATTACACATCCTTCTTGAAATTCATTCATTAACCCACTTTACATGAAACTATTGAGAATCACTTTTAATTTTTGGACAAATGTAGAGTGCAGCAATTCAAATGAGACTGAAACTACAAGGCCACTGTCCCTCTTGGACAATGAACCTTGGAAGTAGGAGGATGTTTCTCATCTACCCATCAAAAGAATATGATTCTCTAAACAACTATACTTCCCCTTTCCCCAAGGAATAGAACATCTCAAAATAAGTATGATATCATCTATTTAGGCCTCAAAATGACACAGAATTATGNCTATCAGAATGCAGGTGTTCTCCACTCACTAGATCATCTGCAGATCCAAATTCAACCACTGCAAATGGGAACTATTATAAGTTCATATGAAATTGACATTGACAGTGATGAGCCAATTCTGTTTGTATCTGGTGTTCAGATGTTAATCATAATGTTTATATTTAATATGATTTATATAAATTATGGAATTGTTGGTGAATAGCCCTTTAATCTGAGAAGTGTAAATGAGATCTGTATGCTTTGACTAATTGATAGACATTTTTGCTATACATGGGGAAATGAGTCTGGACTGCTCAAATTTCAAAAAGCAAAGGTCTTTCCTATATCACTTTATTAACTCCCAATTCCATTCCCTTTGGATGTTTAGCAATGTTTCTTAGGCTTCATTAAAAATTTCCCCTACTGAGTGTAAGAAAAAGGAAGGAAGTAGGGGGAGAGATGGGAAGAGATGGTGGGGGCATGATGGAATAAGAGAGAAAGAAATAGGGACAGAGAAATGTGAGTAAGAGAGACAGAGAGCAAGAGAGAGAAGAAGGGAGATTTCATTCAAGTGAAATCTCAATAGGAAAGTTAACATGAACGCCACAATCAAAAATTGCCCCAAAATAACAACATTAAATGAATGAAGGAAACTCTCTCTCTCTCTCTCTCTCTCTCTCTCTCTCTCTCTCTCACACACACACACACAC
>LZPO01046579.1:0-10248 GCA_001675575.1 Neotoma lepida
TCTTAATTATATTTTTATGTCTAGTGCTTAACCCATACTCAAGATTTAAAAGAATTTAATAAAGTTTATTTCTTGAGTAGGTATGATGTTAACCCCTCCCCCACCCCAGTAAAACTTAAATGAAAGTGCTGAAGTGATGGATTAGTGGTGATGTGCCTGTCACACAAGTGTGAGGTCTTGGATCCCCAGAACTAACTTAAAACAATGCAGCNTTGTGTCACATGTCTATAATCCCAGCACCAGGAAGATGGCGACAGTAGGATACCTAAGGCTTGCTGGCTAGCCAGTCTAACCAATTCATGAGTTGCTGAATCAGTGAGAGACTGCTTCTCAAAACATAAGGCAGAGAGTGACTGAGACTGACATCTGCCATTGACCACTGGCTTCTGCACTGCACCTACACACACATGCATAGATATGTATATAAAGCACACACAGACAAACATATACAGAGTTATAAAAAGGTGAAAGCACTTGAAGAAATCAACAAGTTCATTGGAAAATAAAAAATAGTGAAAAATAATTCATAGTAAATATATTTTAATATACATACATATATGAATGTATATATATATATATATGAACCTAGAGGTCTGTTATTGAATAAAGAAAAAATTTGAAATAAATGAAAAATTATGGCAACTTAGGCTGAGAGTAGGACATGAATGGAATTATTAAATCATGTCCTTTCAGCTTTATCTATGGGGAGTCATCATTTAAACATGTCAGACAAAGCGTTTGGGATCAAGAACACTTGCTGGACCCATACCAAAACCAAAGGTAAGTTGAGGATTTATGAGCAGTGTTCATCATGTGCTTTTCAACTTGCAGAGGGAAAATCCTAAATATGACCAGATTGATAAAAGTTTTGTTTTTTTACATAAACAACGTATACCCAGAGACAAAGGAAGTCTTGCTATTTCAGGACAGCTTCTCTCCCTCTCTTCTTTGTTCAAAGGAAGAGAAGAGCTCATGAGCCCCATCAGACTTCTGAGCAAAGCAAGAAAAAATGTAGACTCCATTTTCTCTGATGTTTTCCCCGAGTTAAGGAAAGAAAATTAAAGCAACTTTCAAGCATGATTTCACCAAAAAATATTTAATGAAAGGAAGAAAGAAAAGGAGATAATGTAAATGTTAGCTCTGAAAATAATAGGTATATTTTACATATCTAGTTCAGGATTTTTTTTAAAACAACTTCAGTTATAAGTAGCAGAGAGATAATATTACAGAAATGAGATAGCTGAAGGCTAATAGTGTTCTTTATATTCATATTTATGATTTGTGCAAATTAAATGGTCTTGAAATTATATTCATAAATTTTAGTTACCTTTATTAAATAAATATTTCAATATTTAGTTTAGCATTTGTGGTATATATTCTTTATTGGAAAGGTATGCATTTGGATATTGAAGCTATTTTTCTTTACTTGTACAGAGCAAGTAGGGATCTTTTGAGGGAAGATGTAATATCTGCCTAGGCTGTTGTGAAAATTGGCGCCATCCCTTTCTATAACCAAGTAGCTGAAACCACAGATTCTAAGACACAGGGAGGAGGAATGCTTTTAGCAGGGGACAGTACGAATGCTTGAACAAAAAGGAATATTTAAGGTCTATGAAAATGTAAAAATTGGGACTGGTGCAGGTATTAGCAAACAGCCTCATTAAAGCAAAAGAGGCATCAAGAGAGAATACCCTCACTACAGCTAGGAATCACACTTGGCACACACGATCTGGAAACTGTTCAAAATGGACTTTACTATACCAGAACATATTTTTTTTTTAAGAAGAGTACATTTTCACATTTTGTACATTTTTTTTTGTCTTTTTTTGGTTTTTAAAAGACAGATAAGAATATATTAGTAAAGATGGCTAGTCAGAGTTTTATAGAGTTTGTTAACAGTACCTTATCTTATTCAAACTTTNTAGAACAGGGAGAAACTAGTTATTTCATATTTGCAAGAGCTATCATTTTAAAGTTCACTGGATAGAAATTTTTGGAATTGCAATAGAAAAGCTTTCAGTTTTGTGTTGAAGTATTTCAGATTTAACTTCTGCTTAATAAAAGAACCATGGAATTATGGTTTGCGGCCCATGTAGCTACATTTATCATCATTCGCAATTTGCCATAGTCATAATACATCACATATTCTAATTCAATTTCTAAATTCTTTGGTTTTATGTATCATAAAATAGTCGTTCCTAAAGTAGTAAATTTTTCAACCATCACATGTACAAAATAGGTCACAAATTTGTGAAATCTAAATTAAAATATGTCTTGCTAAAACAAGTTTGAAGTGATCCTTAAGGTTTATTTATGAACTCCTTTTCTTTAGAACACAGCAATAAGGTGATCTATTTTTAACATGAAATATGGTTCAGAGCTGGGAACCATTTAAATTGTCACAGGTTATTTGGAGTGAACTCTCGGTCTTCATGAAGACAGCCTGAGCTTTGTTGTGAAGTAGTTGGGGTTTTTGAAGTAGTTGGGGTTCCGTTTTAAAACAGAGGTGAGTCTGTGACACTACAGTGAGGAAGCCACACATACAGCAGCTCATATAAATCACCACAGTGTTATGTTGAAGCTGGATGACTTGATGGAGGTTGCTTACGAAGTTGATGCGAGGCACCACATAAAGAACTGTTATTGAAATAATGTGCAACCCTAGCAATATTTAAAAGAGTAGTTTGTACTCACCAATGAATTGCATTCAAATACATTTATTTAGCAGACACTTCTTCCAACCTTCATGCTTATGGAAAAATGGGAAAAAGCAAGGAGGTAACAATATAGTTGCATTAATGGGATTGAAATCTATTGAATTAAAAAAAATCTGAAGAGGGACAACCAAGTAATGAATACACTACTGTTATTGCTCAGGACTAGAGGATATACTGGAGTCCAGGGTATACATTTAATGAATAGCTAATATTTTAAGCTCATGTTATAACTTGGTATATTTTAGATAGTTAGCANTAATATGAAATTTGAAATTGCACTGGATTCGTTTCCTAAAATTCACGTACTCTATTACAAGCATAGTATGTTGTGGGTCCAGGGTACAGTTGCAGGAGTTGGGCATTTACACATATGCAAGGTGTAAAGGCACTGAAATATCCATAATCATCTACACAAAGTGATGGCTAGCAACTCTTTACTAACAATGTCATTGAAGTAGAGTTTCATCCTCAATATCACCTACAGGAGATGAATTTCAGTGGAATGGAAGAACTAAGATGGAGGTTGGAAAAATGTTGAAATGTGAACAATTATATTGTCTTTGAGTTCTTTAAACCACTAAAATTCCATAGTTCTTGGATAATCCACCTGGGCTACACAATCCAGGGCTCTGACATTGTAGTTATCCTTGCCATTATTCACGTCCTGTCAAAATCTTAGAACTCCGTAATCCAATCTATAACAGTCTTGGAAAAAAGACTCAGAGTGTATCTTTTCATTCCTTTATTCACTGAGACCATCTTTGAATACACAATTGTTTGGCAACACAAGTGATAAAAACCAGACATGTTGAGAGATCTATTGGTATGGATAAATCTTATCTTGTTTTCCTCTCTAAACTTGGCAGCCACTTTTGACATCTCTCAAGTTAATCCATCAAGGTTAAAGAACAAATCACGGCATAGTCAAGCACTAAATTTTCATTGACTGGGAATAGCATTGCTTCCCATGTCCTTTGGAAAAAAAAAAAAACCACAAGATACAGGGAGATGTTTCTGCGGTGTTTTGTTTTATTTCACACAGCAGAAAGAAGAATTGTTTATCTGTTCCAAATTAGAAATCAGAAAACACATTTTTATCTTTCTTTTTAATCAGAGAAAGATTTGTGTTTTCAAAGTTAAGTAAATGAACAAGGGATTATGGTTGATCCATCACAATGAACTAATCTAATAATAGAATTAAGTGAGCCCATAATATACAGTTAGACATAATAAAGGGATTTACTGTGTGGGAAAGGGTTAGTGGTTATAAGGCTCCCAAGGAAAAACCGAGAAAGCAAAGACAAGAAAGAAACGATATAGCAGCTGTATAGCAAAGTTAACTTCTCCTGATTTGTAAGAGAAGGCTTGATGAAGTATCTATCTCAAAAGACACCAGTCCTGGTGGGACACAGCAGTTCAGCTACAATGGACCTAGAAGGGTTTTGTTGACAGTTCCCAACAATCAACATAGATAGAATGTAAGAGCGAATCTTAAATGGTCTTATTAATAAAAAACTCAGTGCCAGCTATTGGGGTAAATTCTAAATGTTCAGAGAAACAGAACAAGCCACAGCCAACCTCACCTTGCCAAGTCCTCAACTGATGTTTCTTCAGACTGAAAGCCTCTGAGTCCTCATCCGAATGGATCTCAGCTGAACTGCTGCTCAAAAGCCTCAAAGCTAAAAAGCCTCTAGTTCCTAGTCCTCACGCCTTATATACTTTTCTGCTTCCTGCCATCNCTTCCTGGGACTAAAGGCATGTGTTCTTCCCAAGCAAAGACATGGAATCTCAAGTGTTGGGATTAAAGGCTTGTGTGTCATCATTTTCTGGCCTCTATGTCTATCTAGTAGCTGTTCTATTCTCTGACCCCAGAGAAGTTTATTAGGGTATACAATATTTTGGGGGACACAATACATCACTACAGTAGAAAATACAAATTATTTGTATGCTCAACAAGATTTCACATGCATACTTAGAAAAGGAAATAAACACCAGCATAAAGCAGCCTAAAATTTAGCAAGATGACTAACTTAGACACACTTTGGACATAGGGATAGGCAATATTTTATTTTTATAGATGAACTCACCAATGTGACTTTCTGTTTACTATGCCTGATGCATTTGCACAATTATAAGGAGTGACTGAGAAATTTGCATTCTTCAATTGTATATTGTGGACCTGAGTTAAAATTTGGATAAATAGATATGCCACAATGTACATTGAGATTTAAGATCTGATTAGGAAATAAACCATCATTTTCTTTCATCNGGTTTAACAAGTTTAAAAATTTTAATTGAACTGACTTTAACACTAGTTTAAACACTACATATCTCTAAATCTACTTTTGCAACACCTACATTTATGTGCAAACACAGACAAACATGCAGAGAGTTTATTTTCTGGAAGCTGCTACAGTGAAGCTCTTCCATTCTCTGGAGGGCAGGGCAAGAGTTCTAAATGTCACTAATAGAAATTTACTGCCTTCTAAGTTTCAAATTAAAACCCTTGGATCACAGGTCAGGTTAGCTCCCCACCTTTATTCTCAATGAAGACCTAGCAGGTCTGCCTTTGGTTTTAGCTATATTCTGTCTTTAGTGAGAAATTTCTCTTTGAAGGTTAGTAAACCCAGGCAGGTTTTGTTTGAATGCATGAGGAATTGTCTGCAATGTCTTTACAATAATGTGTCCAAGCCTGGAAGTGTAAAATGTGTGGTTACTTCTGTTAAAATTCCAGTTACTGATTAATTTAAAGCCAGGTG
Organism: Neotoma lepida; assembly: GCA_001675575.1. Taxonomy (NCBI): domain Eukaryota; kingdom Metazoa; phylum Chordata; class Mammalia; order Rodentia; family Cricetidae; genus Neotoma; species Neotoma lepida. Next base: position 5,477 of record LZPO01046579.1, read on the forward strand.
TACTTCCATAGAAACTTGTTCTATGTACATATCTCCTCAAGGAAAGATATAATTTAAATAAAAACCATTTCAAATCAAGACCTAAACCACTACTCAGGCAGATTTTCAATCAACGCTGATGAAGTCACAAAAACAAACAAAAGGAATATTGGTTGTTTGATGAAACTTCAGTGTATTTTTCTCGTAGTTTTTATTAGAGTTTGCGAATTGCTGATGCATGTTTGCCTTTCGTTGGTCNTTACATTAGAAAAGTTATCTAGTATGTTCAGATATGTTTATGAACTAGCCATTTACCNTGCAGTACTTATATGAAAAAAGCTTAAAAAGAGTCATGTCAAAACTAAAGAAATAAAAATAAAATATATTATGTTAGGTAAGTTTTTAAAATGTGTCATGGCAAGAGATATTAAAAATATGAAAATATTATCATATTGACTTTTAGGAAATTAGAAAGTAATTTATATTTTAAAAGGTAGAAAGTTAAACGTTTATCATCTCTAATCTTTTCAAATGCAAACAAAAGTGATCAAAATATGAAACATGTTATAGAATTGTTATTAGAAAAGAATTAAACATTAAATTCAACTGTAGACAAATGTGCATTTTAACACTCTTGATTTGAAAGTATTCTTACCTTCAGTATGAAGAGAACTCTGCAAAGTCCAAGTTCATCTACAAGAGAATCAACTTAATGAAGCTTGACTTTTTGTTTATTCACCATGGCTTTTGCAATAATGCTCCATGAAATTCCCAAATATTGCATTCTTATTCGACCCAACTAATCACAGCAATCAGCATAAAAGTTTGCTTTCTCAAAAGTTTTTCAAGAAATTTTCTAGTCAGAGAGAGAGAGAGAGAGAGAGAGAGAGAGAGAGAGAGAGAGAGAGAAAGTGTGAGGAGAGGGGGAGGTATAAGGATCGCATTTGTATTGGATATAACTATATAATGTATATAAATAGGTTTTAATGAGGTCTTGTGGTTAGAGCCACATTACAGATATCCTTCTTGTACAAAACAAATCCATAGAAGGCTTATCCTTGTTCAGCATAAACTGGAATACTAATAAATATTAGCAAATTTAAAACAAGTTAAAAAATAACAGTAGGAGATTATAAGTAAGCAACTGTAATCTCAAGAACATAAATTTAATTCAACGTTAACTTAATAGAGGACAGTTACCCAAACCGAAAGAATATATTATAGCTGATTTGATCTCTAGAACCAAATTAAGTCTGCTCCCAGTAAAAAGGGAAAGACAGAGAACAGACATGTGTATGAAGCATATTATCTCACTCCTGCATGTCAGCATTTGGGATGGAGGCAGATGCAGAAGTTCAGGAGTTAAAGGTCATTATCAGACACATCACAAGTGGGAGCCCAGTCTGGCCTACATGAGATCCTGTCTCAAAACACAGACAATAGCAACAGCAAAAATTGATTTGGGGAGTAATTAATAAATGAAATCATGAAAGTTTACTATTGTCAATAGCACAAGGTATACATACACATGCATACACACACACACACACACACACACACACACACACACACACACACACACACAGGAATACTGCAGTAAAGCCCTAAAAATACACATGTATTACATATAGTAGACAGAAAATTATAAAATTTTCATTAAAACAGTTAAATATCCAGTTAATGATGAAATACATGTCATGCTCATATATTGGAAAATTAAATATTATTAAGATATAAACCATCTACAGATTCATCTAAGTAAATTTACTTTTCTTGGTACTATTGACAGGCTGATTCTACAATTTACACAGCAAAGGAAAGAACAAGAATTGTAAGAATAGTTGTAAAAGGGTAACAGANNATTCACAATAGTCATCTCCAGGTAATTCTATTAGAGCAGTCCAGATGCCAGGAGACAAGATCATGTGATCTATCATAANTATTGTAATATATTATATACACTATAGACATACATAATAGTATATGTACATAATCTATACATATAGTATAATGGTGATAAAATCACTCATCAAACCTAATAACTAGCAAGCGCATAGTTAATATTTAGTAATAATAGTGATGATAAAAACACAAGGTTTGAGACTATAGCATTCATTGTTTCTTTTCTCCCATTTTACCTTTCTCTCACTTCTCTTATTTCCCCCCCTTCTCTCTCTGATAATCTTTTTTTTTCCAATCTTTTCCTCATCTCTTCTCTTTTGTGAATTGTACAATTATCTCACATTGTGGTTTAGAACTAGTTTTAAAAGGCGTGTGATTGTTCCTTGATTTCTGTGTTTGTCTTTTTCTTTATAATTTATGTGTTCTTTTCAAACTTCAGTTTTCCCATTTGCAAGTTGGAGGTGCCACTATAATTTTGTGAGTTTTGTGCTTGTATATAGTGAGAGAAATAATTTGTAATTTAAATTTTTAGAACAATTGCATTTAAATTAATTTGATTATGATCATAGAGTTTATTCATACTTCGTGGAAGTAAAAATAAATAAAACTAAGCAGAAACAAAAATAAATACAAGTAAGGACAAGGGGAACTGCATATAAACATAAAATCATTACCTGTGGTTCACATTCAGAAATTATCATATTCCCTTCATCCTAACTTGCCAATGATTTTTTCTTCTCTTGACCAGTTGAGGTCTTCAAATACACCAGTCTCTCAGTCTAGCACAGGGTGGGCCTGAGCTCAGTGAAATACTTTTCTAGAATGGTCTAAAGCTGAGACTTTGCCACTAAACTTTGTATCCTTTCTGACAAGCGATAAAAAGATTTTAAGGCATATTTGCATACTTTAGACTTTTCATCAACATTTCCATGGCTAGTGCTTCTAAATGTCTTCCAGTGTATTCACTTAAGCAGAGACACCCTTTTGACCCCCACAGATTCTTCAGTATGGCAGTGCTGCATGATTAGTATTGTCATTATCGATATCTACTTTAATATTAAAGTTCAAATATTACCATTTCTCCTCATGGCACTCCTGTTGCTCTCTTCCCAATCTGTCTAATCTATCTCCTTTACTATTTACATTTCTCCTCATGGCACTCCTGTCACTCTCTTCCTAATCTGTCTAATCTATCTCCTCTACTATTTAAACACTTGTTTTTAGTTATCACGTCGTATTTTCCACACTTTTTCCTCCACTCACAGATCTGAGCATTCTGCTAATGCTGGAATAGCCTTCCTCCTGCTCATATGTAATTGAAAGTTCTCACTGAATTTCACATTCTATCTTAAAATTTATCTTTTGACTGAAATTTTAGTAAAGCAGGATTATTATTTTGCTTTTTTCTGAACACTTGGTAGGTAGAATTTAATTTTCCATCATTGTTTTCTTTTCCAAAGTTTTAAAAACTTAACACAAAATTTACATCCAGTAAGTCTCTTAATGGTACCACTGACAAACTGATGCAAGCTTCCAGTCACTACAAAATCCACGACACTGTGGAAAGCATTTTTATGTACCATCTATTCATCCATCCTGCTTATTTTTCTCTTGGTATGGCAATCTGTAAATGTTTTTGTGCTATTAGCATACATACCTGCACGGTCTCCCTCCAGAGTTTCCTTTGCTGCAGCCTTTTCTGCAAATCTGTCATGATGCTTGCACTGTGCATTTTAATGCATAATGGAAAAACCTGTGTGCACTGTAAATAGTGGCATAATGAATTCTTCAGGGTGGTAAGTTATGTTTCATGTAATGACAGTTCCTCTCTCTGAATATAGTCTGCTCTCAGTAGATGTGTTTCAAATTAATAGAGCATTAGTCCCTAATCAAGAAAGTATTTAGGAATACGTTTTTTAATTAAAATGAACTATGGGGAGGAATAAGAAGTGTTAGGCTTTTTTGTGTTAATTTGACATAGTACATTGCCTGTGTATCTGAGCATTATTAAAGATTAGGCTATTGGTATTTCTGTAAACCCAATATAAAAATTAAGGTAAATAAAAAAGCAGATTTAATAAAACACACAGAAAGCTTAAATTCACAGAGCTGGGTACAGATTCAGAAGGAGGATCCTCTCTGGGAGGCCAACAGTGATGCACCTATCCTGTCTACTTGCTTATGACCAACAGAAGCTACATGAGAACTCACTCTTATGTAAAGGGTAAAGAGTTTCTCTTTGTAGTTTTATCATTTTTTCCAATAAAGATTTTTTTTTCATGAGCCAGTTTTGAGTATCAATCTTTTGGTTTGTTCATTTGTCAAAATATATTAACCTAGTTTATGGAGTTCCCAAAATTCATTGGCACCCTGCCCTAGTACATACATGCCAACATTAATTAAAAGCGAACCAAGACAAAATAGAAGACATAACAATGTATGTTACAAGAAAACATGGGGTGCGAACACAATAATATTACATTTTTTTCAAAGATGACACAACAGTCAGTGGGAATTTATAGAACGTTTGCAAATCATAAATCCAATGAGGGACTAATATCTTAGATAGAGAACTCCTAAAACTCAACAATAAACAATTACATTTCAAAAAAGGGCAAAGTCTAGAACATAAAATTTCCAGAGGAAGTTATGAAATGACAAGTAAACATATAAAAAGGTGCTCAACATCACCACTCTTTAAGAGACAACATATGAGATTCCATTACAGCCATTAAGATAGTTACTGTAAATTGTGAGTGGAGGTGGATGATGAGAATGTAGAGAGTTTGAGATACCATGTCTCCTTACTGGTAATGTAAAATTGTGCATCCTGCGGAGAATAAAATGGTTATTTAAAAAAATAGATCAGTGTAACTTATGATTCAGTTTAT
>LZPO01046580.1:0-10240 GCA_001675575.1 Neotoma lepida
TATGAAGGACACTATATTAAATAGAATGAAGTCTGCTTTTATTGAAAGTGTAAGAAGACTTTTGTTTATAAAGTGTAATTTTTTAGTAATCTAAACTTTTCTGAACCTATTTTAAAATACTAAGACATTAAATCAAATNACTGAATTGTACACCAAAACCCAGGATTTTATTTGGTAACTAATGAATCAATGCTGTTTGCAGAAAGAGGCATAGTTAAGATAAAAGGTGAATACAAAGCAAACAAACAAAATCTTTTTCCCCCAAGGCTGAGGAGATGGTTCAGTTTGTAAAGTGCTTACTGTGTTGCTATGCAAGCATGAGGAACTGAGTCTGAGTCCTAGAACTCATGGGAAATTCAGTCCGGTATGATGGTATGCACTTGTAATCTCAGATTTGAGGGTATAGAGTTCCAGGGCAGTGAGAGATCCCCAAGAACTGTGTGCTGGGGAATGTAGCTTGAATTCTAATTGGTCATAATAATAAAAACCCACAGTCAGATATCAGGGTGAAAGCTGAAAGATCAGAGANGCAGAACAGCCAGCCACTAGAGACTTCTTACCTCTAGGAATCCTCAGACTGAAAAAGCTGAGCTCCTGTCTCCACCCCGCCTTACCACTTCCTCTCTCTGCCCAGCCATATCACTTCCTGTTTCCTCCTCCCAAGTACTGGGATCAAAGGCATGAGATCCCAAGTGCTGGGATTAAAGGTGTGTGCCACCACTGCCTGGCCTCTAGTGGCTAGCTCTACACGCTGATCTTCAGGTGAGCTTTATTTGTTAGAGTCCAAACAAAATATTACCACAGGTGAATGACACCTAGAGTTGGCTTCTGGCCCCCACATGCATGCTCAAACCCATGTGAGAGCATGGACACTCACAAACACATAAGCACACACACACAAATTCTTCCCAATGTCTACACATAAACTCTAAGTTACAACTACCCTGGTTTCACTCTAAGTGACCACGAGAAGAGAGTTATTGCAGCCAGAGAGGGGTGGAGAAGCTGAATGATATTATATCAGTTGGGAAGACTGTGACCATCTAAATAGACCACCAGACACTGGGTCTGCTCTGAAAGCAGTACATTCTCCATAGACATTTAACCTCCTGGTGAAAGGCTTACTTTTCCAACAGGATGCCACAGCCTTGGCATCTACTTTCAAAGATTCCACCAACTCAGAAATCTGGGGAAAACATGCATTCCCAGACTCAGAAAATAAAGTCTAACACATTGGAGGGCATCGATTTCCTTCTACCTCGAATGCTTATGCTTTCAGTGAGGCATTCTGAGTCTGAAAAGGAGGTACCTTGTAGAAACAGTGGGGTGTAATGATTTTCCCTGCAGTAGAGTGAGCTTTGTATTGTGCTGAAGAGCATTCAAAACAGAATACTCTATCCAGGGGCAGAGGACACAGTTTTACATTTTTTTAAAACTGAGTTTCTCCCTCTCTACAGTTTACCTTCTCAAACCAGAATTTATAGGCATAGGTTCCCAGAGCAATTACTTGGTTTAATATCAGAATGGAGAGCAGATTCTTTTTAAGAGCATGTTTGGTGTTTATTCAAGGGAAACAATCTTGTGGCAGTTGCACTTCTTTTCCTTTGCTCTGGGGAGGGTGGGGATTTGAATACTAGTATTTATGGAGTTTGAAGGTCTGGCGGTACTGGGAACCNCTGAACTTTGTTTATCCAGAGTCCCGTTTCAATGCAAAGGTGCCAAGGCAAACTTCTGCANGCTACCATGCCAAAAATGTACGCCCTGTCTTTGAGGAGCAGCCTTCCAGCGCAGGGAGAGGCACTGAGAGCCACAGCTGTTTGAAGCTGAGCTGTGGAGAGAGCCCAAATACTAAACCATGCCGTCCCAAGCACAGCAGTTTAAAAACACGCATTTTATCAGATTTGTCTCCTATTTTGCCTCATATTTTTTATCACAGCGGGAGCTTGCCATCACCAGCTAAGCTGATTGACTGTGTCCTATCCCTGCATCCGCCTTGGATATTCTTGTCTTTAGGAAAGCTCCATCCCTTTCACTTACACTCTTGCTGGGGTCTCTTTATGCACCCATTATTACTACAGTTGCAACGTCTGTCCCCCGACTGGGAAGGAAGCTTTAGCTCATCAGGATCACCTGCATGTCTACTAACTGTGGGTGCAGTCAGAAATGGTCGCTGTCAGCACTTTCTTTCTATTCTTGAGACATTACATCTCCGCAGCCCTTGGGGTGTTTCATTCTAACAGCTGGAAATTTCTGAGTTTTCAATACAATTTGCTTCTTCCTCTTCATATTGCTTAGCATCGGGGCCAACTTTTTAAGGCAGTTTTTAATGAACCCATAACCAGTGTGTTAAATATGGTAGCTGAGTTTTTCCATAAAGCTAAGTTAATATAACGTGATTGTTTTCTTAGGCACCCTGTGGGGAGCAGAGAAGGTAGGAGGTAGGGATAGTGAGGGTATATAATTGATAGAGTAGGNATAGTGCCAAATTCCCCCACTTTTTAGGACCTCCCCCACCCAACAGTGTACTGATGGCCTTTGCTGAGCTTTCTAAAATCAGGAGCTCATCTATTGATGGGAGCCAAGGCCTTCATATTCAAATATAAGTCTTTGACGAATGCTGCCATGCTTGGAAAGGCTAACTTTCCAGATTGGTCGAAAGTAACTGTTAATAACTAACATGACTAACTTCAACATTGAGCTCCACGCTTGCTGCCATCATTCTTAGGATTCTGCTCACAGCAAAACTGTCAGAAGATCACAAAAAAAAAAAAACCCTGTATGCACAATAAAGATAATAAAGTACAATTAAAAACACCACATTGCCCACACTTGCTTTTTCTTCAGCTTGTATTTACAGCCTATCTGTACAGTGGTTAGTGTTCAGCAAGCTTTTAGGCTAGACTGTTCCATTGTGATCTCACAAGAGACTCCTGAGAGAGATGGGAAACAGATGTCGGGAACCAGAAGAGTCAATCTAGGTTNAAGGTCTTGCAAATGTAAGGTAGGAAGTCAGTATTGAAAGTTGACAGACAAACAAACAAATCAGACACACATAATACCCTTAACCAAGAACTCACTTACAATGCATTAGTTGAAATCTGAGGTGCTAGACCTCAGGGTTTCATTTTTAGCCACTTCCTAGTTGATGGCATTGAGCATTTATCAAACACCTTTTTGCAGTTTGATTTCTTCTGTACAATTGGGGGTAGTAATAGTATTTATTCTTTTTACTAGAATGAAGCGAATTTAGTTTTTGTCTGTAAATGGTTTAGTGTCTGGCACATAATGAGCATTTAGGTATCTGTTAAGTAAAATACTCTTGGGATGTTGGTCATTGAATAGAAGTTGTCACCATCTCAACAGATTTAAAAGCATCACAGCTACAAAGAATACACATAGTGAACAAAAGAATGAAGCCATTAACTCTAAATTATTCTAGTACCATGGTAAATATTCAAATAAAATAAAGTAGGAAAATGAGAAGGTAGAGTCTTGTCAATGATGTTTAAAGATATTGGAGATGGGCTCAACTGTTCTTGCAGAAGACCAAAGTTTGGTTCCCAGAACCCAACTCAGATACACAATTGCCTATGACTCCAGCTCCAACTAATCCGATACCCTCTTTTCTTCTTTCAGGGAACATGTACTCATGTACACATACTCCCTAACACATACATACACACACACACACACACACACACACACACACACACACACATAATTAAAATAATTTCAAAGTATTAAAATCTTTTAGCAAAAGAAAGGAATTGAGTAAAGTTGAGAGTTAAACTGACAAAGGCTTCAAATTCCGTGTCATCATTTAGAGCCCTTGTGACTAAACTTTCTACAACCTACTCATCTACTCAGTAAAATAGATTTTGTAGGTCCTCCTAGAATAGGGATAATTTTAAAAAGCGATGAAGCAATGCCTACAAGCTGCTGTGCATAATCCCTAATACACAGTAGTATCACAATAATTTAGATAATTTTTATGTCACTTAGAAGGCCACAAACCATTATTGTATGTAAAACTACAGTATTTTGATTGTTTAACAAGAAGCAGATTTATAAAACCATTAAAACTTCAGAAATTTGAAGTACTCTAACAGCAAAGATAAGGTTTAAAGATTAACCAAGCTTTAAATTTCCCTTTAATTTTTGCTATCAGACTATGGCATTGAAGAAAAGCAAAGTTTCTTTATTTTTACTTTGTACACACACACACACACAAAATGAGAAGTAGTCAATATTATGTGAAAGGTAACAATTGCTCATATTTAATAAAGCTCTTTATATTTTCCATATATTGCTGAAAATATATACACAAACTGGGAATTACTGGATAGAAGAGCACAGATTTCTAGAAAGAAGTTAAAATGATAGATTTCTAAATATTTCATACGGAATTTTATTATTATTATTTCATTTCAGTACTTTTAGAGCTATGTAAAAGTTCTATTTTCTGTCCAAATTGATTTGTCCCCATTTTCCTTCAGACTCCTGCCAGAGACAACTTGTTCACAGAGTCCTAGTGAGATAATGACTTCTTATACACATCTAGATGCTATGTAAAAGTTCTATTTTCTGTCCAAATTGATTTGTCCCCATTTTCCTTCAGACTCCTGCCAGAGACAACTTGTTCACAGAGTCCTAGTGAGANAATGACTTAGAAGTCATCCTGGTCAGTAAGCTGAGACACAGAGAGGCAGAGTAACTGGCTCTGGGCCACTGAGGAGCCTGGAGACAGGGTTAGAGTCTAGGAGTCTGGTGGTCTTCTCATTTCATTCAGAGCACTGGAGGAACTCTGTGATGGTTGCTAAGAAAGTGACATCTGCTGTCACTTTCAGGTTTTGTTTGAAAACTTGACATAGGTAAGTCTGTTTCTTTCCTTTTAAAAACTACATCTGCATCTTGGGTACCTGACACCAGGTGAATGATGGTATCTAAGCTACACAGTCTGCTCTTCTGCATAAATGGAAAGTTATCTCAAATAGACTATCTGATTTTTGTTCCTGCTTCTCTGTGTATGCACACATACACACACACACNTGCATATGTCTTTGTCATGTATGTTTACATCTGCTACATTTATATGAACTACTTTTGTTATTTTAGAAAGTAAGTATATATAATATGTAGTTACAATGTAAAGAAATGTAGTACTTATTTGTAAGTCATGATAGTGGAAATGGTCTGATACTGTTTGAAGATGTTCTCCAAAGTTCGTGTCAGAACCTACCTACATGTACAGGGTCACAATGTTGAAAGGTGGGGCTTGTGAGAGCTGAATCAAATCACAAAAGTGTTGCCTCCAAGAATGAACTAATGCCATCGCTGCAAGACTGGGTAAGTGATCATGAGCAGATTGCAGACATAAAGGGGTAAGATAGGTTCTCTCTGTCTCCTTTCTTCCTCCCTCTCCCTTCCCTTTCCTGCTCTCCCTCTGCCTTCCCCTCTCCTGTCTTGGGATAACTCAGAAAGAAAACTTTGCTAGATATGGCCCCTTGATCTTGGAGTTCTTGGCCTCTTGAACCATGAACTAAATGAGTTTCTGTTCATTGTAAATCTTCTGGTTGCAGATATTCTGTAAAAGTGGCAACATGAATTAAGATACAGTCATAGCCGAGTCCAACCTGGGTCTGCTGCTCAAATAGAAAACAATGCTTGCAATAAATTTGAACTTACACTTGGATCACTCATGGATATATAGACACCTACTGAGTCTAGCATTGGGGAACTTTCTCTTAACCTTATGTAACCTTTCTTTGGGATTCCACTGATCTCTGCTTATAACTCATCACAAATACGGTATGATATTCTCTTGCCAGAATCATCAAGCAGCTTTCTTGCTACCTAACTCCACACCTCCACCCCTTATTTGGGAAAAGACAAATACTGGATTAGTAAATAAAGTAAGTAAAAAGAAGTTTAGTTCTTAAAATACCTGACAACATCAACTGTAGCATTTCCTTCCATAGTCGCAGAGACTTAAGCACAACGAGGTCATGAAATTTGTTTAGTAAGCAACGAAAGGGAGAGTTGAACTCAGAAGGCTCGGTGTCACTGCTTTTGAACCCTACACTTAAAGTTTCTCTAATTCGACACTTCATTCTCCAAGAGAGGAAAGGCCCTGTGAATATATATATTTGGAAAGTGGCGGTACAATCCAATCATTTACCATCCTTTTTAAATACTTTCTTTAAAATTTTTATTACACTTACTTGTGTATCTGTGTGTATATGTGTGTATGTGTGTGCACTTGTGCATGTTTATGAGTGCAAGTGCCATGACATGCCTGTGAAGGTCAGAGAACAACTCATAGGGGTTCCTTTTCTCTTTCCACTATGTGGGTTCTGGTGATCAAACACGGGTCATTAGGTTTGGCAGCAGACACCTTTATCTGCCGAACCATCATGTTGGTCCTATTTACCATTCCTTATGTTCCTCCCAACTCTTCTTTAATCCAAAGACAAATTCAGAAAGCAAGCTTATTCTCTGATGAACTTTATTATGCAAAATTTAATATATTTAGGCCAAATGTCATGGAATTAAATGCATACATATGTATATATGAACTTATTTATGAATATATACAGGAACTATATACTACATATATGGTGTTGCGATGAATATGGTGAACTGCCACCAGCATGTAGACTATATTCAAGGTGTTTGAAAGTGGAGGGCAATTAATCATTCTATGTTTAAAAAATGAGTAATGCATTCTGAAAACAAACCAAAAAAAGAGTCTAATCATATTAAATATAAAATTTTTAGTATAAGCTATTCATGAAAAAAAGGAAATTATTTTAGTAAGAAACCAAATAACACAGTATAATTGCCATAATGGTTATTCTTCTTACATAGCAAAATTATACCTTTCAATTGTTCTTCTCATTTTATTAGACCCTAGCGTCTATGAGATTCATCAGGATCAGCAGTTTTCTCTAACACATAATTAGACCCTGTTTACCTACTTACATTGGCATGCATAGTAGTAGGCAGTGCCCTGAACTCAATAAACTCAAGGTTTCCTCTACAGCTCACGTTCCTTGTGACACAGAGACGCTGCACTCAGAGTTACTGTTCTGTGCATGGTTCCCCTACTATCCCTGGACCCACCCTCTAGATTTCCTCATGTCATGGAATTACCCTCTGTCTGGATTGTAAAAGCCATACACCAAGAGTTCTGGATCACTAACACCCCAGGTCAAGGAACTCATGGCGATGAGGCACACCTCTGTATTTACTCAGTCACCACACTGCAAGGATGAAACTGAACTCTTGAACCTGAACGTGGGATGAGAAAAAGATAACAGAGGGGAGGGTTAGAATAAGCCACCAAGCCTTTGAGGAAGTGGATGCCAAACTGTGCATGGTGAGGAGGACAGGAAGATGGAAAGTATGGAAGGGAGAAGCAAGAGAACTGCAGGAGACAATGGCTGACACAGGTCCCACAAGGAAACCTGGCCTCGGGGAGACTGAGCTTCGCAGTGGTTGTGAGCATGTGCTCTTTCCGAAGAGGATGGATTCTGAGTCACTGGTCTGCCAAGCAAGAAACTGAAGATTGTCCGTCTTTTCTGTCATAGCACAGGTTCTATGCTAACCCAACAGAAACCTTGCAGTGAGATCCCACGGTTTCATGAATGAGGAATAAAAATCCAGAACAATTACTTGGTAAGATTATTACTCTTAGATTCCATTTTTACATCAGTGTACACATAGCCTGCTTCCCTGAGTTGTTCATGAAATATTTATTTTAAAGAAAAGGTCAAAAATACTACTGCAACACCATATAGTCTATATTCTTTTTAAATGACCCCCCTTTGCAGTGCTCACATTAATGCAAATGAAGATGATTTAGAACCATTGACATCAGGGAGAACTTGAAAACATCCTGGGTATGGTGAAGACAACCTAGCTATTCTGCATGTCCCTTTCAGACTGTGTCTACAAGGATCAGGACAAAGCTATGCTGTAATTAGAATCAAGATGACAAGAAGCAATGGGCAGGACTCAGGATTTCTTCAGCCCTCTGGATGTCTTAGTTTCCTCACTATTAAAAAGCAGGAAATTTTGGTTAAAGCCTTATAAAGTCCTTTCAAGGATTAATACCATAAATGCCTGTGGCTTTTAAATGTTTATTTTTAAACCAGAAAGAAATGTTCACCCCAACATTTTCTGCAATGCAAAGCCAGTAAGTATGTTCTGAATGAAGATGGGAGGCCCAGGCTTTACACTGTCAGCCTCCTCATCCCAAATGATTCAGGGGCATATTCAAGGCATTCTATGGAGAAGTTCATTCTAACATTTATGGAGCCCATGACAAAATAGAAGACAACTGATCGATCTCAAATTTACATCAATCTTTGTAAATACAACTATTAGCTATACGAGAAATATTCTAGCTTCCTACAGTGTGTGTATATATATATATACACATGTATATTCACAATGGCTAATGGTGAAGATGACAATATGTAAGTCCAGAATTCTTGAACTCCTTATTTTTAGAGAGAAAATTCTAGAAATAAGGAAGACCAGCTCCTTGTCATCTACCTCTGGTCTTTCAACTTCCATCTTAGTTTTCCCAGTGTTTCTCACCATTCCTAGCTCCATTCCCCACTAGGAAGCTTCACATGAACTCTCTAGACACTCTGTCAATACATGGAGACCTTTTCCATGGTCTCAGCAAATTGGTCTTCTGCTACATCCTTTGGGAATAAAACTTAGGGGGAAAAGACAGGTGCAGACCATTCATTTTGAAGAAGTTCAAAGTCAAAAAATGTCCTGACCGTGATCTAAAAACAGCAGGCACAGGCTCCCTGTTGTCCTAGCCTTTCAGCCCTACATATTACTGGCTGTAAGTCTCTGATGAAGGGTTATGGCCACTGTGTCAAGGTGGTCAGAAATGTGGATACTGGCCCTAATCTTCTCTTGCTCAAATATGAACAGTGTTGACTATACAATGCAAAAATCATCCATATGCATCCTCGGGGGTCTCTTTTGAAAGCAGTTTGGTGGGACACATTGGATAACAACAGAAAATCTTTATAACTAATCTAATTATCTCTGCCTGATAATTAACTCCTTTCCAAATTCCCAGCCATCCAGAGAGCCAGCCATAAAATTGCCATCCTCCCACAATAGCACAAGGCAGTTTCTTAAATAAAATGTTCGTGTGTGTGTGTGTGTGTGTGTGTGTGTGTGTGTGTCTGTCTGTCTGTCTGTCTGTCTGTCTGTCTGTCTATGGAAGGTGTGTGTCTACAGGTTAAATTTCTCTGCAGAATCTTGAAAAGATGCTTTGGATAAGTGTGGATGGCATTAATGGTGTGGACATCTAAAAGCCTTCTCACTCTTGGCAATTAGTCCTCAGGAGGCTGACAAAGTGTGCTATGGCTCTGTGTCTCTGTGGCTAGGCTCAGGAAGAGACAAGAGGACCATGAGAGCTCACTGGCTAGCTAGCCTAGCTGAATAAACAGTGAGTTCTAGGTTCAGTATTCAATGAGCAAGAGATGGAAAGCTACGGAGAATGATACCCAAAGTCCTCCTGTGGTATCTGAGGGCCCATAGACTTACACAGCAGTACGTATACATACACAGACATACAGACACACAGACACACACACACACATACATACACACACAGTCTTTCACAAGAAATAACAAACAATAACAAATTCTACCCATGGGTCCATTTACATAGATGTAGTTAAACTAAGTCAAATACGAAGGGAAGAGTCTTCGAGATATGATAGACGTGGCTTCAGACCCTCTGGTTGGCACACCTGGTGCCATGTGACCTGGAGCTCATTCCTTGCTTCTTTGGTGGTTTATTTCTTAATTATCAATCAGAATAATAGCATCTCTGGTCTGGGGAAAAGATGAGAGGAGTGTGACAAGGGCACTGTGCCGAGCTTGACTCAGAACAGCAAGTCCAAAACATACGCCGAGCTTGACTCAGAACAGCAAGTCCAAAACATACCATCACCATCACTGCAACCAAAATTATTACCCTGCAAGTAAGTTTACCTAAAACCATGAAGACATTCATGGGCTCTACATTAGTAATTGAAAGAATGGGTTTTGAATTGACATCACAGTTGTTCAAAAGCTTGATGTCATCTGAAGATTATGGTTGGTTACTAAACTTCTCTAGGTTTCAGGATTCTCAATTGTAACCTGTATCTTCAGAACTTTATGAGAAAAAAAATAAAGTGGTGCATCTCCCTAACTGGGA
>LZPO01046581.1:0-10229 GCA_001675575.1 Neotoma lepida
AACAGTAGGTATTTGGCTGAGGGCTACTTGTGATGTTTTTCAATAGCCCAACCCACAGGTAGATAGATTAAAAATGTTTTAAATTTCTCATTAGGAAAGTTGACATCTATTTTGGAAGTTACGGACTCATCTTTTAGCTTGCGTATTTGCATAGTCCCCATCTCAGATGATTCCATAGCAGACCTTTTTTCTTAGTGTCATAGAAGGACTTGCTACAATACTAGTCTATTTTCCTTTAAAAAGTAAAGTTAGTTTTCTGTCTTTGCACAAATCTTTTTAGTGCTCTAGCCCATGAAGACACTTAGAAAAAAAAAATGTTCCTTCCACTTTTGACCCATGCTTAAGATCTCAGGTTGTGTGTGTGGTGCGTAGAGTCCAAGGATCTAGAGCAGTGGTTCTCTTATATCGGCTGTCCTGCATGTCAGATATTTCATTATGATTCACAACAGTAGCAAAAGTACAGTTTTGAAGTAGCAACGAAATAATTTTGTGGTTGGGGTCACCACACCATGAGGGAACTGTATTAAAGGGTTGAAGCAGTAGGAAGATCGAGAACCACTGCTCTAGAGGAAATCCTACCACTAGTCAGCTCAGTTGACTTGTTTAAAGAAATAATCAATAATCTTTAAACAATTATATTTAACTTAGGTTATTTCCGAGATACTTCCCAAGGAAGAAAATACTATGTTTTTATAACTTTCTGATGCTGAGTTTACTGAAGTCAAGTACATACTAGAAGGTTCTTAACCCAGAATGGTTTCTTTCTCTTTTTTTTTAAAGATTTATTTATTTTTATTTTATTGCATTGGTGTTTTACCTGCATGTATGTCTGTGTGAGGGTGTCAGATCCCCTGGAACTGAAGTTACAGACAGTTGTGAGCTGCCATGTGGATGCTGGGAATTGACTCTGGGTCCTCTGGAAGAGCAGCTCGTAACCGCTGAGCCATCTCTCTAGGTCCCGGAATGGTTTATTTCTTAATGACATCACTGAATACAGGTGAGGAGTAAGTTTTGATGGTGTTACCTTAATTTATCTGAGGCTCCTCTTTCTTGGAGCTACCAAGTTTTGATTTAGGTGTGAAATTACTGAAGCTACAAATTACAATTCATTAAATAAATTTGTGATCATTTTGTAGTTAAAATGAAATGATATTTTAGACTTTTGTAATGAAGTCTGACCAATTTGTTTTTGCCATTTTAAAATAATTTCTCTGCCTTGGCACCCCGTTGTCCCATACTGACTTTTTTCTGCACAGAGGCCCTTCTTTCTCGAGGCCTGTGGGCCTCCCGGTCTTTTCAGCCATGGTGGTAGTGGGCACTTGTCTGTTTTTCTTTCCCTTAGAGTGCTGACTAGCGACTTGCGGTGTGGCTTCTGATTTATCGCAGAGCAGAGCTGCCCCTGGGGGCTGAGCAGAAACACTCATGAAGGAACCCTGATTAAAAAGAGTGGTAATGAAGACAAATGTCTGAGGGGAGTTGAGAGAAAAGCAGTCCTTGGCTTTCCCTGGAGCNNCTCTGAGCTTCTGAGAAGGAGGTGGTGGAAGCCAACGGAAATACTTCTTCTTTGTTGTTTATTTCTCATGGCGATGGAAAGGGTTTTCCTTCTCTCCTGGGTGTTCTAATTCTCACTTGTTAACTGCTTTTCATGCAGGGCTGCAATTAACCCCTGGCAGATGCCTCGCCATGCTCCCCTCGAAGCTACTCCATCCCCAAACAAGTTTTTAATGCTTTGACCTATAACCATTTTAAAATTCTTTAGACTTGACACTTTGGCCTGCTTTCTCAGATCATTAAATCACACTTCTGTTTTTCCTTTTTTTCTAGTGATTTTTACGAAATCTGATGGTAGGTGCCCATAATCACCTTCCCTTCTTAGTATTTTTACAAGAGAGAATGCTGACAGGAAAAAAAAAAAAAGAAAGAAAGAAATCAATCAATCAATCAATCAATCAATCAATCAATTCTGGTCACTTAGCAATTTTCATCATGACTAGGTGAAAGTTTCTAGGTGCCCATAGCTAATGACACCATCCCACAATTCCTTGAGAACACAAGTAGGATAAGTTTCATTTCTTGGTCTTGGCCTTTGTGCATCTCATAAATCAGTAATTTCCTATCTGTGGGTAAATGACCCCTACCTACTGCACTCACCGAGTGTACCCCAAATTCTGTTTTCTTTTAGAATGTTCTCTAACACTGGGATAAATGGCCAGGCTAATGCTAATATAGATTAATTGTGTTAAGTTTACACAGTGAATCTGAAAGTTTCATGGAATGGTCAAAATATTATTACCTCCAGCTACGCTTGGGGAGGGTGTGCCTTGGGGTCCTGGCAGTACTCTCTGGAGAAAGATGAAAGCATGGGCATGTGCCTTTACATACTCTGTTACAGACATAGTGGAGACAAAAAAGACACTGTAAATATAAGACAGAGGCCACCCCTCCCATCCTTTGTGAAGAGAAGTTGTCTGCCTCATACAGGAAAATGCCCACCCCCGCTCTATGACCTGGCATTGTAAAGGATTTGAGTTCTAGAGCAGGCAGCGGTTCTGACCTGTCAAGTGGGTTTTATTTCATAGAGAAGTCTCCTTGTATTTGGAGACCTCTGTCAGATATCCAANGCTCAGATAAACTGTAAATCTAATCCAGTCAGGTGAGCATGCAAAGACGCATCAGTGTGAGAAGATGCTTTGGAAGTAGGCCTGAGGTCCTCTGTCTCAAGCAAAACAAAACAAAACAAAANAAACGCCCAGAACAATAAATAGGTCTAACATTTGTCACACCTAAGTAAGTGTTTGACATTTCCCCGTTTTCACAACCAGCTCAGAAAAAGTTGAAGAGGACACACCCAAGAGGGGTCAGGACAGACCTTTCAGGTTCATGTGGGTTCCCGCTGAGGTGGAGCCTGTCTTCAGGATTAAAGTCGCCCCTAGTACAAAGGCGAGGTCAGCTAGGGTCTGAGTGTTGGCTAAATGATGTCAGGTACGAGGTCTAAAGGAAAAGTCAAAACTGTGGCTGTCTGTTCGCCAGCAGATGAAGTTCCAGACTGTCGGACTTAAGCCAAGTTTCCAGAATTACTTCCGGGAGCAGGCTTCAGGGTAGCAGAATTCCCTGCAAAGCTGAGCCTGTTCACTTAGTTCTCTGCTGTGGGGAAGAAAGACTCGGTCGTTTTGGACTAAACTGAATTTCCCCTCAAGTACTTCCAGTCTGAAATCCTAGCATACTGTTGTTTGTTTTTCCTGGCTCCAGACAGGAGTATTAGGATTTCATGGACAGCCGAATCTGTCTTTGAGGGTCTGGGAACTCCTAAGAAATCCAGCTAGAAAAGAAGGAAAAGGAAATAGTTTGTTTCCCAGCCTCTTGAGCAAATGGGCTAGAATGGTGCCTTCTGTAATCTCCATTGCCCTGAAAATGGCTTGGAACCTCCCAAAATTATTGTCTTTGCTCCTTATGTACCCTTGAGCACAGTGTGTGGTAGACATAGGTAACATAGGATTTTTATGATAGATGGAGTAGTGTTGGAGAAAGGGAATCGTTTAAAGACCACAAGGTATTTGAAATTGAGGGATATACCAAAAAAGGGGGGTATCAGACCAGAAAGGAGGAGAGAGCTTGCCTGAATCGGAAAATAAGTATCTTAAGTAGTTTGCANCAGTCACGGAGTATATAGGTAGGTTAGACTCATGTTCAGAATGAACATAGGTGCTTTCTGCACATATGCCTTCCAGTGAGAAATGGGAGAAGTATGATAGCAAGATTGTTTAGAACACTGATAACAGGGAACATGTATTGATTATTTTAAAAATATGTGTTAGGCACTGTGCTCTGTGTTCTATAGGCATTCCATATTTAATCTCCATTTTATAAGTGAAGAATTGAAGCTCTGAGAAACTAAGCAGTGTGCCTGGGTGACTAAATTAAGCCTGGTAGAGACAGGACCTGGAACAATAGAGGCCTGCCGCTAGTGCCCTTGTTTAAAGAAACTTTGTCTTTTAGTTGTCACGTAGTAATAAACATGTTAGGGAGATGGCATGACTTTACAGTACACACGGTGTGATGATCAGGTTGAGTTAATCATTATGCCCATCACTGCATTCATTTATCGTCTCTTTGTATAGACACCATTCAAAATCCTCTTTACTAGTTTGAAATATTCAACCAGTCACTGTCAACTACAGTTATCCTACTGTGCTATAGAACACCGGAAGTTATTCCTGCTATCCAGCCAAGCCATATACCCATTAACTGCTCTCTCCATCCACCTCCCCCATCCTTTCCCAACCAAGCCTTTGCCCTTTATACCAACCTATGTTACCTCCTCTATGAATTTGTCAATTATTTCATTTTTAAAATGAGAATATTGGGCTGGAGAGATGGCTCAGTACTTAAGAGCATGTACTGCTATTGCCAGGGACTGAGTTTGGTTCCAGCACCCCTGGTAAGCAGCTCACAGCCACCTGGAATTCCAGCTCCAAGGGAAATGGTACCCTCTTCTAGCTTCCAAGGGCAACAGCACTCATATGAAATTAAAGAGAAAGTGAATCTTTAAAATGAGAATATCAGACTGGACAACTTCTGAATTTTTTGGTTCTAGAATTATAGAGAAATATTACAAGGTTGTGAAAACTGTCATAGGTGGCATATTTTGGAGAAACAAATTGAAATAGTGTAATGCCATTACAAGTAAATGATAGCAATATACTAATAATTAATTATTTGTAATTAAATTTATAAACATCTTATCTAATCCTGGTTTTTGGTTTTTTTCAATATCATTGTGTCCCTAACAAAGGTTGTATCACTAACATTGCAGGACTCGTGATAAACCCAATCAGGGATCCCAAAGACTGTTGCTGTTGTTACAGATTTCAAATGGCTTTTGTGAGAGTGGCGTACATGGCTCTTTTTGAATGATGAAACAGCTAGAATCATGAAGGAGCAGGTTTTGAAAGATCCATTGTACAAGTGAGCCCTCTGCTTTTCTCCAAAATAGCTTCTTTGATACAACTTTTAAAAAGTTCATGAAATCAGGCCAGGCATAGTATCTCACATCTGTAGTCCGAGCTCTCTGGAGGCTGAGGAAGGAGTGTTGTGAGTTCAGGGCTAAGACTGGCCTGCATAGTAAGAGCCTGTGTTTAAGGGGAAAAATATAATATAATATAAAATATAATATAAAATATAAAAATATAAAAAATATATATATTAGTAAAAGAGGTACATTTTCCTCATAATTTGAATTCCTATCATCAGACTCCTACCTTGGAGTAGCTGACTTGAGATGGACCCTGGCCTGTGTGATATAGTGAGAGTACCGGGGTTACTGAACAATGTTCCAGGTGCTCTGTGCCATGATTCACATCTGCGCTGTGATTTGTGTCGTGACACTAAGGTAGTTGGTGTTCTCGTGATTATAGCTTATGATTCTGAACGGTTTCTCATTAGCTGGTGCTTTTTGTCACTTCTCCTAATTCTCTTAATTCAAGGACATACCGTGTTAGTTCTGGGGAGCTAGTTTAAGGCTGACTTTGCTCCACTAATCAGATCACATCAATGTCAAGTGCCCACTAATTAACACAAAATTTATATCTGCATTAGGTAAATGTCATTTCACCACAGTGGCCTGAAATAAGGTTTTTTTATTCCCCTGAGTAGCATACTGTCTCATTGTAAGTACTACAATGAAGATAAGGACAGGCCATACACCCCTGTTCATTTAGTCTTCAGCACGAAATAGCTGGGAGATAGCCAGTGCTTCCAGAGTTCCCAGGACAGATTCACTGCTGTGTTTGTTATCTGACCATTGAAGTTGTCACCTTGAAATCCTGTGTGTACACTATAGTAGGGCATGGCAAGCTACTGTCACCACCAGTTCATAGACAGCCTACGGGTTAAGAACAGATTCTTATTTTTACAGGGTAGGAAAAAAATCAAATGTAGAGTTTCATAGAACCTGACAATTCAGTGAGATCAGATTTTAGTGCTGATGGGTGAAGCTTTGGTGAGGGCAGTTACACGGTTGGCATCTGTGTGCTGCTGTCCATAGCTGCTGTCCCCCTTCACTTGCAGAGGTGAGCAGTTGTAACAGACACCATTGGCACAGCTAGTCTACTATCTGGTTCTTGACATAAAGTGCTTGCCAACCCTAAGATCAGCTCCAAATGTGTACAAAGCCTTCTCCTTTCCCTCTCCCTTGCTCCCTCTGTTGCCATTCTGAATAACTTGTACATCATAGTATGTCTGTCCATTCCATCCCTTCCTACATGGCTTCTAATATTTTGGGCATAAGCATCACTTACCTGTCTCTGCGTCCTGGGTATAGCTTGGTTTGGCTGTGTGCTTCCTCACCAGACAGTGAGAACTTCAAGATNGAGAATGTGTTTTGTTCATCTTTTTCTCATTAGAACAGGGTTTCTCAGCCTGAGCATGATTGTAGGGTGTTTAGTATCCCTTTGCTTCTGATATTTGGGTCTGAGTACCAGATCTTATGTCCCCAGACATGAATAAATGTCTCCTGATGTGTAAATTTTTTCCCATTTGAAAACCA
This sequence comes from Neotoma lepida, assembly GCA_001675575.1. Lineage (NCBI taxonomy): Eukaryota > Metazoa > Chordata > Mammalia > Rodentia > Cricetidae > Neotoma > Neotoma lepida. The sequence continues at coordinate 6,545 of LZPO01046581.1, forward strand.
CTGAACTACAAACCTTCAGTATGTTATGACCCATGCGAGTGTTAAGTAAATGGTGAATTACTTAGGTATTTAATTCTTAAGAAATTGTGTACTTCAAATGTGTCAGTCATGTATATCTCAATAAGATTCTTTTTAAATACCTGGTTTACTTTCACTGTTAGTGGCATTATTGTGATGGGTTTTCTTTTTCTGCAGTCATTCCTAGTCTGTCTGATTATGTCACATACTACCCAATTGATGTCAGATATGCAGTATCTTATTTGGTATTTTAGATGCAGGAAGTTGACCTAATTATTGCTTCTTATTTGGGGGAAAGCACATAATCCAGTAGATTGCTTAAACAGCACACAATAGTAAGCATCTCCCAAGGCTCACAGGACTCAGTGCTTCCAGAGCCTGGGTCTGCTCAACCCTGTTCCATAGTGGCCAGATATTTGCCATGCAATAAACTTTCAGGTTAAAAGTTCATGCATATAAATAGCTGATCTGACCAACTAGTTATCCTAACTACAGTTATGTTATCTTTGTTCAAAATAGGAAATACCGTTTCTTACCAGGACATCTCTCCACATATTCTGGGCACAGTTCTGTCAGTTGGCTTTCCATCCCTGGAGCAGAATGCCCAAGAAAATCAACATCTAAAGAGAAAGGCTTACTGGGCTCACAGCTTTGGAGGGTTCAGGCCTCTTTGCTGTTGGTCTGTGGCAAGGCTGGGCATGTTGGCAGGAGCATTTGGCGGGACAGATCCTCTCATGTCATCTGCTAGGGAGCACAAGAGGAAGAGTCCAGAGTTTCAGGATCTCCTTCAAGCACATGTCTACAGGGATGCCCCTTAACATGAGTCTCCAACTTCTGAAGTTGCTACCACCTCCAATGACCTGTGGCACTGTGGGCACAGTCACCTCCAAAACTAGACCAATGAAGATGGATTCTTTGCAGTGTCTTGGGTCTTACAGGTTTGCTTTGAGTCCTCAGGGTGATTTTCTCTCTTGCATGTCTTTATCTGCTGAGGTGGTAGAAAAGGAAGTTTGTTCTGAGTCCACACAGAGACCTTGCTGTCAGTACACAAAAATCAAGAGACGAGAAGTCCTTGCCAGTATCAGTAGAACTTTGGGACAACAGTACTAAGACTGATATGACCTCTACAACTGCTAATCCTTGTCCTTGGGGTAGGGGGCACTGTCTAATGGGACTTTCTGTAATGACAGGAGCATTCTGCTATCTGTGGTATCTTGTGTGACAGTGCCACATACCTGGGAAGTACTGGAAATGTGGAGCAGATTTATATAATCGTAATTAATTTAAATTTAGCCATAAGTGGCTAATAGCTATCATATGAGACAACACAGGTGTTCCAGATCTCTACTTCAACACAACCACAAGTCTTAGTTCCAATAACTTGGGAAACATGTTAGAGGCCAGACACATCCCTGCTGTAGACTGAACCTACTCACCATGCTGAATATGGGTGGAAAGCGTGGCACTACCTAGGTACGCAGTATAGATTCAGGCCTTGGTTACATGACTGGATCTTCTTAGGCAGAACATGGCTCTGGCCATGCCACATGCATATTTAGGGTCTCTTCAACATTTCTGAGCCTTTTGGAGTAAGCAGGCTTGTGTTTTTCTTTGTACTTGATTGTTAATGCAAAATAATGATTCACTTAGGGGGCAGTGTTGAGACATTGAGGAAAATTTGGTAGGTATGATTGTTTGAGACACTTAAGATAAATTGTTGGCTTAGGAGATGTTTGCTTCATTGAAATTTAGAACATGTTACATGAGCATTTGTTTTTTGGCTCTTGGCACTTGTGGTAACTGTATTTATGCATTCAATGGGAAACTAACAATTTTTCTTATCAAGACTTTTTTCCCCAGAATAATTTCAGAGGTGTCCATATGTTGGAATAGTCTTTTTATGCCCATATTATTTTCCCTACAAAAGTGAATGGAAAGTTACCATAGTTGATGTGTTTTCATCAATACTACAGGCATAAAGAGGAGAAAAAGCATTTATATCATCAGTCATTGTCCTAATTTCACTAAAATCTTTGATAAGATTAATTTTGATTTTTTTTTAAAGATAGGATCTAATTGTATGTCCTAGGCTGGCTTTGAGCTCAGTGACCCCCCTGACTCAACTTTCTGAGTGCTGGGATTATAGGTGTGCCTCACTTTACCCAGATGATAGTTATATGGAAACTCAGTTTATGTTTTTTTAAATCTTAGATTCTCAAGAATAAGGCAATAATCCTTTTATTTATATTTTCTCACAGGCTGACTTTGTATAAGTTGCTTGTGCTTCAAGTTATGGATTATGGATATATTTTTAAAGCTAAAGAGTACACATTTTCCCTTAAAGTTATAGATTGTTTGATCCAAATTAAGAAAAAAAATCTATGTATAAGCCAGGTGTGGTGGCTCATGGGATTACAGAATCCCAGCATTTGGAAAGGCTGAGTCAGGGGGATTGCTATGAGTTTGAGGTCATCCAGCACTGCATAGAAGACTGTTTCAGAAACAGAGTAGATAGTAAACATAAAGATAGATTTTACTTTCCCATTTCCTGGTGCTTCCCTTCTTTGAAGGTAATGTTGGGAGGTTAAAGAAGTCTGCAGTTTGGCTGAGAAGTTCTCAAATACCACCTCCATATTTGTGACTTTTGTGCCCCACATGTTCCTTTCTGTTTCTTCTTTACTCAAGAGAGGATTGGCTGTATTCTAATGAGAGCGAGGAAGGGTGTGGGTTTGGGTGAATGAGGAGGAGCTGGGAGGAGTTGGAGAAGGGGAACCGTAATCAGCATATATGCTATGAAACAAATATATTTTTAATGAAAAAGTAGCTAATTATAAAAGAGAGAGGGAGGATTGGCTGCCCCTTTCTGTTCTGGATTCGTGTCACCTGGATGCTCACAAGCCTTGTCTGTAGCAGGAACCGTAAGAACCACTGTTGATGAAGCTGGCATAGGGTTCCCTTAAAGGAGTCCCTGTGTGGACTCAGCATAAAAAGAGGTGTGATTGCTCTTACTTGGGAGCTTTCCCAGTGTCATAGGAGTAGCAGAGCATAGCTCAGTGAGTCACAGAGCCCCNCTCCTTGCTCTGGGAGGCAACAAAATGTGAAGAGGGCAGAGTGGATGGCAACAAAATCCTAGTGGCCATAGAACAGGCTGACAGAGTTCTCTCAGCAAAGCAGGGAAAGGTTGATTTCAGCACATGATCAGAGAGTTTCCTCAGTGGGAAAGGGAAGGCCATTGAGAGCTAGAATGTGAGGGATAGGGATGATGACAGGTGCAAATGAAGATTGAAAGGGACTCCTGCTGGCAAGAGTTGCACACACTGGACTGATTTGGGGGAGGGACAGGGGCCTGCTTTGGATACATAGAAGAGGCTCTGTGGGGATGGTGGGGGTGGGAGAGCCAACTGTCACAGGAGGTTAGGACCAGATGGAAAGGAAAGTGCTAGAAGAGTTGGAACAAGGGACAAGAGGTGGGGAGGTGTATTCTAGCAGCAGGATGGAATAAATGTGGGAAACACTTGAAAAAAAGAAAGTTCAGTGTACTCAAACATTTACCAGATAACCAGAGCAACTGAGTCACAACTTGTAAAGCCACATGGAAGGTCCTGTTTCCAGTTCTTTTGTTTTCTGGCCTTTTTCCGTCTCTGTAAGTTGGAAACATTAAAAAAAA
>LZPO01046585.1:0-10200 GCA_001675575.1 Neotoma lepida
GATCCATCTCATGGAGTGGGCCTTAAATCCAATTTTAAAAAGTGGCTGCTTACTCCCACAACACTTGTGCCACTAGTGCACCAGTATGTCTTACAGGCAGGTCTCTGCTGTAGGCCACAAAGGTTGAACTGAAAATTGCTTTTCTCCTCCAGTAGCATGTAAAGTATCTTCTGCACTATGAATGATAGTCATTAGGGATGAAGTTTCTAGTTGAGCATCAGCTCAAGTTCTCTATGTTCTGTGACATAAGTAAGTTGTGTCTTTAGCAACAGGACCTTACCATCAGGTAATGGACATGATTAAGCACATGTCTCTGATATAGAATCCTTTGGGTATATGCCCAGGAGTAGTATAGCTGGATCTTGTGGTTCTCAGCTTCCTGAGGAATTGACACACTGCTTTCCATAGTGGGTACCAGTTTGCACTACCACCAGGAACGAATAAGTGTTTCCTTTTCCCCACATCCTTATGAGTATGTAGTGTCATTCTTACTGGGGTAAGATGAAATCTCAAAGTAGTTTTAATTTTCATTTTCCTAAAGTGTAAGGATGTTGAGCATTTAAGTGTTTCTCAGCCATTTGTGTTTCATTTTTGAGAACTCTCTGTTTACTCCTGTACCCCATTTTTAATCAGGTTGCTTTCTTCATTTTCAATTTTCTTAATTCTTTGTGTATTCTAGATACTAACTCTCTTTCAGGTGTATAATTGGTAAAGATATTTTCCCATTCTGTGTGCTGTTATTTTGTTCAAATGAAGATGTCCCTTGCTATACAGAAGCTTTTTAGCTTCACGAGATCCCATTTATTAATTATTGTTCTTAGTGCCTATGCTATCAGTGTCGTGTTGAGAAAGTTCTTTCCTGTACCAATGAGTTCAAGACTATTCTCTGCTTTCTCTTTTATCAGATTCATGGTATCTGGTCATGTATTGCGCTCATTTATAGTTGAGTTTTATGCAACATGATAGATATAAAATTCCTTTCATTCTCCTACATGCAGCCATCCAGTTTGACTGCATCATTGGTTAAAAATGCTGTCTTTTCTCCAGTGAGTATTTGGGGCTTCTTTGTCAACAATCAGGTGTCCATAGGTGTGTAGAATTGTGTCTAGGTCTTCAATTCTATCCCATTGACCAACATGTTTGTTTTAATGCCGACACCATACAGTTTTTGTATTATTATATCTCTGTAATACAACTTGAAATCTAGGATGGTGATACCTCCAGCAATTCTTTTATTATTAAGGACTGTTTTAGCTATCCTGAGTAGTTTGTATTTCCATATAAAGTTGAATATTTTTTTAATTTCTGTGAAGAATTTTAATGTGGATTGCATTGAATCTGTAGATTGCTTTTGCTATCTGTATTTTGCTTACCATATAAGTCATATAATAACATTCCTCAATAAATGCTTGGTGAGTTGAGAATTTTTGTTCACACTGGGACCAGGTCTCATAATTTGCTTTCTATTCCTGTGATAAAATACTGACCAAAACCAACTTGGGGGGGGGGCATGAAGGGAAGCTAAAACAGGAACTCAAGACAAGAATCTAGAAGCAGAAACTGAAGCAGAGACCATGAAGGAACACTGCCTGCTGGCTTGTTCCTCGTGGTTTGCTCTACTTGATTTCTTATACAACCCAGAAATCAACTTGATTTCTTTTACCTGTCCAGTGGTGTCACCATCCACCCACAGTGGGCTAATCCCTTCCTCCCACAGCAATCATTAATCAATAAAGTACCCCCATAGACATGTCCATAGGTCAATCTGATAGAAACAATTCTTCAGTTGAGGTTCCCTTTTCCCAGGTGACTCCAGTGTGTGTAAAATTAACAAAACTAACCAGCATTCTTGTATATGAATATTCATAAAAACTTAATTCATAGTTGCCGGAACTGAAAACTGCCAAGATGTCCTTCATTGCGTGAATGGATTAAATGTTGGCATATCCAAATAATAAATTAATATTTGCTGGTACATGTGAATGGTAAAGTGGGAAGCAATGTCAGATGTGATGTGTACCAGTCATCAAATAACACCTGGTGCTATACCAAACAAACCAGTTTCAGAGACCATCACAAGTTGAATTGTGCACCTTCCTAAGAGATACTTGATGTCTCAACTTTTGGTTTCCTTATTTGGATATAGCATCTCTGAAGGTACTACTAAGTTAAGATACTGCCACCTGGCATTAAGGAGAGCCCTGATTGGTAAAATTTGGATAGATTCTCAGAAAAGCAAGAATATCACATGGGAACAAAGAGATTGAGAGCCTATATCTACAAGTCAATTAATACTGAACCCACCAGGCATGAGGAGGAGGCAGGACAGGTCTTTCCTGAGACTCCTCACAGATAACACAGTCACAAAAAGCCTCAAAAGTAAGAGATGAAGCATTTCAGTTGGTTTTAGCCACCCCAATTTATGGCATTTAGCCATAGTTTCTTGGAAAATTGTCATGGAGCCTTAGGACACAAAGAAGGTTCCTACTTATTGAGTGACTACTCAGAGTCAGTGGAGTGGTTGGAGTAGGCAACAGGATGGCTGTGCTTTGCAGAGTCATTTACAGATCTGTATCCCTTCCACTTGGTCCCTCCACCTTCCTCTAAGAGTCTCCAGAAGCCTCAGCAGTAGTGGACTTGGCAGAGAGGGAAGAACATGCAGAAGGCTTAAGGAACTTTGACATCAGGCTACATCACTGTCTCCCAGGGCACAGCCACATGCCACCACCCAAGCCATAAGGAAGGTGATGTCAATCTCTGTGCACCTAGAAGGAAAGATGCAGGATATGGGCTGAAAATATTGTAGTTCAGTATCACTGCCTTGACACTCAAAAAGTACGTTTAGACTGAAAGAAAGGATACCTTGGAAAGTTCCAGAAACTTCCTAGGTCTGCTATTCTGTGGTGTGAGGAGGAAATGACCTCCACCATTTGTGCCAGGCACAAGTCAGAAAAATTCAAGATCCATCAAAGCTGAGTGAAGAGTGTATACCCGGCATTGTGTCCTCAGCGGTCCCTATCCTCTCTCTGGGCTTTGAACACATTCGACCTTGAGCTTTCTAAGTCAGCTCCATTCTCTTTTAGATAAAGTAGGCAGAAATCTGGTGAGAGTGTTTTCTGGTGATGCTGTTTGCTGTGCTCTCTGGTGTTCTTGGTGGTGAGGTCTAGGAGAACTGCCATGCTCTGCTACAGTCTGCTGAGAGTGTTGGATGGGGCTCCCTGGGAAACAAGCTGGGGCTCCTCTGAGCCCTTGGCCACTGAACATTAGCAAGCATGACTGGCTATGGCCCCAGATGTGAGCAGGAGCAAAATGGGCAGATTGCTGTGCCTCTCCTACATGATCCCATCACATCTGGAACACAGAAGAGGAGCCAGGAGGATTAGCAACTAATCGAAGGCCATTTGGCTCAGGAAGTCCTGTCCTCTTCCCTCTGTGATAGATCACTCCCACTTCTCTGTTGTTCTAACAAGCATTCAATCAGTAGAGGTGAGTGATATTACTAAACAAGCCACCAGTGCCAGCATTTCACACTCCACACTCTCGCCCCACCTCATTGGGTCTCATTGGCTGTCTCTCAAAAAAAAGAAAAAAAAGAAAAAACAGAAGTCTCCTTCTCCAGCGCAAATGTTCTTTTAGTTTCTCAATTCACACACAACACATAGATAGCACCCATGTACACACATACATATATGGCCATACATGCACATATACTCATAAACCGCAAGCACAAATCACTAGTGTATAATGCATCTGTGCTGTGAGAAGTTGCATGTTCCCACTGCATAGTGAACAGAACAGAGATAGAGCTTGTCTCCCTACAGCTACACCCTATATCTGTGTCTAGTACTTTGGAGTCCAATCTTCACCACAGAGCAAAAGAGTTAAAATCCTACCAGTCCCCAAGCCCCCAGCATCAAATCTATTTAAGAGTATACTGCCCAGTTGTTTAAGTTTGGAAGAGCTCCTAACTCCATCTGACAAAAAAAGACTAGATTGAGCCCCTAACTAGTAAGACAGAAAGAATGATGGCAAGGAGAATACATGGAAAGACTACGTGACAACAGTTTTAAGACAATTGTTCATGTCGACAGTCAGTCACCTATGGCACTACAGCTGCCAAACTGACTACCATTAGTTCACTTAGTGCGATTTTCTCATACAGGCCAGGTATCAGATCAGCTGGGATATGAGACTGTGAACTTGTTCCAAGTTGCTCTTGGCCTTATGTGGCTGTGTGTGTGCAAAGGCTGCGCTCCGTGTACTGGAGTGGGACAGACCAGGTGAGAACTCTGGATGCATAGATCTCACCCATGAGGCATAGAGCAGGAGCATTTAACCATCTGTCTGCATTAACTCAAGAAGGAGGAAGATGCTGCATGTGTCCCAGACCTGCACGTTTCTACCAAACGTCAGCGACAAGCTGAGCAGAGAGGCTGGCTACTGAACTGATCTACGGAAATGACAGGGCAGTCAGATAGAGAATCGTAGTGGCATGACCCTGTCTCAGAGCGCTGCCTGGGAAAGACTGCCCCCTCCTCCGTGGTCCAAAGGATGAAGATAGGGTACATTAATGATAACACACCACTTTTATGAGACGATGAGTACAAATTGCTGCCACTGTAATGAGAAGTGATATTCAAGGTGGTTTTGTTTAAGAAAGTATACATGTCCTCACTGGTCTTATCCCAGTGATGCTCTCACATGATAATTTTTCCTTCTATCTCCTTTATTATTTTAATTCCTATATAGTAATTATACAATTTATGCTATATAATTAGAATCAAGTAATTAGCATCCTACTATGTCAACTATCTGTCATTTCATTGTGCTGCAAATATTCAAAATCCTTTCTTGCAGCTCTTCTGAAATAGTAAGTTATGTATACCACTTTGCTGTAGAATATCCTAGAACTTATTCCTCCTATCTAACTGGATTTGTACATTCAATCACTAAGTTTTCTCATCCCTAACTTCCCAGCCTCTCATAACCACTATTCCACTCTACTTCTCCAGAATCAGTCTATTTAGATGACACAAATCAATGAGAACATGAGGTATTTATCTTTCTGTGCCCAGCTTACTTCACTTAATATAATGTTTTCTGCCTCTTCCACGACACTTCAATGAAAATAGCTTACCATCAGAAACAATCCGGGAAATACACTCAGAACCACAGCTGACCATCTCACCCACTGAATGGCTGTAGTCAAGAAGATGACATAAGGGCCTGGAGAGATGACTCAGCAGTTAAAAGTATTGACTGCTCTTCCAAAGGACCCGGGTTTAGTTCCCAGCACCCATGTGGCAGCTCACAGCTGTCTGTAAGTCCAAGATCTGACACCCTCACACAGACATACAGGCAGACAAAACACCAATGCACATAAAAATAAATTAATTTTTAAAACAAGATGACAAAAAAAAAATGCTAGCAAAGATGTGGTGGCAAGGAGCTCCCATTCACTGTTGGTGGGAGTGCAGATTGAAACAACAGTCTTTATAAAATGGCCCATGGTTCATAGTCATTGAAATGTCCTTCTCTTTTTCTACATTCTGGTGTTTTTGATCTAGGTCAAACCAGATTAAAATGAACAGCTAGACATCCCAGTAAGGGTAAAGAAAGGCCAAATGCTCAGACAAAACAATTGGTGATTAAAAGGTTTCTGTTAACAGATTTGCTGAATATTTGCAGGTGCTGCAACTGTTCTAGGGACTTGGTGATCTCAGCACACAAAGCAAGAGATGGGCCATGCTGCACCTATGCCCTGGAATTGGAAGCCGGTAAGTAGACTCTGGGAACAAGCCATCATCCCAACAGTGAGAGGTCGGGGCAGAGAAGACAGCTGGATGGAGAGGGCATGGCAGAATTAAATGAAGTGCTGGGAGGTCTCCCTGAGAAGATGGGCCATGGCTTGAGGGAAGAGCACGAACAAGAGGCTTGTGGAGAAAGAATGTGCAAGCCTAGGATCACAGACGCCACTGCTTCAGAAAGTGGGTGGAAGGGAGAGTCCCAGATGCTGGCATCGAGGAGTAGGACCCAGGTCAGAGGGGTCTGTAAGGCACAGCAGGGACTTGTCTTCATTCAGAATTAAATAGAAGCAGTAGAGACTGTGAGCATGGGCCTGACATCCTGTGATTTCGATTTTTAAAGACATCACTTACTCTGATGTCCTGCTGATAATACACTATAGATGAAGACGTATTAAAGCCTGGAAAACCACTCAGTGATGGTGTTTAGAGCAGGCTGGTAGCAGAAAAGATGATGACACTGGTTCTGCTCTCGGCATCTTGTGAAGACAACCAATCTAGTCCAGGTAGAGTAGGTATGGCATATAAGAGGACAAGGCAAGGCCTGAGCTGGTAGGGTGATGGCAGTTCCATTAACCAGCCTGGAAAGGGGGGCTAGGTGCTAGGTCCAGTCTTGAAAATGAGAGTTCTTCATTAGCTATGACCTTGAGACATCCTAATAAAATTGTTTTCAAGGCAATCGTGAGAGATTGGAAGAAGAGGTTGGACTAAATATATAAACACAGGGATGAGTCAGGCCTGGTGGGTCATGCCTATAATCCCAGCACTTGGGATGGTGAAGAAGGAGAATTGATACCAGTTCAAGAGCAGCCTGGGCTACAGAGCGGGAGCCTGTGTCAAAAACAAATAAACAATAACAACAACAACAAAAGCATGGGGGTCTCAGAATATTGATGTTATTTAAACCCATAAAAGAAGAGAGGATCATTTCTTAATGAGAGAGAAGACCAAGGATCTGAGTCTGAGACATTCCACCTTCCAAGGCTGTCAACATGAGGCAAAGCCAGCACTGGGACTGGGAAAGAAAGCCAAGTAGTGTGTGTAGTGCTAGAAACCAAGTGCAGAGAATGCTTCAGAAACAAGGAGGTAGTGAGCAAGTCAAATGCTGTCAGAGAGGGTGAAGCTGGGAACTGACTTTGGCTTCAGTAACATGGAGGTCACAGCAACTTTGACAAGAGAAGGTTTGGGTGGGTGTCAGCAGTTTAATCCTGATTAAAGCAGGATGAAGAGGAACAGCAAGGCATGCTTCAATGTCCCTAGTGAAGTTTATGGTTTGCTTCACATGGGGAGCAGACGGACAGAGCAGTGGCTGAGGAAGAAGAGTCCTGAGAGTTATTTAAGGTGGAATGAATAATAGCAAGCTTGATGGAGGGCAGTAGGAATGAGGCCCTGGAAAGCAAGTACTCAACAATGCAGGAGAGAGGATAAAACAGTGCAGGGTGAAATGGGCAAAAAGGCAGAGAGGAGGATGCCAGGAGTGTGAGAAGAGGTGACAGATGGCCTTCAGTAGTACCTGGTTGCTTATGTTTTCCCAATAAAGTTAGAAGCTGAGAGAGAGAGTGGTAGGCAGGTTGAGGAGAGAAGATATGACACGGCCATGTAAGAAAACATAAGAGAGAGTGAACATGGGTCCAATAATGAGGTTGCCAGGCATCACAATTGGCCCAAAGGACTCCTGGCCAGGAAGTCAAAGCCAGACCTGTTCCCTGGTGTGATGCTCTGACATCATGACCAGCTGCACAGAGATCAGCAGGGAGTCAGAAGAGAGCTGGAGTTAACCAAGCGAAGGAGAGACTAAGGCAATGTTTATGGTAGTTGGTCATGAGATTTGAACTGGGTTAGGAGGGTGAGGAGGAGTGAAAGTGGAAATATCTGCTTCCAGCTGACGTGGAGAAACAGAGACCAGATAGATGGATGCCCCCCTTCCTAATATAACTAAAAAGCTCCCCTCTCCATATATATTTATATATCTTTCTCCATTCCTCTCTATGCCATATGTATATGATACATACATATATCAAGCAATGGTGTTTAGGAATTAATAAATAGACAGTCTGATAGGAGTCCCAGAGAGATGAGAAATCAGCTGAACCTAAATAAACTCCTGTTCTTTATAAATTACCCAGTCTGTGGTACTCAGTTACAACAATGAAAAAGTAAATTAAGACTATACCCTGGGCTGAGGAGTAACCATCAAAAAGGAGAAGAGGGAACAAGCTGTCTTGTGGGACAGGAGAGTTGGCACTGCCCCTCCTGCACACTCACAGGGCATCAGTAGAGAGTTCAGAGAGCCTTGGCTCAGCAGGGGATGAAATGAACAGCTCTGGCCTCTCTTAGCAAAGCTTAAATGGAAGATCCTCAGCGCTGTCATGGGAGCAGAGTAAAGGAGCCCTTATCAGCACTTGGGAGTGGGGCAGGGGAGGAGGAGAGGGAAGGGCTGAGGGTTCATCAGGGACCCTGAAGGAACTAGAGTCCCACAGTCCCTGCTGTGACATTCGAAAACCACCACGATACCAAGAGCGAAGGCATCATATTAGAAACTAAAAACAGCAAAGTTTGCTTGCAGTGGGGCTTGCTTTCCGCCCAGGCACTTCTCTCTTCCCCTGGGCTTGCCGGGTCTCTGCCTTTTCTCTTCCCATTATCAGTGTTGCCATAGCACTCACCCCAACTTCAGGGGACTCAGGCCGATGGCATCCAGACACTGAGCCTCTCAGAGAGGAGACCCAGGCCTTGTGCCTGTAGGATCCAGGCCTAGGGATCTTGAAGAATCACAGATTGACAGTTTTCTGTCTTCCTCCAAACAAGCAGCTGCCTAAACCCCCAAGGCACTTCTCACTGGCACCAGGATGACAGGTAAGGCTGCCTACCACGGTAACCTCATCTGGGCTCCACTCCCTGGTCATGTGGATAGGGAAGTGGATAACCAGTTCTTTCCTCTTAGTCCTTCCCTGACCCTCCCAATGTCCCCAGGGAAAAGGAGTTCACCCACAGCTTCGCCATCAAGCCCGAGTTGAGACATACCAGCCCATTGACTAGTAGTCATGTAGGAGGGGTGAGGCCTTGGCAACAGAACTGGCCTGGGCGGGCTCCAGCTGGTATGGCCTGGGAAACACTGTGCCAGGTTGCAGAATGAATTTCCAAACCGTGTCTTCTGCTGCCCTCTGCTGCCAAGTCTGTTTCATTGCAATTGGCTCAACAGGAATCAGAATACCACGCTCTTGGGAATGATTTCTCTTTCACCTTCCTTAAGGCGTTTCAGATAGTTTTATATTAGCATAGATGCCCTAACTGACAATGCTTTCTATTGGGAAAATGCCAATGATATCCCCTTGGAACCAGGACTCTCCCTGTTGTGCTGGAAGGACCTGTAGCAGCAACTCTGATGGAGTTCTAGGAACAGTGTCTATTCACAGGCTCTGATCCACAGCACATGCAGATCGAAGCGGTGAGTGTTCATTTGGGTGTTTCTGGTCCTATATGACATCAGAGTCACAACCCCTGAGGCTACATAAGCTCTCACTTAAGTGAATCCCCTGGCTCCATCCTCCCAAAGCTATCANATGGCTTTTGCAGACTTGCCTGTGCCTGGGTTTACAAGATAGGACAGAAACTGTCAAGGGTTTGGCTGCCTGGACTAAGACTCTACCTTTTCACAGAGGTATAAATTGGGTCTCTACGGAACACCTGTCACTGTGGAAGATGGAGGTCAAGAGAGCATTCAAACTAATACAGATGCCAGTCCCTGGGGCATTTACTTTCATTCTTTCCAAGCTCTACAATGCTTTCATATGATAGGAACACAGCTCTCAGACATTGTGGAAATAACTTACTTTAATGACTGTCCCAAACAGCTAAGGATCCTTCCATCCACAGCACTTGGTAGGGACAGTCTGAGGACTANGCCTCCCCTTCTTGCCCTTGTCTCTTCTGTGCCTGCTTTCCAATATAATTAGNACCTATATAATTCAGTGAACATCCCTCCCCACCAGGTAGACCATCCAGAGAGCGCTGGACCAATTTATGGTCCAGCAGAAGCATGTAGAGCAAAGGTGGAAGAGAAAGAAACAGTGCCATTGATGTGACTTGGGTGCCGAACTCTGAAGCCTCCAAAGCTGAGAGCACTGATAGTGGAATAAANGATGTTTTCCTGACACACAGAGAGTATTAATTAGATCTAGCAATTTGCCAGCTAAGTGCCGAATGGGTCCCTGATAATTAAAAGAGATAATCAGATTTTCAAAGGGCACCCGTACCATGTAAACATAAGAGGATTATACTTGCTGTTTTCAGTATGTCATTTTAAGCTGTTAGGGGTGAGGTGCTCTGGCTACTTAATCTTTTAGTAGAGGCAACACCAGCCTATTGGCTGCCCACCCTTGGGAGGGATGAAGGGACC
>LZPO01046586.1:0-10188 GCA_001675575.1 Neotoma lepida
ACCATGGAACTGTATGCGCTCCCTTGTAGGAACACCTCCAAGCTCACTTCTGGGAATCTGTGGGCATTCAATCTTGTTATGTGTAGGCTGGATTCAGAGTCAGGCTGAACTGGCCTTCACAATGAGAGCTTTCACTGGTCACTAATTACATGGGGCATTGAGTTTTATAGGCAAAATGTTAAGTTTGCTTTTAAAAAATGGGCAGTTTTCTCATTCACAAACAGCAAATGACATCAATCAATACTTATATTCCAATTGAGGACACTATGTTGGTACTTCTCCAATGTATTCATTTCAGTAAATGTACCAAACATCTAACTTGATTGTATTCACAAAATTATTGAAAAAAGGCAAACAGCATTCCTACATTCTGAACTCAAGGCATCTTAGAAACAAAACTTTTAACATCACAGAATTAATCAAAACTGTATTAACAAATTATTAATTACATGAAAAAGATAGATACAAAAGGTTATTTAGCTGCTACATCTAATTAATTCTGTTTTTCAAACTCCCTGCTTTTAAAGTATGAAGCTTGAATATTTTTAATGTTCTTGCTTTGGGCTGGGTTTGTAGCTCTGTTGGCAAAGCGTTTGCTGGAGTTCAGGGGGTCCTGGGCTTGATTCCCAGCACCACATACACAAGGTGTAGTGATGCATGCCTTAAAACTCAGCAAACCTGGGAGATAGAAACAGGAAGGTCATCCTTGGCCTCATAGTAGTTCAAGGCCAACTGGGGCTACATGAGCCCTGTCTCAAAAGGAAAAAAAATCTCCATTTGACCATCACATTTGTCCATTCTTCTATCAGGAAACAGCATGTATAAGGTAATAAAGAAATTTGAGATTAACCAATTTATCATTCCCACCTGGCATGAGGAGAGGAGACAGAAAATCATGGATAGATGTCATGTTAGGAGGTTTAATTTTTGCTTTTACTTGGGTTTTCCTGTCTGAGGCAGACAGGATAATCTAAATAAAAGCCACATCATCTATCCAGGTTCATATGTGTGTGAGTGTGACACACACACGTGCCTGTTTGCATGGGTACACTCACCATCAAGCCAGAGATTAATACTGAGTATCTTCCTCAACCTTTCTCCATATTATTTTTTGAGATAGGGTATGCCACTGAACCCAAAGCTTACTTATCTGGTATCTTCCTATCTCCACCTCTTCAGTGCTGGGATTACAGCATGCCACCACACCTGGTATTTTAAGTTGATGCTGGGGATCTGAGCTCAGAGTTTAATATTTGAATCATCTCCCTGCCCCTTACAGAGGCTCTTAAGCTTGTAGTTAAAATAGCTTTCAGCTTTCTTTAATGATAAAATGGCTTCTAAAGTCAATCTGTGTTTTTAAAACTAGCTTTAAATATATATCCAAGTATGAAAAGAAACATTTCTTTCTGAACAGAAGTTAAGTTTGGTAGGAAAAAGTCTCATCATTATTAAACACTGAGCTTAACAATAATAGAACATTGATCCCTGAGCCTATAAATAAATACCACCTAGAGGGAAACCTATCTTGTGAGATTTTTGTGACATGAAAGTTGTCTTTCCATCTCACTTTCGTGATGTTTGCTTTATTTGTTGGAAGTTTTGCCTGTCCTCATGATTTTCTCACCCAAACCCAGGTCTAAATACTATTTATATAGGGAAATTTAAATTCTAGCATTGCATGAGGATTTATTCAACTACTTTAAACACCTTACTTCTTAATGCCTATTGTTGTAGGTTGTATTGCATCTGAAATTGAATGAGACTAGAAAAACAAAACAACAGAAAAAAAACAGCACAGCAAAACAAAATACCACTGTGCATGGTTATGAGTTAAAGAAATTGCTATTTTTCTTTTAATATATTTTTAATTTAGGTTTCTGAAGAAGGGGAACATTCACACATTTAACGGGTTTTCCTGAGTGCTTACTCTGTGTTAGGAAGTGCTGAACTTTGAGGAGACAGATGGGGGAAAAGATGGGAAAGATGGAGAATTCTTTTTATTCGTGGAGCTTACATTTTTATCAGGTGAATGCATACAATAAATGTATATATGTAAATATAACTATATACTGTGTTTTAGCAGTGATTAGGAAGACCATGATGTAGTCAGACACTGAAATTAATGAATGTTTAATTTCCTAGGATCTAGAAAAACAATGACAACTTGGCAAATGTTTGTTAAATTGCCTCTAATTTATACTTTACATCAATAACTTGAGGTATTGAACTAAAATAGATTTCAGACATGAAAAGAAACACTTGATTTTGGTATGGAGGATGTAGATTTTGATTGCCTAAATTAAGATGAAAAGGATAATTATCTCTTTTCAAACAAAAAATACAACAAACTTTATAAATGCCAAATTTAAATGATTGAGTGCCCCTTCAAATTTATATGAAACATTTCTTGCTTATAAATTTTTGCACAAATGAATATAGATAAGTATGGTTGATATATATACAAATGCTTTTGTTTCCTGAATTGTAGAAATACATCAAATAGTTTACTCTGTGGTATAAGTGCTAAATGCTAGGAAAAAACCTACAATGCTATATCTTATATAGTAAAACAACAGAAACATATCTAATAAAACTTTTCACCTATATTTTGATTATTACTAATCTTTGTAATTATTGTTCTTTATTTTGAGAAGAATAGGCAGGTTACTTGCATGCTGTGAACAAGTTGAATTAGACTCTGAGGATTAAAAGATGAAATGCATAGAAAAAGATGCTATACACACTCTAGTTCCTTCTCAATTTTTTCTTTTAAAAAAAAATGACTAACAAAGTCAGTAAGACTCAGTGCCTGGCCAGGATTCGAAATCAGCATATCTCAAATACTGTCATGTTTGCCTATTCTGAGAAACACTCATGAAATCTAGGATTTTGTAATTTCTAGCTATCTATATTCAGCAATGTAGTACTTAAGACAGGGCAATCTGCACAGAATCTGATGCAAACCTACTCTCTTCAGTGTGTCAGCAAGAAGAAATTAGAACTATTGTCTCTTTAGAGGGGAGGTGACAGAACTACAGAGTGACTCCAGCACTCTTCCCACCAACTGGTCCGGCATGGTGTAGACAAAACTTCTCTTTATTCTTATAAAAACAGTCAGTTCTGCAACACAGATGAGCTCATGTGAGCACAGGGAACTTAAAGTGACCAATTAGAGTTGTTTAAAGAAGATAATTAGATAGGAACTATTTTGCAATAATTATGACTTTAACAAATTAAAATTTTTGATATGTAAGAAGGTACACATTCATTTACTTTGTCTTAGTCTCTAAAGAAGGTTACTAAGGATATGTGGCATACAGAGCAACAGTCTATAGGGTAAGTAAGGACTGAAAAAGAGAAGTCAGAGGACAGTTTACAACATCCTGCAAGGTCAAAGTAAAGGTATAACTGCTGGGTTAGTGAATTGGAGAAGCATCTGGGGGATGCTTTGCATTCTACCCCCATGAGAAGAAAGAGAGACTCAGGAACCACATCATGGGAGGTTACTTGTAAGAGCCTGCCTGCCTCAGTAGCATTACATAGAAAAACCAAATGCTGGTGAAGTTATTAGTATTTGGATATAGGCAAACTGAATTTGCCTCAGGGACAAATCTTGGGAAAATTCCATAGTTTTTATGACCTTGACCCATAGTGTATTCACAGAGGAATACTTGTGACTTGGTCCAAATGCAGTGATTAACACTGATTCTGTATTCCATTTCTTTACTTTAATAACAGAGATTTTGAGTGAGAATTTCATAAATGGTCTCCTTAATATCATTTTGTATTTAATGTTTCAATTCTCCCTTCATTTTCACTTGATTATTTCACTGGGCATTCCATCCACCTATATTTTGATAGAAGGTGCTGTGGCTTGGAGGACAGTGTAAAGTTCAGCTTCTTTTCACAATGGACAAAGGGTGCTGTATGTAGTGGATAGCTATTTTGGCTTTTAGCTGTAAGGCGGCCCCTTAGCCAGGTATCTAAACCCCTCCCTTTTTAAGGCAGGGTCAAAACCTAAGCCCCTTGAAAAATCAGAGAGGCTATGTGAGCTCTCTCTCATTCTCTCACTCACTTCTCTCCGCCATTTGAGATCTTCTCATCGCTGTGATCTTAAAAGGCAGAGAATTCTCCGCTGGATTGTATTGCTTTCTTGTCCATCCCTGCTCCCTCCCCTCTGTTCATAAGTTGTTTATAAAATAAAGCTATTTTGATAAAATATATAAACAATTGAGCTGGCCGTATAATTGCCGTAATAGCTGTATGGTAGTGAAGACTCAAAATGGCTCGTACAAGCTCAATTTCATTCTCTTCAAATTATTTGTAAGGATTTACGGACCATGGAGAATTTATTAATTACATATTTTTGAAAAGGTCCTGCAGTGACACTGGGAACCCTGACCCCTAGCTGACAGAACTCTGAGATGACTTCAGAGAGTGAGGGGATGGCACTCTTCTTCCTTGTATTATTTGCATGATCCAGGCTGTGAGTGCTGCTGGCATGTCCCTATGAAGATACCAGAGTTAAAAGACCTGGTGCTGTGCTGTGGAGGTGACAGGAGAAGGAGATTTGTCTTTCATTGTCATGAAGTTATGTAATGGAGCAAAAGAGACTTCGAGTTTATTTGAACCATCATGGACAGAAGAGATTCTAAAGACAGAGAAAGTAGATCTAAGGTGCCAGAGATAGTGATTTTCAAGAAGTTATGCAGTAATGGTGTTGAAGAAAGGAATTTTATAGGGCAAGGTAGCCACAAGCACAGTTATTGCATATTAATCATGATCACGCATTACCATTTTCTCCCTAACCCATACAAAGCATCCCCAGGTAACTTCCCTCAGAATTTACAGCACAGACAACCAGAGTTTCTCATTCTCTTCCAATATCTTCAAAGGTTTAAAGATTTTTAAAAATCTGTTAACTTCTTCCTCCTGTGAGTCTGGAACAGAAAGATTCCCTTTCTTCCTGCAGATGGGGAGTGTGATTTGTCCCATGTTTCATGAGTGTTTCGGGAAGGGGGTAGAATAATTGGCACATCACTATCATACATAATAATCCTTCAACTGTGATTGCCTGTCATTATAACTAACAATAGTGATTTTGCCCACCATGGTGCTGCTCACATTCATTCATGCATAGAAATAAGTTCTAGAGGATGAGAGAAAAACAATGACTTAATTGCTGGAGAATTAGGAAGCACTTCCAAATTAATTTATTTTCATTAAAGTCCTTATGTTATGGTATCATCTTCTCTAAGAAGCTATGACAAATCAACAATCAAACTTGAAATGAAATCACTGACTAATTAAACCTTATCATTTATTATCTAACTTTACCGTATAAAACAGTTTACTCTATTATGGCCATGCATCAGCTACAAGCAGACTTAGACTATTTATCCAGAGATCACAATATCATGAAATGCATTCATCTCTGATTCACATAGATTTTATTTCACTATTGAATTCAGATGTGAGGGTGTCTTAGATGGATTTCTGTTGCTGTGATGAAACACCATGACCAAAAACAAGTTGGGAGAAAAGGGTTTATTTGGCTTATACTTCCATGTTGTAGTCCATCATTGAAGGAAGTCAAGACAGGAACTCAAACAGGGCAGGAACCTGGAGGCAGGAGCTGTTGCAGAGGCCATGAAAGGATACTATTTACTGGCTTGCTCAGCCTGCTTTCTTATAGAACTCAGGACCAGCCCAAGGATGGCACCACTCACAATGGGCTAGGCCCTCTCCCATCAAGAACTAATTAAAAAATGCCCTACAGCTGGATTGTATGGAGGTATTTTCTAGGTTTCTCCTTTCAGGTAATTCTAACTTGTGTCAAATTGACATAAAACTAGCCAGCACAGAGGGTAACAGATGGAAGAGCCATTGGTATGGACAGTGGTGTGTTTCCCTTGGATCACTGCACACAATTAGAGAACAATAATTGCCAAGAAAGGAAAGCTGATTCACAAAAAGCATGGGCATATTTTTATTTATCTCTGGCTATACAAATGACAAAATTTTATTATAATTATCCAAAACTTCTTTGGAAGGTCAAGGCTAATGAACTTATTTTTAAGAAAAAAAGAATCATTTTTATTGACAACAAGAAGCTGGAACCTCATTTTCCAGTTCATTGCTTTCCAGTTAACTGGGTATTTTGATTATACCATGTAGGTAAATATTCTATGTAGTGCACTCTTTTAAAATTTGTCTTCTAACTGAAAGATTAGAACATAAAAACTCCATATCTGACAGGAAATTCTGTGATACTCTGAATCATGTGTGCACTGGGCAATGCTGAGACCAGTTTACACCCGCCCATCTCCTCAACCATTTATCATTTCATTGGTGAAAACATTTGAACTCATTTCTTCTTGATTTTTGAAAGATCTCATACTTTATTATCTCTCATCACTCTCCTGTGCAGTAGAGCCTGGAACTGCTCATTCCATGTGATTGCAGCTTAAGTTCCCCTGGTAGCCATCTTCTCATCCTTTCAATGCCCTAAGAATGTAAACTTATGAACATAATATATTCATTATAGAGAATCTGACATCAGGGCCTGTAGTGTACTACTAGTATGTCCCTAACCTAACCCACCCTAAGAGAACATGCATTTTCATTACAGCAACATTTTGATCATTTACCATGACTTGGTTACAATGTGAAAGCCAGTGCATAATAAGAAATTAGCATCATCCAGACAATGCGGCTGGTCATACACTAGCAAATATGATGTGACAGACAGTATCAATGCACTGGAACATTAAAAACATCCAAGTAAGCACTGAGATACTGGAGCAGGGGGCATAATCAAAGTAACTGCCATTGGAAGTAGAAAAGAGGAATTAATAAATTAGAAAATCAAACAAATCAAACAACAAATGAGACCAACAAGGCAAAGAAAGACTATTTGAGAGACTTTAAAAATATAGAAAAACTTTTCAAGGTTGATAAAAGTAAAGACGAGGTGGAATGATTAAATACTTTTAGGAATGCAAGGGACAATGTGACCATAGACATGGTGGAGGAGCATAAAAAATTGGAGTGAAGAAAGTTATGAAAAAGAAAAAAAAATAAAATTGAAAATCTGGATGGTGGAGTGGGCTAGTTACTAGTTGGATTGTAACTTGTAAAAGAATGACTCAAGAAGATACAAAGATATCAGAATTAGAAAGGACTAAACTGGCCCATATGCAAAAACTAACAAAATGTGTACAAACCTGGTTGGCAACATGGCTCAGGGGGTAAAGAAACTCACTGCCAAGTCCAAGGACCTGAGTTCAATCCTGGGACCCACACAGTGTAAGAACAGAACTGACTCCTGTAGGTGGTCCTTGACCTCCACACATGTGCTGTAGCAAGTACACACACACACACACACACACACAAATACACACACATGAAATTAAGCAATTATAAATATGTCCAAACATTTTTGAAGAAATTTATAAAATGCAATTGAAAGCCACAAAGTAAGACATAATGATAGGAAGTAGCCTGTTGGCATTTACCACTTAAAGACATCAATTCTTTTCAAGTTCAAGTTCAAATTCAAGTTTAAAAATTCAAATCAATTTTTAAAATTCTACCATATTGTTGCACATCTAAACAAGCTTGACTTAAAGCTTGGGACTGAATACAAAGCACATCAAGACACCTAAAATAAAGAAAGGAAGTGAAGATAGGAACATTTAGACAGTGACACTCAATAAGACACTATAATGATGAGAACAGGTCTCAACTCAGGAGTAATAGTTCAGCCACCTGAAAGAGGCTGAGACTGTACACAGTCAGTGGGCAGACAGGCTGCTGAGTGTCACTGGGGGGACTGTTCACCATCGTGGGGAGGGGACAGGCTGCTGAATGTTCTTGGAACAATTCACTATCCATTCACATGAAAAAAGATGAATTTTGGCTATTTGTAGTCTCAAAAATAAGTTCCAAATTAAGTGAAGACCTATATGTGAAAAGAAAACCAATTGTTTAAGAAGTATCTGTGACATCAAAGTGAGGAAGAGCATCTTCAACACAATGTGATGACACACAATGCAAAGGAGAGAAGGTTGAAGCTTACACATTAAATTTAACAATTTCTTTATGAAAAATTGCTCTTCAAACAATGTTGGAAGACATGCCACAGACTGGAAAATAATCTTTGCTGATCATACAAGGAAGAGGAAACTAGTGTTCAAAGAAATGAATCTCAAATCACCAAGAACCTAAAAGATAACCCAAAATAAAAGTAGATCATAAAAGACAATTTGTAGAGAAAAAAGACAATTTGACCTGACCAATAAAAAGTACAAAGTGTTTGCTATTAGGGAAATATTAAGTAAGAGCACCCCAGTATGTCCATCTGATGAGCTGCCAATTAATGGATGACAAGCAGTAGAAATCCGAGCTCTTCTGCTGAGACAACTAAATACAGTTGTTCAACCTTCAAGAAGTAAGTTCAGAAGGGAAACATGGAACAAACTTGAAGAATAGGCATCTGGAGAGATGACTCAGTGGTAAAGAACCTTGGCTGTTCTTCCAGAGGACCTGGGTTCAGTTCTCAGCACCCACATGGCCACTCATCACAACTATCTGTAACTCTAGGTCCAGGGGATCTGATGCTCTTTTTTGGCTCTCTGGGTATTGTATGCACATGGTGCACAGACATACATATAGACAAAACACTCATACACAAAAATAATATAAAAATAATTAAGAATCTTTGAAGAATAACCTATGAAATGTGGTAGTACTTTGCTGAAAATTTAAACCTTAATTCTGACAGCAAGAAGCGTGAAGTGATGGTCATAAATGTTTATATGTGCTTGTGAAGTTTTACTCATCTAAAAAGAATATGATATCTGCAATGAATGTTAACACTTCATCTCCATGATAGACACATTATCTTGTATTTATTTCCTCATAAGAAGTATTCACTAGCTTAAAATTTGAAACCACATAAATGTTTTAATACAGTTAATTACCAACTGTTTTTAATGAAATATTGTCAGAAGGAACATGAAAGATATGTAGTACAGAGAGGTCGAACTCTTGACTTAATTTAGAAATTCAGAGTCTTCACAGAAACAATGACATCGGAATATTGAATAGAGTGAAAGTGAGCCAGATGAAAGAGGCATGGAGAGTGATTTATTCAGAGGAAATAATACAAGAAGCGGGAAAGAGATCATGAAGCTCTATTAAATGTTTGAGGAAGCTTTCTTGTACCCATACCATAAAGATAAAAAAATGCAAGTCACCTGTGGTTAGATTGGCCCTGGAATGGAAGTATTATTAGGTCAGCTGTGGAGACTCTTAGCTCTGTGTGTAGGAGCCTACACTTTGTCCTAGATTGACTGCAGCACCTTAGGTGGAAAGAAAAATAGCCACGCCGGCAATTTAGGTGGGTGCTAGAGCTAACAAATGGAGGAGCAGTTTGGCAGTGATTGGATGAACACAGGAGGCCCTTTAAGTGGGTAGCACAGACCAGAGACAGAAGTAAACTACAATGGTGGGAACCGAGAGAATGAAATGGTCTTTCCACAGACAGGACACAGCAGGCATGGTAACTGAGTGGACATGAAATGGAAATTGAGAACAAATCCTTTCATTGACTGCCTCTGTGGATCACAGTCATATAAGCAGAAGCCTGGAGAACACATTGGGTGGTGAAGAATGTATTATGTTAGAGGTNTCTGTGAATAGAGCTTCATGATCTCTTTCCCTCTTTTCGTGACTCTCAGTCCTCTTCTGTATTTTCCAGCACCATTGTGCTTCTTAATAGGATAAAATGTTTACCTGCCCAAAACTTACAAGATGGCTTCAACATTGTGCTCATAACTCCAAATAGAAACGTGAGCAAGACAATCTCTGAATTCAAAGATTGCATAATGTACCACATATAGAAAAATTAAAAATGAAAAGTAATGCCTAGTTAGCATGCCCAAGGCGCCAGGGTGGATCCCCAGTGTCAGTGTCACCTCCCCACCTGAAAAGGTAATGTAAGTTCAAAACCATTTACAAGGCAAAAGTTACCACAGGACAGGCAACTATACTATGCAATAGTTACTTTTATTTGTTTAGATGGAGGGGAAATTTCATAATACACAACGTTTGAAATGTCTTTTTCTGTGTATGTATGTAGTGTGTGTATATGAGTATGTGTGTGTGTGTGTGTGTGTGTGTGTG
>LZPO01046589.1:0-10159 GCA_001675575.1 Neotoma lepida
CTGCCTCTGCCTCCCAAGTGCTGGGATTAAAGGNGTGCGCCACCACCACCCGGCTCTAATTTCTTAACTTCTTTAAATATTTTGTATGTTAGCCCTGTGTCAGATGTGGAGTGGACAAAAATCTTTTTCCTTTCTGTGGGCTGCCAATGAGTTCAAGGATATTCCCAACATTCTCTTCTGTTCAGAGCTGTTTCAGTGTATGAAAATATATCAGTGTAATCCATCATATAAATAAACTGAAAGAAAAAAAATACATGATTATCTCATTAGATGCTGAAAAAGCCATTAACAAAATCCAACACTCCTTCATGTTAAAAGTCTTGGAGATATCAGTGATACAAGGGACATACCTAAACATAACACAGGAAATTTAGAACAAATCTTTTGCCGACATCAAATTAAATAGAAAGAAACTCAAAACAATTCCATTAAAATCAGGAACAAGACAACTCTGCCCACTCTCTACATAACTATTCATTATAGTAATCAAAGTTCTAGCTAGAGAAGTAAGACAACTGAAGATCACGGGGATACAAATTGAAAAGGAAGAAGTCAAAGTATAGGTAATTGACTTCTATATTTGACTTCTATAATATATATAGTATGAATACTATATATATTATTATAGTATATACAAGTGATTCCAAAAATTCTACAGCTGATAAACACCTTCAGCAAAGTGTCTGGATATAAAACAAACAAAAAAAAATCAGTAGGCCTCCTATATATAAATGATAGATGTAGTGGATATCTTCTCTAACTATGACCTTGAAGAACTGTCCCTAGAGATGTACCAGGTAACTTTCCCACCTGTAACCTTGAAGTACCAGCCCTTGGGGCATGGCCTTGGGGCTACACTTAAGACCAGAGATGCCATAGGGCACTCTCTTCTCTCCCTCTTTGGCTTGGATGATGCGGACTGACTCAGGTGGCAGAACAGCATGGGACAGTACCTCAGCGTTCCAGGACTCTGCCATGATTCTCCTATTCTGTTTAGTGAGTATTCTTTCCTAATAAATTCCTTAAAAGGTAATTTTAAGCAGACTCCCATGGATTTCTTGTTATAAATAGAAGGACTGAGAGAGAAATTATGGAAACAGCTGCCTTCACAATAACCATAAATAATAAAAAAATTTTTTTAGGATAACTCTAACCAAGCAAGTAAAAGACTTGTATGATAAAAAAAAAAGCTTCAAGTATTTGAAGAAAGAAATTGAAGAGATCTCAGAAGATAGAAAGATCTTCTATGTTTATGGATTGGTAGAATTAACATAGTAAAATTGCCAGCCTGCCAAAAGCAATAGAGATTCAATGCAATTCCCTTCAAAATCCCAACACAAGTCTTTGCACAACTTGAAAGAACAATACTCAATTTCATATGAAAAATAAAACAAACAAGCAAAGAACCAGGACAGCTAAAACAGTCTTATACAAGAAAAAAATTCTAGAGGTATTACTATCCCTGATTTTAACCTGCACTACAAACAAACAAACAAACAAACAAACAAACAAACAAACAAAAAACCTGCATGGTATTGACATAAAAACACACAGGTTGATCAATGGAATCAAATCAGAAACATAGACATAAATCCACACACCTATGTATACCTGATTTTTTTATGAAAAAGCCAGAAATATACAATAGAAAAAATCAAAACATCTTCAACAAACTGTGCTGGTCTAACTGGATGTCAGTATGTAAAAGAATGCAAATAGATCTGTATCTATCACCATATACAAAGCTCAAGTTCACATGGCTCAAAGACCTTGCTATAAAGCCAGATACACAACAGTTTATTTCTTGAGCTAAAGACTTGGATGATACATTTTCCTTCAAACCTAAAATGTATAATTATATTTTTTTCCAAAAAATTGTATCCTTTTGTAAATATATTTTATTATTAAAAGAATAATCACATCGTTCATCACTGATTATTTTCTATCTCCTCGAGAAAACAAAATAAAATTAATATTTTATTGAATATTTACTTTAATATTTTTATATTTTTGAGAAAGAAATGTCTTCTGTGATATTTCTGAGACTATTGTTTAGAATATATATGCATATACCTATACATATATATACATGTAATAACAATTGATATAAAAAGAGGCCATGAATATGAAAGCTAAGAGGGGGATATTGGAGGGCTTAGAAGGAGAAAAATAAAGGAAGTGTTGCATTTGTGTTAAAGTCTTAAAAATAAAAGAAAAATGTGTTGCTTATAAATGTAAAAACTGGTGCATGTCAAAAATCTCTAAAGGAGAATTGTTTTATAGTGGGAATTTTCTTTTTCCAGTCTGCTAACACATGAATACACGATATCTTTTCAAGTTGTGTATTAGGATTCACTGAGCATAAGATTTTTATTTAAAGATGAAGCATATGGTGCATGCAGAAGGAGAAACAGAATGCAGGCGAGTATGGGGCTCTGAACAGCATCTCCTGTGCCAGGTCCCCAGGGCTTCTATTTGTAAGTGGCTGTGCTCTATCACCGGATTTAACTACTGTAATCGATTGGACTATGAGAAATCCTGGCTGCTATGAACTCAAAGCCAAATTTTACAGAAAGGCTTTCACATTCCTATAGACTTATGTAATTCAAATTTGATGATAAAGCTCAGCCAATTGAAGACCATTAACCTGAAATTAATAATAAAAATAAAACCTGAAAACTATATTGACCTTTGCCTGGTCAAATTAGCCCAAGGATAACAAATCTACTGGGGACTTGCAACATGTGTTTATATTTCGATTGTTCCTCATTAATTATTGCACTTGATACACTATTTACTTGATGAAAGCTTAAATTAACTTTAACTATTTGATTTCCAGCATCCGTATTGTCATTTTTTCAGAGTATTCAATTAATCTGATAAAGTATATAGTATTTCTCCAAATTGAAGTTATATTTTTGTTTAAATGGATGTTCATCCACCAAATTTATTCTTCTTTGCTATCAATAGTCAAGATCATTGTTCAATATCACCCATCCATTCTTAGATTGCCTTGTTGCATATTTAATTTAGGGTGATGTTAGTCTGACTTATCTAGGCTGTGATAAATATCTAGGAAGAANTATTTAAAGGAAAAAAAATTGGTTGCATTTTAGATTTTTCATTCCTTCATGGTAGATATGGTATAGAAGTATAAAAAAGCTCAGCTTATACTGGGCAAAACTCAAAGTAGAAAACATAGAGAAGTCTGAGAAATTAGAGCTTCAGTGACTATTACCACCAACGGCACTCAACTCTCATGTTCTCATTACCTCATAACAGGGCGTCAAAATATCCACCATTTTTATGTATTAACTCTGACTATAACAAAACCCTCAGTGTTCATTTAGTCTTCAAAAGTCCATAGTGATCAAGTAAGTTCCAAACATTTAAGCTCATGAGAGACACTTCATATGTGAACCAAGGCTTTAAGCCCTTAGCCTCTAAGGCTTTTCTCTATCTCAGAATGCAAGATGCATTCTGTTCTGTGAGATTTTCTTAGGAGAGATGCACAAATATATGTTCACTACAGATCTGGTTCCAGTGACAGTAAAGACACAATACCACTCCTGCCAATCTTGATAATGAAATTAGTTTATTGAGGTTACCCATAAGACCAAAGGGGAAGATGTTGCCAAGAGTGTACATAACTCAAAAGCAGTCTGCATTACTGAAAAGCCACTCCATCATGGGTAACAATTCATTAAGTTTCACTATTGAAGCTCTCACTCAAGATGGGAGGAAACATCTCTGGGGAGCCTCCTCCCTTTTAGCAACTGTTCACTGCTTCCGTATAAAACCTCAAAAGAAGCCTGTTTGTTTCTGAGTTCATTATTCCTAATTATTTCTCACAAGCCACCTTGTGTTCCATCCACCATGGAACATTTCTGGTCAAAAGTATTACTTGCACAACATATTGAGTGCCTCCTAGATTTTCCATTTAACAGGTCTATCATTGCTCAAACGTTCAAATCCATTCCAGGCTATGATGATGAATGGCTTTAGTCTCAACACTTGGAAGAAAGAGGCAAGAAGATCTCTATGAGTTTGAGGACAGCCTGTTCTACAGGGAGATTTTCAGGACAGTCAAGGCTACACAGAGAAAACTTATCTTGAAAAACCAAAAAAAAAAATTCAAATTATCAAATGAAAGTCAAAAGAAATTCATATCTTTGAGCCGATATACTNTGTTGTAATAGCTTGATAGCAATAAACCTGAACCATAAACCAAGCAGTTTGTAATTAATGTAAGCCCCTATATATTTACTTGGGACCAAGTGGCTGCAGGACATAGGAAAACTTCTGATAACATTTGGCACACAAAAATGTAGATTATTGAATCTACTTTTATTCAAAAAACAACTTATCTACTTTACATTAGTATGGATTTTGGTTTATTGATGCAAATTTAAAATTAATTTTGTTATATTGTATATATATTTCTATTCTTGTTTAAGGTATTTTGTTTTTGCAACTCATTTATAATTGCAATATATAATCAAGAAATACAGATTAAAAGTGATCTATGATAATCAAACTTAAATCATGTTAGTTAAGTTTTTTAGGTATACAAAGATACATTTCAGTTAGGTACATAATCTTCAAACACTTCAAAGACCTACAGAATACAGCATTTAAAATGTTTTAAGAATTAGATTTTTCTGGTAAATGAGGCATGTCTGCTCTTGGCAGCATCAATTACTTCAAAGAGGATAATGGGCATCGAAGAAACTCACTATGGAGTTTGTTTTCTTTGTAGCAAAAATTAACCAGTAGGCAAAAAAGTGCCCTTGCCTTGACTGCTTGACAACATGCTGTATAAGTTGGACATATAGGACCCATAGGAAGCTGATCACTGAACTTTGCCAAAACAAGGTGAGATGGTCCATCAGGTTCTGGCTTCATAGAAGAGACTCGCAGACATTCTGCAGCACGCAGGGAGAAGCAACTGATGAACTTTGCCAGAATGAGTGGAACAGTCCTTCAAATTTCCTGCTTCACTGAAAGGTATGCCAGAGACTCTAGGCCTGTAGGTAGAAGATGGATGCCCCAATGTTATAGAGGAAGTTAGGGTGACTATCCAGGCAGCCATCTGTCTCTATCATTTCTAGAATTTTCGAAATTGCTTGCAATGCACTTCCTGTTTACTCAGATAATATTATATCCTTCTGGGGTCTTTAATGGAGTTGAAGTCTAGATAGTTATAGTTTTTCTTAGTTGTAATAAAAGGTAAATTAGATATAAAACTTTAGGCTCACAAAATAGGATATATGATAGAGTATTTTCTTTCATTTTGCTAAATACAAATAGACTAATGTAATTCTTGTTTGATAACTATTTTGTTATATATATATATATATATATATATTATATTAAAGTTAAAACCTTCCTTTTCTAATAGGCAGAAAAAGGGAAGTGCTGTGGGATGTCTTTCTGCATGCTGTGAAGATGTGTTGCTCTTATTGGATGATAAATAAAGTTTATTGGCCAATGGAGAGGTAAAATAAGGTTAGGTGGTACATTCAAACTGAAGACGAAGAAGAAGAAAGGCAGAGTCAGGGGAGACTTCAGCGCCCTGCCCAAGGAACAAAATGCCGCAGACCTGTAATGATATGGCCACATGGCAACACATAGATTAATAGAAATGGGTTGAATTGAGTTGTAAGAGCTAGCTAATGATAAGCCTTAGCCATAAGCCAAATAGTTTGTAATTAATGTAANCCTCTGTATGTTTACTTGGGTCCGAGTGGCTGTGGGGCACAGGAAAACTTCTGCCTACACAGTGTGTTATCAACTATACTCCCAAACACAGTGATAGAGTAAATATTTCTGTACCAAAATAGAGAAATAGTGTAATTAAGAAGAAAGGATCATATAAAATAAAGAACAAAATCCATCCAAGCAATCATTAGACCTTATAACTCCATTTCTGTCTCCCTAGACAGTTGAATGTGATGGGAAGGCTTATAACAGTAGGCTATTTCAGGAGCTTTGAGGGACTCCCACATACCCTCTCCACTTTAGTTAATTCATTACATCTAATCTTAACTTCCCACAAATCATTAGTGCCTTAAAAAATTATACTCCTATTTACCACAACTTAAACACATCTGGTCCATGTCTAAATTTGTCCTCATTCTTAACTGAAATCTCCTGTGCTTGCCCTTCAAAGTCTTCATTTCTATTTGATATTCCAGTAACCTGAACTCCCAAGACATAACCCATTAAACTCTGCTGCTTGGAGCTGCTAGGTTTTCTTGAACTTGGCTTTTCGCAATTTCCAAGTCATTCCCACAAACAAGTTCCAAAGCATTCTGAAACAGATGGGCAGGTGATCATAGTAGTGTGCAGAGTAACATTATCCATTTCCTGATACCGAGCTTTTTCAATAATGAGAAAAATACCTGAAGGGGGGCGGGAAACAATCCAAACCAGAAAATCATAGCTTTGATTAATGATTCAATCTGAGGGAGATTAACTCCATAACTCTAAACCTGAGGTCAGACATCATGGTGATGGAAGCAAATGCATATAGAGTTCATTTACTTAATAGCAACCAAAAAGATAAATGATAATATAATAAGAACCTGAGACAACATACAACATTCCAGGATACATTTCCATTGTTGTTTCTTCTATGTAAGTTTCAGCTCTAGAAATTTCTATTGGGGAAATGCTTCCCCCGTGCAGGAACACACACATATTCACATAATTTAAAAAAAATAAATTTAAAAAATAAGAAAAAACCTCAAGGTTGCATTCATTATAGATATAATATTCTAGATCTTTCTATGAGAGTGTGGCTTATTCCAATGGTTCCTCCCATGTACTGTCCAATAAGCAAAGAATAATCTAAATAGAGATAGTTTTACAGAAGAGAGCATTAAAATAATAGATACACAGCAGCCATATGATTCATTGACAACTTAAAGATGGAAAAAAAGGAAATGTGAATACATTAGAAAAGAGTCAAATTACTTGGTTGACTTCTACAAAGTATACATCATGTGTTCTGCAGAAAAGTGTATTTCTTTTCTATGACATTTTCCACTGTAGATATATGCATATTAATTATTATTTTTAAAAGCATTTTTCTGAGAATAAAATAAAAGTTTTGTGGGTCAGTCTTTGAGCAACTGACTTCTGATGATAGGGTGCATAATTTTGACATTCTCTATTTGCTTCTGAAAGCAGCTCTGGTTTTCAAAATTTTCAGTAATGCTTTTAGCATATTTATTTACATGGCTAAGTGCTTCTGAAGTTGATTTGCATTTGTAAGGTGTCAGAAATTCCTGCACAAATAATAAGGAACAAATTAGAAAAGTGCATTAAACACCCTTACATTCATTATCTTATCAATACTAAATAATAAACCTTATTTTTAAGTTCATAATTAGTAATAAAGGCAAAAAAATATTCTAAAAGCCAAAGTGAGTTTTAAAACAGGATCATGAGGAAAAGATATAAGAGGAATAAAGTAGCAAACACAGAGATACAAATAAAATAACAATATGCAGTAATGTGTGTGGTTTTGCAGACAAGTCATTAAAAGCATATTAATTTTCAGTGTTTAGAATATTTAATACATTAATTCACATCTCTATCACCATTATTGAATTTATAGTAATCAAAAAGAGATTAAATTTGCCTTTTTTAACAAGATTTTAACCTTAAAACAATCTTTAGCATATTATGATTGCAGTATTTCTGTTTATTTATTTATTGATGGTAGGGATGAACACTATCTTCTTTCCACTGAGCTCCTCCACTAGACCCTTTTTAATGTTGGGATTGTGAATATACTAGTAGAAAGCATAGACTGTAATAGTTAATTTTATGTGTCAACTAGGTATCCCCATAATGACTGTATATTTGGTTCTACTCTACATGTTCTTTGAAGGAACTTTTATAATACATTAACATTTCAAAAATGAAATTATATTGAATTGCTGTTTATTTTGCTTGATAATATAAAAAAGAAAACAAAATGTCAAAAATAAAAGTGCTTTCCATTGCTCATCATATTCAACTAATAAATATTCCTGATCATTGGAGGGAAGATGATCCACT
Source organism: Neotoma lepida (assembly GCA_001675575.1). Taxonomy (NCBI): domain Eukaryota; kingdom Metazoa; phylum Chordata; class Mammalia; order Rodentia; family Cricetidae; genus Neotoma; species Neotoma lepida. The sequence continues at coordinate 8,071 of LZPO01046589.1, forward strand.
TTACAAAGTAGCTATTTGATTTAAATATGTCCTATTGTGATGTGCTCAATATAATACATAAAAGATTAATTTGGTGTGTTTGCTTTTCACCACTGTAGAAAATATCTAATATGCTGAAAACATAGACAAGTTTTATTTTGATTCCTGGTTTTAGAGATCATCAGGTGTGGTAGCATTGCCCCTACCCACTTAGCAATAATAATTTTCCACATTTCTACTATTGAGAAATATTTACGTCTTCTTACTGAGCTTTCTTGGATTTACATCTACTACTAAAATATTTACAAAACTGAAGTAACACATTTCATTTCACGAGACACTATAGTTCAATATTAAGGAAGTACAAGATCCCTCTACCTCAAAAGTTCAGGAACTTCACGGAAGCTGACATTATAAAAATTAATTTTACACAAACTTTCTTAAAGTCCTATCTCAACAGCAAGATGTGTGAGTGTCAGGAGTTCTTCATAGATGAGGACAGATTTAATCAATGGCTTGAAAATGAATAGTTGAGAAATACATGTGATCTTTAATAACATGAAATCTAAGAAGAAAGGAACATTGTTTCAACAAAGCAATTTCAGGCTTTCTTGAAAGGAGTGAATATGGAGGCTGGAGGAAACAGAGTATTGATGTGGTGAAGACTGAAAGCATTTTGTCCTAGTTATATGTGTTTGTTCTTTGTCACAAATCTCTTAAGAGATTTTATGTTAAGTTTTAATATTATTAAATTTGTACAATAGTTTGATCATATAAGTTCTCCACACTTGAAGCACATAAAACTAAGTAGTTTTCTGGTTGAATTTAGCTGTGACCTAAAAAATCTATATTCATTTCAGAAAAAAAACTAAGGAAAGTATTAAAAGACTGAATTCTTTTGAAGCATCCATAGAGATATTAGAAGAAGTGAATTGGTGAGGATAACTTGATATTGATTTCACATAAACAGCTCACTTCATTCTCACTCTTAGAAAGGTTGTATGATAATATTGCCAGTAATTAATTGAAACATTTTTCCCTTGTCAAGCCTTTTGTACAAGTCATGGTTGAGAGATCTGAAAAATATTCATGCAAAGAAAATTTTCAAGAGTGAAAATATGGATGTAAACTTTATATTTTTATGTTCTCATTTGTTCACTAACAACTAAGATTTATTTTTTTTAAGTTTAAAATAAAACCTCCAAGAAAAAAGAAATAAAAAATGTAGTTTATATGAGAAAATTAACAATAAAAATCACTCATCAAAGAAGTTCTATTTGAGTAGATTATATTAAGTAACAAGTATCAGAGTATGCCTCTAGTTCTCTTCATATAACCTGTAATTTCAAGAACTGTCTCTTTGCAATGCTGGGATTTCCATCAGAGAGAAAGACTAGTTCCTTGTTCTTTTGGAAACCTGTGTTCAACTTTGAGGTAGTAAAATACACCAATAAACAAATAAAAATATTTCAGATAACTCACTGTCAGTGATATATAACAAAGCCAATAGGATACAATTTTGGGGGGGGGTGATAGTGTTTAGGAACGGTGCAGTGAATGAACCAAAGGAAGGGGTCACATGAGAGAGAGAGAAACATTTACTAACCTAACACAGAAAGAGCTGTGCGTATTTAAGGAGTAAGAATGTGGCGAGGCAGCTCCCATTTAAATCAACTTCCATTCAAGCCAAATTATAGTCATTATAGTTTCATTTCTGAGGAAGTTCAGAATAACAATGGAGCAAGTTATTGAAGATTTGTGAACTCATCAAACATCTGTGGCTTGAAGACTTTGATGTGCTTGTCAGAGCAAGAGTGCACTGGTTTTTTCCAAAGTGTCTTTTTACCTATCACAAAGGCTGAAAGTTAAAGGAAGAATGAGGTTTCTCAGGGGAAAAATCTTATAAGAACAATATCTAAGGAAATCATCAACATATTTTGTCAAGCATTTTACAATATACATGAACATATTTATATAAATGAATATATTTATAAAATAATTTAGGCCTAAACAACATGCATATATTTATATATGACACATACAGTGTATAATTTAAAACTGCAGGGAGATATGCCATTCGTTGCCAAATCTTAAATATCCTCACTGTATG
>LZPO01046590.1:0-10150 GCA_001675575.1 Neotoma lepida
GAGATCCGCCTGCCTCTGCCTCCCCAGTGCTGGGATTAAAGGCATGTGCCACCACCGCCTGGCTGGCTCTGGGTTTTTAATTAATAAGACCATTTAGAAATTCGTGTTACAAATCTCTATTTGTTTCTATTTTCCAATGTTGACCAGTCATGTTTTTCTTAAGTGATATTTATTTATATCAGTTTAGACTAGTGGTTCTCAACTTGGGGGGTTGTAGCTCCCTTTGGAGGATCAAATGACCTATCACAGGAGTGGTCTAAGACCATCGGAAAACACAGATATTTATATTAGAGTTCATAACAGTAGCAAAATTATAGTTATGAAGTAGCAGTGAAAATAGTTTTATGGTTGTGGGATCACATCATGAGGAACTGTATTAAAGGGTCACAGCATTAGGAAGGTTGAGAAACACTGGTTTAGATCAATGTCTCCTATAGCTCAGGCTTGCCTCACACTATATAATTGAGAATTCCTTTGAACACCTAATCCTGCCTGTGCTGCCCCGGGCTGGGAAAACAGTCTTGCAACTCCTTCCAGGCTGGGCCTTGATTGGTTTGTGAGAAGAAAAAATTGACTAGTGAATTAGTATCCTCCAACTCCTCTAGATTTTATTGGGAATTTAAAAATGAAGAGGGACTTGTGTAAGAATTGAGTTCACTGACCAACTTGAAAGCAGGTGTAGTCACAGCACAGAAAGGAGGGTCAAGAAGGAGGATGAAAGCTGTTAATATTCTGACCCAGCCCCTTGGGGCCGCCCTGCGTCCTGACGTAAAAGCCTCATTTTAAGGAAAAACTCCCCTTCCTCCCTCTCTTCTGCTTCTCCCATAAGGTGCGCACCCTTGGCCTTTCTCTTCCTCTGTCTTTCTCTCCCCCTTTCCTGTCTTTCTCTTCATCTCTCTATTATAATAAAGTCTCCACGTGGATGCAGCACCTGGTGTGAATGACTTTCCACGAGCCACTGCCCCCACTGCATCTGCCCAGCATGTTTTCCCTCTCGAGTGGGATACCCTGGCCTGGCCAACTAGGGGTTCCCCACTCTTGCAAATTCATAACAAAAGCTTTCTTGCTTTGACAACAGTTGACATTAGCAATGAGTAGTGAGGGAATCAATTTTAGATGTTCCATAAATGTCCTGACTGGCCATTTTCTAGGTTCTTAAGAATCCAGATAAAGAACTTTTGTGAAACCAGCTTACTGTAGCTACAATAGTTCAGCCAAAATAGAAGAACTGGATAAAATGGTGTGGCCCTGCCTAACATGACTATGTTTTCCAAGTTTAAGATGTACAACTTGGGGGAAATGGTGTAAGGAGTACTTGGTGTGCTCTAATACAAATTCCTGGTCTCTGGAGCACATTGCCATAAAACTTGTTTCAACTTTTTAACATAATTTTTGGGGATTATAATTATGTTATTTCCTCTGTCGCTGTCCTGCCTCCAAGCCCTCCCATAGACCTGTCATTTTCTTCTAATCCTTGGCCTTCTTTTGCTTTAACAATACTTACTGTTTGAATGTGATCTGTGTTTGACTGCACTGGACATTGACTGTATAATGGAATGTGCACCCAAAGGACCCTGTACCTTGTAAGAAAAACAGGAAGTGTTCTGGGAGAATGGAAGATTCTACTAAACTACAGTTTCCCAGACTAGGACCCTGTCTGACCCTAGGGTGAAAGGGCAGAGCTGGGAAGGCCTGTGTTGTCTGAGTCATTTGATATCAGCTCACCCAGTACAGTAACTGCTAATGTCCTGAGGCCCAGCTGGGTGGTCCTAGCTAATGAGGGACTCTGGAAGACTTAGCAATCAGGAGCACCAGGAGCTTACAGGTTCTTTCCAGGATTCTTCTCTGGTTCTGCTGTAGGGAGCTGTGAGTGAGACTGCAAGCCATCATAGTGAGTGTGGGGGCCACTATCCCCAGTCCAGGAAGAGCAGGTTGGCTGAACTGTCAGAGTCTGAGCTGCTGGGACTGGGATGAACCATGCTGGTTCTCTTGGTCCCTGTGTTGACCTGGGTGATAGCCCTTGGCCTCTGTGCTTTGCTGAGTATGGATTGTCTGAGGAGAGAGAGGCTCTGCCACCCTGGTATGGGAGGCTATGATGCTTATAATAATCATGGTCTAGTGTGCACACACAGGCATTGCTTTTGGTTGTACAGTGGGAAGACAGATTGGAAAGACCTAGTTTCTAGAAGTTCTGAATGTTGCACTCCACTTTCATGTTATAAATGTTACAGATAGTTTAGAAAATGGTAGAAAGGAAGTAATGGGGATCATCCTTAAGCAGTGCATGATTAGAATGCTTTTAACTGTCTGCTACTGTCAGCCACCTTGGTGTGGATTAGTCAAGTTCAGTTCCAGGGGACAAATGGAGTTTCTGAGCTGCAGAGGTATCTCAGTTTTACATGGTGTTGGGCAGGTGGATAGGGCTGATGCCATATCTTGTGCCATAATCCATGTGGCAGGAAGCAGACATTTATTATTATTCTACATTGTTTTGTGATTGGGAATCATTGGGGCTCAGTTTACCCAAAACCACATAGGAGCATGAGGGGCTATAGAGCCAAAGTAAGCTCTGGAGGAGATCACCTCCATTTGCAGAGAGAGCTCTAGAGCATGGAGCCTCTCTGTAAGAAATATCAGTAGCTGGAGGGTCAGAAAGTTAATGGTTTAAGGGTCACTTTGAGTTAATTTTGTAGGAGTTGTGATGTCTGTATTTATTTAATTTCTATACACATAGAATCATAGGTAGCTGGGTAGCATTGCTGAAGATTACAGTTTTCCTGGCTGAGTTTCCTTTGGTCTTTTGATTAAAAGTTGACTATATTTGCCTGCTTTTTTTGTCTTGGCTTTTTCTGTCTCCTTCATTCTTTCACAAATATTGTACACATTCTTGATTATTGTAGCTTTAATGGTAAATATAGAAGTTACATTGTGTCAGTGTGTGTACTATTTCTTGATAATCCCATTTAGGATTCTGAAGTGTTTCAATTTTGCATGTAGCTTTGAAATCAGCTTTGCTGTTATAAATTTTCAGGCATTGTTTTTGGATTGTATTCAATTTTTGGTGCAAATCAACCATAAACATCTTCACGTTGATACATAGTGTTCCCAAGGATTATTTATTTACTGTATTTATTTAGATTTTGTTGTTGTTAATCTGTGAAAGACTTTTAGATTATTGGATAAAAAGTATTATAGGGCTTGGTAGGTCACTCAGCACATATTCTTCTTGGAGGTGACTTGAGTTCAGATCCCAGCACCCAAGTTTGGAGGCTCATAACCCCCTGTGCTCCAGGTCCAGGGGATCTGATACGCTTTTTTCTGCTGTGTCACCTGCACACACATGGAAGACATTCTCTGATACACACAAACAACACATACAAATGAGGATAAATTTGTTTTCAAAAGTGCTTGTAACTTATAAAGCAATTAGAGCAAAACAAGTTGCTTTAGGTATATAATACAAGTCATACAGTATTTCTTTAAAAATCTGTTATCTTGCCTTTGGTTTGGGAAATTTTNCTTTCCTCACTCTGATGCACTTATATCTAAACATCCAGTCATCAATCATAGGAAAATGATCTTAACTTTTGTGAACAAGAGGGTAGATATGCATAGTTAGTATAACAAAAGTTGTATTTTATTATGCTGATGATCATCACATAAGTTTCACACTCTAAATTCCTAACTAAGGTCCTAAGCCTATTTCCCCAAGGCTGCTCACTTGTGTGACCTATTTTAGCTGAAGTTCACGTTCAGCCTCTAATAGAAGTCTCTGATTCAAGGGTCAGGATCCTAGGGGAGACACTCTAGCCACTGGGCTGAATCTTGGTCTTGTCTCTCCAGATGTGCAGAACAGATCATTGCTCTTGGTTTCTGTTTTTACGCTCTCCAGTGGGTGTCTTGGGGCTGTGTCTGGTTATCTTGAGTGAGTGATATCACTCACTGGTTATTGGGTGCAGCCTTGGGTATAGTGGGGTTCCTGACTAGGCTACTTTTACATGTCTAACAGGCCTTTTTTTAAAACTATGCTCATTACATTCCATCCCCTGGTCCTTGAGGCATAGTGCCAATGGGGACCTCATATAAGAATTATTAACACTTTCACAGAAATTTGCAAATTCAGGCCACAATAGGAAAATGACAAAGCATACAATAAATATTCCAATTACTAATAGACAAATAAATGCAAAAAAATAAATCTCAGGAACCAAAACATACAACTATTAATCAAAAATGGTCAAAATTATGTAGATCACAGGATATTGTTGTGATCCCTCTGGCATATACGTATTTTCCCAAATTTATGTTTCTCCAGGTTTGGTATGCACCAAGTTGAAAACCCATTCAGAAATAGAAGGAAATGCAATCACTTTCAAACAAAAATATTGTAAAGGGGGCAGAGCCTTGTTGGAGCTGTAGGACTCTGAGCTAAGCCAATCATAGTAGAGCATCATCCTAACTTGATCAGTGTCAAGTAAGAGCATGGGGGTGGGGGTCATGGTTGTGGGCTAGATATTTCTTCTTTTATTAATGAAAAGACCGACTAAGAGTCCAGTAAGCTTCATAATCAGCTTCCAAAGTAGTTTCTCAGTTTTTTGTATGTTAATATTATGAAAAAGCAAATCATGAATATAAAGCATCAGGAAGTCTAGTGAGTCTCCAGAGGCATCCACCTCTGGTTTATGACCAATGTACATAGACCCCCTCTTTTGGCAAAAATGACAATGATGTTGTGGGGCAGAACCAAGAATGTGGAATACAATATTCCTAGCCTGAGGTGTCATCATGGAGATGAAACATTTCCTGAAGAAATTTCTTTAATCATGTTTTGCACAGATGTGTCTGCCAGAATCATACAGACCGGGTTTGTTCCTTCTGTGGTGATAGTAGTCTCTGGAGCTTGTTGTAAAGTTACTCCTAAAATGAAATTTATTAAACAAGCCCAAAATAATCATAAGGAATTTATATGCCCAAAGGGCCAATATGTATATAAAAAGCCAGAAGCTTTCCTTTATCCAGTGGAATAACTTCTATGTAGGGAATCAATTATAGTCAAATCTAAAAATCTTACCAGTTATATCAAATAAGGAACATTTTTAAGCTTGCTAACTATGGGTATAGGCAATGGTGTCTGCTTTGAGTACAGCTGATAAATGTTGGACTCTGTCTATCTGTCCTCCCAGGGTCTCAATATCTCTAGTAATCTCATAATCCATTGACTGTAATTGTGACATGTTAAAAGAAAGAACAGTGGAAATATCATTAATGGCTTTTTAGCTTTTCCTGGTAAGACATCTATGTGTTCATTATTATATAGCGTACCTGAGTCAAAAACATGTCTGTTCAGGGGTTAGGCTGGAGATCCTGGACATGTTTACGTGTCCTGAGAAATGAGTTGTAACTCTAGTAGCATTGTATATGGCCAGACAACCAGGTTCTGCAGAATAAAAAGTGAAATCCAGGGTATCCCTGGTGATGCTGTAGATACTGTGAGGTTGAAGTCCTTCATGTAGCATTCCATAAAGACTGATCTGTGAGTTGGTTTGCAAATACATAAGGAGTCAGTTCTGACATTTGGAACTCCCTGGGCAGAGGGTGGGTGGACACAAAGGTATTGGCCCCAAGTGAAATGATATGTTTCTCTGANCACTAGATACCCTCTGTATTAGTCTAACTATTTCATAGGAAAGAATCAGTAGGTACTCTGAGCCCATTGCCAGGTTTCCTAGGCAATGGGTGTGTGTACTAAGCTGGTACTGCATTGTTCATATAGACTAAGAGTAAATATATTTTGCAGAATCCATGTTTGTATCAAGAGGTTTGCCTTGGGTCCAGTAGAAACTTACAGATTACCATTTTTGTTCCAAATCCTGTAGAAAAGGGCTGAAATAGGTCTGTGTACTCATTGAAAACTGACTTTTGCTTGGATATATTCTTCTCTGTGTCTGTTCCTCTGAATAAATTGTAGCAGATAATTTTGAGAGGTCTGGCTGGCTGCAGCTAGTCTCTTCAAACTTTAACCTGTATATTTGTGCCAATGATTGCTTTAAGACATTTAGTTCCAAATGAAGGCTGGTAATCAGTTTGTGAGTAGTAGCTAATCCATCAGACAAGGGATTATTAGTCAATTTTTGTTGTTAAGTAAGATTTCTGGTGTCTGCTATATCTGCATTGATATCCAAAAGAACAGAAGATACTATGCCATCTCCAAGTAAGGAGCTAACCAACATAAAACTCCAGCAACTATCAATTATAAAATTTTTCTTACAGCAAACCTATTTCCTGAGGAGTAGGTGGAAGACTGGTATTCTCCTAACTAAATTCAGTCTCAGAGCAGAGTTCTTTAGGTTGAAGTGAGATCTTCTGGATCCTACGTGTAATTTTGTCCTGCAGGTAGACTAAGGTCAGGCATTGTAAGGACCGAGAGGATCAGCTCCCAGCCCTTACCCAGGATTCCTCAGAGAAAAACTTCTCAGGAGTGAGGGCGGTAAAAAATTTCTATAATAACTTCACATACACAGGCCATTCTATGGCCTTTATTCTTCTCTCATTACAAATTTCCAAGCATATATATCCATTCATTAACAGCTTGATAGTACTAAAAAAGTTTACAAGGTCACTTCTCAGGAACACAGACATTCTTTGAAGATACAATAAAAGTTACACATAACAAAACTTACCAGCTATTTTGTAGCCAGCTGCAGCGGCAGCTTTGAAGGTTCCACTACCTTTTAAAGGGGCTGCAACAGATTATAAAGGGAGGAAACTAAACCATTGCAAGATCTAAGAAAAAGGCAAAAAATTTATGCATTATTTTACATTTTTTAAGTGTAATTAATAGTGTAGGCTAATATTTTGTGGTCCCTAAAACGCAGAAAGTTAAAAGCACAGGGAGTGCCACTTTCCTGAAAAAGCAGCTTCCTGCTGAGCAAGGTACAGTGAGTAACCATGGCAACCTGTGTAAACAAAGAGGAAGCAAGTAGAGCTGATCTGTATCAGCAGTTTCACCAAAAGCTGGCTGTATAAGAAAGGGGACATTTCAGATCTAAGAATACATTTTCTGCCTTACCATAGCCTAGGGAGTGGGTCTAGTAACTTTTTGTTCAAGGCTGAGAGACCAGGCAATTATCTTGTAACTTGTGGGCTGCCTAGCCTTTTCCCATGGTAGAACTGAGTGTAACACTAAATCCCCTCTGGACTGGGTTAAAATAATTTAGTTGGTCAATTGTCTGATATTCACATAAAATCCAAGACTGAAGGTAATCAGTAAACTGTGCTTAGATCTTGCATCAAAAGCTGGTGTGTAAGTTGTAAACAGTGTTAAGTGCTGTTTTAAGTCAGAATGGGGAAGTGCCGGTTCAGATAAGGATTGGAGTGGGGGAGCTTAAGTCACTTTTGATCTCTTGAAGGACTATGATATAACAAGGACAAACACCTGTACTGTCAATTCTAGCTCACCACAAGTCTTCTGAAGGACTTTGATCCAAGCAAAACCAGACAGCTGCAATTCCGCTCATGAATAATAAATATCTGTGAAAATTCCTCCTGTGTTCTCTTCTCAAGGACATTTCTTTGGCTAACTTATCCTGTGAGTTAGGCTATTGATAGAGAACAGGCATCAGAGTTTCTCACCAAAAAATGGGACAACGACTGTACTATGAGAGCTTGTTTTATATACCAGAAAGTACAGTGTAGGAAGAAGTCATCCTTCTATAGCACACAGGGATAACAGTGCCCAGAAACTGAGGAATACACTGCCAGCATTTGTGTGACATGTCCCAAGCTGTTATAAAGAGAAACCATGAGATAACACAAGAGAATCACAGATAGAAGCAGCCACTTATTCATAGACAGTATTTTTCATAAGCCTTGCTTATGAACTTAACCTCTATCAGATAGGAATTTCTCTGGAGGGTAGCCTTATAAATATTAGCTTTCATTACTGTGTATCTTTGTGGACTCTGTCAAGGCATCACCATGGGCTCTCTGGTAACCATTGGAGGGGAAATAGGGTAATTGACAAATGCTGCCTTGTAGTGAGCTGTGAAGAATTTATAGTTCTCATACCATCCTCTATTAATAATGAATGGTGTTAGGCTGCTTTCTTTGATTTTACTGGATTTCCATGTTATGAGGAAGACATATCACTCATCAAATTGGGGTCTTTTGTGAAGAGTTCCTGCATGTGATGTAGTGAGTATGGGCTCATGGGCCACAATTCCTTGAGCTGTGGTAGTGGAAGAATCATGTAGAAATAATGGGGAAGTCCTGAGTGTGTATGTTTTCAGTTGAGAAAGATCATACCTGCAGTTTTCCACAAATGTAAGTTTCTGTGGTCTGCATTTTTTATGTGTTAATTTGGCACAGAAGAGTCATAGTATCTAGGGCATCTTCTGGTTGCAAATTGTATCATATCCACTCTTGGGTTGACATAATCAATTTGGTAGCTGGTATAAGTCTGGGCTGAAATTTCAACAGTTTGGGAACTAATGTTTCATATTCTGGGAAGAAAGAAGTATGTGATGTTCCTGGTGTGTATATCCAGAGGAATTAGGGAGTCTATTATTTCATTGTCATGGAGTGTATGCTTGGTATCACAGTTACAAAAATTTTTCCTCATTTGGCAATCAGATTTTTTCTTTTTGGTTATAAAGATGGGTTCCACTGTATCATTGATAACTAGTAGAGTCCATTGTTCCTATGGTTTCATAATTTTCCTTAAAAAATATGTCAATAAATGTACTTGTCAAGGTGTAAATCTTCTGAAAATAGTATATGAAAATGAGTGATAAGTTAGGCTCCATTGTCTCTTCCACCACTTAGATTTGTTGTTTCATTGGTGTTTTATTGAACCTTGTATAGTGGTGGTCCAGTTGAAGTTGGAGCCCTTGATGGATTACAAGGCAATTTGAAAAGACTTGCCCTCTCAAGTCTAGTGTGAATTGGGTGATTGCATTGAGAGTTTGCCCCATATGTAAGAGGTGACATTAGTCAGTACATTAGTCCTATTTGCATCAGTTGGTACCCATCTCAGAGATTCTTTTATGGGGTTGAGGCCTTTTACATTAAAAATTGTGCCATGTCAGTACAAAATGTGGCTAACTGTGCTAAGGTATAATCTTGAGTTCCATAGAACGCAAAGTGTTGAGGTGTCTGCATGGGTTCTCCTCATGTGGTGAATATGAAGGGTTGTGGCAGCAGGTCAGTCAAGATCAAAGAAAGTCTCTAATGTTGTGTTCCAGCTAGTCATTCATTGGTGGAAACGAATCATTTTCTGCCTTCCCTATCAGGTAGTATTCCATATATCCATTTTGCTATAGTAGGGTAGGTTAGGAAATTCGGCCAGAAACACTACAGTCATGTCCTATTCAGTTGTGATTATAGTCCAAAAAGTGAATTTGAGCATTTGTATTCTTATGGTAGTGGTATTGCATTCCAAGAGAGAAAATGCTTCCATGGTGTTCTCCTGTCAGTGTCTCATGGGTTTGTTATGGTTGATGTTGATGTCGTCTCAGTCAAGTAACCTGGCTCCTCATTCTGGTCTCAATCCAGATTATTGTATACATGTTTATTTGCAATCCCTGTAGTTTTATTGTACTGGTAACCAAACAGGGTTTGTCTGCCATATATATGAGGCCAAAAGTGCTGAGAGGAATTTTATGTTTGCTGCCCTATCTGGCATCTTAAATCTCATTATTTCCTTATTCTTCATATCGTAAGGTAGAAGGATGAGTTAAGAGTTATTTCTCTCTAGTTTAGGTTGTAGATGGCTGATGCTGCTGTGATATTTCTCCAAATCTGTGTTAAATGGTATTTCAATGGGTTTCTTTCTTTAAAATTGGCATTTTCCATGCACATTTCCTGTGCAATAAGGGCATTAGCTTTTCTCATTCATCACAATAGCTATACCAAACTGTATTGCCAATAGCTTCACAATAAGCATATTGATCATATAATGTATTCCTGGTGTATGTGAGGTTTAGGATGAAGTGTTCATGTTTCTAGTATTCTAGTAGGAATCCATCCAAGGTGTAGTAGGGTTAATCACCAATATCATAGTTTACTCTTGGTTTGTTTGTTGTGCTAGCTGTTGGTATGGTGGTTGTTTCATTCATTGTTCCTGTTGCTATAGATTTAGCTGCTGTTGAAG
>LZPO01046591.1:0-10135 GCA_001675575.1 Neotoma lepida
TAGATAGATAGATAGATAGATAGATAGATAGATAGATAGATAGATAGATAGATGATAGATAAATCTAATCATCCTTTGAAACAGAATTCTTGTGTTTCTGTAAGTTTTTGTTCAATCTCTATAGCACTTCATTCACCAGTGCCTACGTAAATTACTGTTTCTTTCCTTTCCTTTTCAAAACAGCAAGACTGAGATCTCATGTTTCATCCATAAGCCTGCTTTGTGTGCTACTGCCTCACTGGAAGTGTGCAATCCGATTGCCTCTTTGTGTTCACAGTAGGGTTGTTATGGTATTACAGAGAAGTGTCCCTGAGCAGATACCCGATTTGTAAATATTTGAGAGTAAAATATTTTCTCCCATTCTGTGAATTTGATTTTCATTTACTTGGTGGTGTCCTTTGAATCATAAATTTGAATTTTTAACAAAGTGCCTTTGGCCATTTTTTTTTCTGTATTCCATATGATTTGGTGTTCTGTCAAGGAATTTTTGCCAAATCCAAGAGTACAAAATTTTATGTGCCTAGCTATAATATTTATATCTCTAATCTATTTTGAGGATTAAAAAAAATTTAGAGGCAATGTTTCAACTTTACTCTTGTGCATATGGTGACCATTTGTTAAAAAGATATATTTGCTATTGACAGGATTTAGTATCCTACAAAATATTTTAAGTGTACATAGACCTGGCAGGTTTTGAAATAGAGAAATTTTAGCCCTTAGCTGTTTTCCGTTCTTCGGTCATTTTGACTGGTATGAGTTCTTTCCCAATGCACTGACATAGTAATGTATACTTGGAATCCTAGGAATAAGGAAACTGAGGCAGGAGGATCAGGGATTTTAACCCATTTGGATACTTCTTTGCTCCAACATGAATTCCTCTTAAAGAAATGACAAATATTTTTTCTCAGTTTCATTGTCACGTTCTTGTAAATATAGAAAAATTTGACTTCTTTTGCATACTGAGTTTATGACCTAAAATCATGTTTAACTTAAAAATCAAACTTTAATAGTTTCTTTTTTTAACAGATTCCTCCTGAGTTTCTGTAAGCAACAACAAACTGTCTATAACTAGGAATAATTTAATGTCTTGCCTTATAATAAATGTGTTATTGTTTATTTCCATTATCTAATTGATACTATGTATTTGATATTAATGATCATATATAAATGTTACTTATTTAAAATTTTTCTTATTTCTTATTCTGACCTAATCATTCTTCCTATAATCTGAGTACAAGTGGCAAGAGTGTTTGCAGCCTTGGTTTTGTCTCTAGGAAGAAAGTGTGAATGTTGGCTATAGGTTGTTGCAAATGCCTCTTACAATATTGGGAAATTCCTTTCTTTCCTACTGTGCTGAGTAATTATGTCATGGAGAAATGTTGGCTGCCTCTTACCATTGATATTATTTTTTTTATTTTCTCCTATTAATGTGTCATATTGTACTAACTCATTTTTAGATGGTAAATGAATACTGACTCCTGATGTTTTATATGTTACTTGACAGAATCTGAAGGCGTAATACTAATTTGCCATCTTCATATGATACCTTTGTCTGATTGAGATGTCAGGCTTGCATTGACAACAGAAATACAGTTATGATACATTCCTTCCTTTGTATTTTGGAAGAGTTTGGAATCGCTGGTGTTAATTCCTCTAAGATTATTTGGAGGAATGTAGGAGACAAAACTTGTAACTGGGAACTTCATAAGTATTTTTATTTTTAAAACATTCATTTGCCTTTCATCCACATGATCCACAGACAAGAAAATCATGTGAAAACTTCTGACAAACAGCAAAAATCTAAATTTTTTATTTTTGTAGAGTGTTCTGTGGACATATAGAAATCAAAATAATACATTTGTTTTTTCTTACAGCTGAGCTTTAAGTTCTGTATAATTTTTCTTGCTTCTACTTTCATGTTTCATTCCTCATATTCATGGAACATACATGAAATTTTCATGCCCATGTTTTGAATATGTAACAAAGGCATTTATGTTCTAAGTTACTTCATGGATTTTAAGACTATTCTGTTTTCATTTCAGTAATATTATGTTAAAGTGCTATGTTGGAGAATTTGAAATATGCTTAGTTAAATGAGATATTTACTGTTCACAAAGAATGGAATGAACACTCTACACTGTTTTTACATTTGTGGGAGTTTTACTAATAGTCTTTTGTGATTGTCTTTAGATGTATATATACATGTCTCGCTGAGGTTCATTTATACATAACACTAATTGTGTATACATAACACTAATTAAGATCACCAAAGAAAATCCACTATTGTGACTTTCAACCTGTTTACCTCCATTCTCCACCTCTTCAAGTTTATTTTTGGGGAGAGTTCTTTATTTTGTATGTTCCTACTTCTGCTTTCTCCTCCTGCTTTGAACTGGATAATGGGAGTTTACTTACTTTTTAGACAAGTATGNCACTCAGCTTTAGCAATATAAACAAATGACTCTCAACAGTTTTATATGATTGCTTTATTGTATATTCCAATGTATTGTGGAAGCTTTGCTTCAATGATGCCATGAAGTAGTAAGCAGGATGGGAGACTCAACAAAGCAGAGCAAACAGGAGTGCAAATCATTCCCATTAGTTCACAAAGCATTTTCTGTGCCCATCACAAGCACTAGAAAAGGTAATAGTCAACATGAGCACACATTTGCAAAATACAAGTCTATATGAAAAAGGTCCAGGTCTGGCAAAGGCTTGTCTTGCACTTTTCAAGGACTTGGGTCTTAGAAGAGATGTTGGAGAATGGACATGAGTTAATGAAAGGAGTGAAACCAGATGCTATGAACAAAGAAGGTGAGACAAGTAAGGAACTCTGACAGTCCAAGGCAAATGATGCTGTCGTGTGAAAACTGTAGAGGAAGAGGGGAAAGTGCTGCAGTGTATGGAACTTACATATTTCAGAGAAGGGCACCAGAGGCTATTTTTCTTGAGACTGTGAGTCCCCAGTTATAGTTACAGATTCACATATCATATATAGTACTTGGATAGAAACCTCAGGCTTTCTACAGAGTAAAACCCAAATAAGATGTGTGTGTGTGTGTGTGTGTGTGTGTGTGTGTGTGTATGTATGTATGTATGTGTGTGTGTGTAATTGGAATGGAGGGATGGAGGTGGTTGAAAGGCTTTTCTTAGAAAAGGTCTTTTGACAACACAGAGTTCAAGCAAGCTCTGGAGGCTTTTCTATACTCATTTTCTGGACCACCAATGCGCTTGCTCTCTCTCTCTCTCTCTCTCTCTCTCTCGCGCGCGCGCGCTCTCTCGCTTTCTCGTTCTCTCTCTTTCTCTCTCAGAAGTCTCTTTAATAACCTCCGAAATTCATATCATGTTTTGTGATGGGTGTGCCAACAAATAATACATTCTTTAGTACCATTAAACTCATATTTTTTTATTATTTCTTTTATTTTGTTAATTTATAATATAATTATATAATTTCTCCATTCCCTTTCCTGTCTCCAAACAATACTATAAACCATTCCTTTCTCTCTACCACGTTCATGGCCCTTTTTTCATTGATTGTTGCTTCATGCATATGAGGTGGGACATCTGTGATTTCCAGAGCAGTAGTCATGAGTCACATGTAGCTATAACTGAACAATTATCATGGAGCCAGGGCAATTAAAACTTAGAATTTTAGTTTTAAGGTCATTATTTTAAATTTTAAAGGACACAACCTTAGTGGGTATGCCATAATCTATGTTTTGGGCCCTATCCTGAATTGCTTGGCAACTTAACATTCAGCTAAATTTTATTAATGTCTATATAGAGTCAAGGTCCTCAACCTGTGGATTGCCAGTTTTTTGGCAAACTTGTCTCTCCAAAAATATTTACATTATGATTCATAACAGCTTCAAAATCACAGTTATGAAATAGCAAGAAAAATGATTGTATAGTTCAGGATCACGACGACACAAGGAACTGTATTAAAGTATCACAGCACTCAGATGGTTGAGAACAACTGTACAGAGTATAAAAGGAAACATTGGGACAATTCAGCAATCCATTGCTGCTTCAAGGACAATGTTGTATCTTTTAAATTCATCTTGTATTAGTTACATTTCATTTACTGCAATAATCATTAAAATAGCCATGAACAGAAAACACTGAATTAGAGGGGCCTCAGAGTCCTGTGCTTCAGTGTTCTCCCATGAAGTGAGTACTGTGATTCAGGACCATACCATTAATCTAGGCATAAGAATTTATTTAAAATTCGTTTCTCAAAGAGGTGGTGGTTAACCCCTTAATGGATACATAAAATGTAAACTATCATTAAAATTGCTTTAGATGATACCCCTCATTCTATATGTTTTTTAAACTTTTAATGCATAATTTAATATGAAATATATTCAAAAAGAGGTATTTCTATTTAATTATATATTTCTACTTGTTTTTATACAAATGTATAATTGTGTGATATTAGTGTCAAGACATGAGTTCCTAGCAGCAGAATTATTGATTCCAAATATAAAACAAGCTGAATTATAGCTATTTAAAGTGCCCATGGATAGGCTATGAATAACAATAATTTATAAATAACTTCATGGTTGAAATAATCTGCTGTTAAGATTCATGTTCCATTTTGCTTTGAAACAATTGTTTAAAAAATTCAATATCTTTTGGAATAAGAAAAAAGAAACTTGGATGGCATGCAGGGGCTTCCTGGTATATGCTGTTGTTTTAATCAATTAATTGAGGACATCAGATAATACGAAGCTATACAATTTTCTCATACACATATTACTGCAATAATGTACTAGCTGTGCATGGACTAAATATATATTTCTGGGAATTATTTCTGCAAGAAGCCACTGTCAGGAAACCACTATAGAAATCTGTCATTTTATCTTTTATTTAAAATGACAATGCAATTTATGTTTGCTTAGATAAGAGAAATAAATACTCCAATTATATTAGGATACAGAAGGATGAGTTTGTCTCTGTGATCCCACTTAACCCTTGTTAGGGAGCAGAGTTCAAGAGTCAGACTCAGGCATGGAGATGAACCCATTGTTTTTGTTATCACACCAATCACTCAAATTATGTTTGCTTATGTCAGAGAATTTTTAAAAGCATTTTTATGGTCTTGGGAAAGGAAAGCTTAGGCATTAAGAAGTTGTCTACTGAATATTGATAAAGTAAAAAAAAAATAATTAGATGATCTTCCTACATTTTCTGTTCATAACTTAGGAGTCCAGTGATGTACATGGATTTGAGCTTTACACTGGAGTCTGTGATCCTGAAGGTTTAGAAAAGGCTATAAAGGAAGAGAAGGGTGAGAAAAGAGAAGAGAAAGGAGGTGGAGGGAAAAGAGTATATTTAAAATAAGACATCTGGAAACACACTATTTTTACTTTTATTTAATATAATAATGCAATCCAAGCTTATAGTGAGAGTGGAAATACTTATTCAACTGCACTGATAATTCCTAACATCGGAGTCATTACATATCATAAGTTGTAACTGTGGCTGTCAGGGAATTTCTTCTCTGAGCTCAGATGAGAATGACTAACAAAGCATACATTAGGTATAATTTTCTTGAAAGATGGACAGCACATATTAGTTTTCTGTGCCTGTTTTGATGTGCTCCAAGCTGTGAGCACAGTGAGGACACTGCCTCAGTCAAGATTAGTGAGCACTCTATTTCTAGTTTTTACTTACTACTTCCTAGTTAATATGTGTTGAATGACAACTTTTGTGTAACTATGTCTTGTGAGTGCTGATGTTGGTGCCTCAGAACAGAATACAAGCAAGAACCTTTCTTTGTATGTGTGGAAGTTGGTGGGCATGCTCATTTGTGTCTGTGCTTGTGAAGGTCAGAGATCAACTTTGTATCATTTCTCAAACTCGTCCCCCTTATCATTTTAGATTTCTCACAGAAATGTGGGGCTTACCATTGAGGCCTGGATGACCCGTCCGTGAGCTTCAACAGCCTTCCTGTCTCCATGTCCCCAGCACTAAGGGTACAAGCCCTTATCACCATACCCAGCTTCTTCCTGAAGAACTTCCTCTTTTAGTAGAAAATGTTATCAAAGTTACTTTAAATTACGTAACACATCATGAAGGCATTTCTGTTTCAATTTAAATATTATTATTGTATGTAGCTAAATGAAAGAGTAAGAGGCCATGGACCTGGGAAGGGGTGGGTGTGTAGGGGTGGCATTACTGGAGGAGTTAGAGAGAGGAGAATGACAGATAAGGATGAAGTAAATACCATACTCATATGTTAAATTCAAAAGAAAATAACGATACATCTAGATAAACAAATGTTAAAATATGACTTCTTCAGCCCCAGTTATCCTTGTATTCTTCTATATCATCAGGCTGACGTTCCCACTTAGGTTTTCACCTTCCCTGATCCTGATTTAGACAGAGCTCGTAATCCAGTGCCTAAACTCTTCCTTCACGTCATTGCCATCTTTAGGTCCCTGCATCTTACACGCAAACATATTTTTAGAATGTTATGAAATAATCTCATAAAAAACTTTATTGGGTTTTTTCAGGCTATATCACATTATAACTAACTTATTGACATTTCAATAAAGGAATAGAGCAAATAAAATCTCTACTATAACTTGACATTATAATATAATACATTATTCTCAAATCATTGACCTTAATCATTAGTTGATTATGTGCACATAGGCCATTATTTGTTTTGAAGGAAGCTATAATAAACTGTATACAAATTACTATTATTAAATACTAGACAGTCTGAGACACTACAATTATTAAATATGAAGAGATATGCAATTTGCACTACTTTTTCAGCAATATGCTAAATACTGATAGTGTTTATCCACACATTCAGAATTTCTCATTATCATGCTGATCATATAACTATGAACAGAAATTGCCTATGGTCACTTGAGCTGGTGTTAAGTACCTTGTTCTAAGAATTCATTGTTTCATTGTTGATAGATTTCCCTGATGTACTATTCTAAAGCTTTGTTACTCCACAGCATGTCACTAGACTAAGCCTTGCCTTGCATAATGAAACATTTCTGTGAATGTTCTATTCGACATCCTTTCTTCTCCTAGAACAAGGACACCAACTCTATCCACTAGACTCTGACTTTAAAGTACAAAACACACTTGCAGAAATCTTCAATGTTGCCTAGAAAGCATGACAGCTTACAAGATAAACTGTTATATAAGCTTGAGCATATATCCCCATGCTTGAATTTTGATAGGTAATATTGAAATTTTAAAAACAAGTGTAATTGATAAAGTCATTTACTTTGTAAAAAGTTCATATTTGTTGCCTGTTAATGAAGAATCAGAACTAATATCTGCTAAAAGGAAAATATTCAAGACTTACTACTCAACTTTCATTTAGTGATAAATGAATTTTTATCACTAATACTGTATCCTGTTGACATCATCACCTATTTTGAAAAAAAAAAAGCTTCCAAATTTAGTGTCTATCTTAGAGAGTTTGTGTTAAATCATGCATCAAAAGCTATTCTGAGGCAATTCANAGAGTGACTGGAAATGATGTTCAGAGCTGGCTAGCTTCCTTGTCTGAGCACAGTCTTCCCTCACAACATATAAAATATATATAAAATACAGATTTGGACACTGCTCATGCAGACAATTACAAGTTATATTTAAAAATCCTGACCACCCCACAAACAGAAATCAACGTTTCTTTAAAGATGACATCATGCTTGTGAGCTCATAGCATTCAGACTTATATCTATTGATATATACCATGCATATTCCTATCTACATAAAATTGTAAAAATTAAATATTTATAGTCATGAGTTTTACTAAATTCCTTTTAGTGCCCAATTTTTATAGCAATAATCTTTGTTTATTGGAAAAATTGTTCTTGAGAGACAATTTGTTCAAATGTCTGTTTTATCATTCATTAAAATTAGTTCTTGGAGATGTGCCTTTTCCTCATGCTTGTGCTTTTGTTTCCTCTTATGTGAAATGAGGGTAAGAAGTCCTGCTACAAGGCGTTTTCAAGAAGAATAAATGAAATGGTATCTGTAAAATTCTTGGCAGAGTAAATGGCTCATTATAAGAACTCAACAAATGTAAGTCTCCTCCACTCATGAGTTGCAGAGAAATCAATAGCTTATATAAGACATTACTTCTGGCTCAGAGAATATACTATTTACAGGTGCAAAGTCAAAGGAGAGTTGTAGGAGAAACTCACCAGCCACTGAGTCAGAGAAATAGAAAACATTCTCATTTCACTGTTAACTGAGAGCTGAAGGATTCCCTCTGTCTTAGGAACTAAAGAAGAAATGGTTCCAGAACAGTTTTGATGGCTCCCTGGAGGATGTGTGCAGTAATGAATGAGATTGCAGGAGGTAAAAATTAGTAATGGCTAGAGTCTCACAGAGCCAAATTGAGTCCTTGTTCTGGTTTTCTGGCATAATTTTCCAATCACTTTTTATGCATTAATAAAAAGCCATTTATTTCTTCCAAATGAAGAAAGCATTTGCTTCTCATGACAGTAAATATTAGAGAAGACCCTGGAAAACACTCCATTCACAGCTAAGTTCAGTAGGACAGAAAAAGACCAAGCTTGCAAAAGTCAATAGAGGCTTCCTGTTGACGGCACATCTCTGCTGACCATTCCAGACTGGGCCCAGTCCCCAGTCTTCCCTCAGGACAGCCTGGCTTAATGACATTAGAAAAACCATCCCATCTTAAATCTCAGTTTAATCATCTGAAGGAGAAGCCAATTACAATTCACACTCTTAGAATCCCTTCCATTTCTTGGACACTTTTAGGACAAGCCTGACTCTTTTATTGCCAGAAACTCTTGGGTATCCAGTGAGCTGTGAAAAGGAAGACATTAGAGACTGGAGCACAGGAGACAAGGAGGGATGATTAGATGAACAGACACAACAGGGAACACTTAATAAGAATCACCATGAGTTAGAACACTGGATTCTAAAACCAGGAAACTAGTTCCAAATGAAGAAAAATCAATTAAAAATGTTATGATGGTCTTCAGAAGAGTAAATCAAACATGTTTCCTCTGTGTTTTGTGATATCCTCTAAACAGTCTGTATCTCAACCTTCTAGCTCAATCTTAAATAAAACTCGTACTTCCTCAGGCTAGGGTACTGTTGGTTTGCCTGTGAGAAGTTTTCTCATGTTGATCAAACAATTCAGGAAATTTAATCTATTCGGCTTTTGCTGGATAAATTAGAAGTTCTCTGAGGGGAACAGCTATCCCATTAATTCTAAAACCACTCAAAACACCAAGAACATTCTATTCAAGCTTACCCTCCAAGCACAGGTACTTATTCCTTGAGAAAAAAAAAAGACTAAAGTTTATGTGCTATTCAAATGTTATCTCTTAATTTTTTAATCTCCTCCATCGGTTCTGTAAAATATGCAAATTTCTGTTTTCTTCCTATGTGGAATACAGACAGTTAAATGAGATGAAATGCTAATATTCACTCAATCATCATCGTTCTCCTGAAGGCTTCAAAGTGAACATGCAATTTTGCAAGAGACAAGCTTATAGATAAGGTCATTTTTTTTAATTTCAAATTTGATAGTTATTGGTGCTTCTGGTTGAGTCAAAATTCTCCTGTTTATGGTTTCATTCTTAGAAATAGTATGATTGACTATAAAACCTTCAATTTCTAAGAGAACATAAGGATAAAAAATAACTCATATTGTCTATTCATTATGTATGGTTTGTCTATTTATTTGTTGCTTAGGTTACAAGCTCTGTAATCTTTTAGGTTACCATGACTCAACTTTATATTGGCCACTATAAAGATACATACTATATTCTTTTTGCAACAATCCAACACCTAAAGAAGAAATTTGATTATATCTATCTCATTTAATTGATCTGAATTGAACAGATAATGCTAATAGGTTAATTGTTCTCTGTAAAATTAGTAAAGAGCACCAGTTCCCTTTATCCACTAAAGGGCATCAAGCCAATGGCATAATTTTATGTTCATCAGCACATTTTGTAGTTAGCAGATGAGGAAAGGAAAGAGATCATGAAAAAGAAATAGTCACCTGTCTTCAAACATAATCACAGACATGGTATACCATACTCCTAAAAAAATCCTATCTTAGCCAGGCGGTGGTGGCACACGCCTTTAAACCCAGCACTTGGGAGGCAGAGGC
>LZPO01046595.1:0-10109 GCA_001675575.1 Neotoma lepida
TGTGGGATGACTCATCCCTAACAGGCCTGAGGGCCAGCCGGCCCAAAGCAGTAATAAGATATTTCTGATAGCCAAACTGGGTCTGCCAAAGGACCTTAGCAACAGCAGCTCAGACATGATCTAGAGATGACCTGGACTAATGAGAGGCAGCCATGTCACACCAACAGATGCATATTCATCAGACCTTCTCCCCTCCCCCTGTGCAGAGTGGAGGGTATATAAGGCTTTTCTCTTTCTGAATAAACTGAGCTTGTTTCAAGATTCCTCAAGAGTATGTGTTGTTGATGCTGTGCCTACTTAGCCCCCTCCCCCAAAGGAAACAACAGTACAGGACCCTACCAAATCTGGTGCTCAAACAGGAACTGTATGTTTCCCTTTCATCATGCACAGCACTGGTTGAGCAGCCCCTTTGAGCAGTAGAGTTCAGTGAGCAGTCATCTCTACATTGTGTGCTTTTGGTACCTTTGGCAGGTAAACGCTGGGATCCCCCACCTTTCTTCTTGTTGTTTTTTCTTGTTTGTGAGTCTGTCTGTGTGGTAGGTTGGCACATACTTTTGTTCAGGCTCACCTGCTGTTTCCATATAAGGGCTGGATCCTCAGGAAATGGTCTGACTATTTTTAGTTGTGTGTGTGTGTGTGTGTGTGTGTGTGTGTGTGTGTGTGTGTGTACATGCATGTGATTGTGGTTGTGATGCCTGGAGAGATGGCCCAGCAGTTAAGAGTGCTTGCTGCTCCTTCAGAGAACATGTGCGAACCTGATCTTTGGATGAGAGTTCTGTTCCTGGCCAGAAAAAAGGGAAATGGCCTCAGGAATAACCCTCCAATTGTTTTTTATACCCATTTTGTTGGCTATAATCGCTGGCCTAAAGTCTTCCTCTATTGAGGAGGTCATTAAGGCCCACAATAAGCACTGCCAGGAACAATGTAACACCAACTTATCTATCACCTTCATTCTGTCCTTGACTGATATTTCCTCTGCCTCTGCTGACAAGGAGATGGATAAGAATAGGCATAAAGGAAAAGGATGGAAAGAGAGAGGAAATGATTGCAGCAGCACCCAAGCCTACACCAGCAGCCCCTCTCTATGCTCCCCCCATGCTTCAAGTGGCTACCCCCACTGCAGTATCCATAGAGTGATTTGCCTGGCTGTCTGCCTGCCAAGCCAGCTACTCCACATACCTCCCAGCCTATTCTTCATATGGTGCCACATATACCCAACATGGTGTTTCCAGTTAATGTGGGCCCCAATGTGGCCAACCAGCCATGGATACTTACCCCTCTTGCAGACCTGTCTTTAGTCCATAACGCTGCCAATGAATCAGGTCCTGACTTGCTATATTTTGAGCAAGTCCTAAGGCAATGGGCAATGCATTTACAGACTTATTATGACTGGTACCATTTGATGAAGGTTGTGTTGGAGCCTTTAGTCTTCCTTAAATGGAGAGCTGCCTATGATGGTCAGGCTGAGGCTCAGGCTCATTTTAATATACAATACAACATTGCTTTTTCTCTTGAGATGCTCATATGTTAACCCTGTCACACAAGCCCAAATTAAACAACATGCTTATTTATCTGCCTTGGGAGACACCATTGCCCTTGGTGCATTGGAGGGATCCCATCACAATTCTATGGCAACCTCCTACTCCCCTATTAACCCAGGGGCAAGGGTATGCTTGCATTTTTGCCCAGAATACCACCATGCCAATATGGATACCCCCCAGAGATATGTGTCCAGCAACAGACCAAGAGACATTGACCAAAGAAGAAGCTTCAGAGGGGTAATATATGATTTGCCCTGCTACTGAGGCATTAGAAAAGGTCCTGTCATTACTGGCATGTGACCCTAGATATCAAGCAATTGCCTCACCCCTTACAAGGTCGCTAATGCATCACCAGAAAGACTTCTATTGGCATAAAAAATATGACTAGGGTCCCACCCATGTCCTTGAGACTGAATTTTTGACTAATTCTTCTCCTGTTAAAATGTCTTCTGCAACAAGTTCACCAACAGAGGGTGGCCACAAAGGCAACCTTACAGGTTTTATTGGCACTAAGACACCTAGATCAGTCTTCCTATGAAAGAAAACATATGCATGGCTCACTGAGATACAGAAGGCTACTGCCTAAAGTCCACCACCTGAACAGCTCTCCAGGATTGATGTTCTTTGAGGGCTGGTAGTCAAAGACGGGTACAAGCTTGTTTGGCAGGCCAACTTAAGCCAGGCACAGTCCATTATGCTGACCTCTCCTGGAGTGGGGTCAACAAGGTTAGGGCAATGCACCCTAGCTCCCACTGAGCATTTCCCATAAAATAATAAAAAGGGGTGGATATGTGGAATGACTAATCCCGAACAGGCCTGAGGGCCAGCTGGCCCAAAACACTAATAAAATAATTTCTGAAAGTCAACCTGGGTCTGCCTAAGGGCCTTAGCAACAGCAGGTCAGACATGATCTGAAATGACCTGGACCAATGAGAGGCAGCCATGTCACATCAGCAGATGCACATTCATCAGATCTTCCCCTGGGGTGGGATAGTGGGTATATAAGGCTTTTCTCTTCCTGAATAAACTAAGCGTGTTGTTTCAACACTCTTCCAGAGTCTGTTTCATTGACTCTGTGCCTACTTGGCTCCCTCCCTCAAAGGGAACAACAGTACAGGACCCTGCCACAACACAGCCTTTTTAAAAATATTCAATTTATTTTTAACTATGTGTATTTGTGTGTGTGTGTGTGTGTGTGTGTGTGTGTGTGTGTGTAGATGAGTACATTCACATGAATTCAGGTACCCACAAAGGCCAGAGAGTATGCTGAATTCCTAGAGCTGGAATTAGAGGTGGTTTGAGCTACCTGATATAAGTGCAGGTAACTCTAGTCCTTGGGAAGAGTGGTATTCTCTTAACTGGTGAGCCATCTCTCTGGGTCAGGATTTATAGTTAACTTGGTGCATAAATATATTTGATTCAGGTTTAATCCTATTCCATTTATATATAATATCTAATAAGTAAAAAATATGCTATTCTCTGCATCCTCTGTCAAATTATTTCAACATAAAGACCTATTGTTCCACTTCATGGCATTAATTGCACTTGTGAATTAAATGTTTATATCCATTTGTTTTAAATATTGAATTTTACTTTAATATAAAGCATATACCTATTTTCTTACTGCTGAATGATCAGTAATATACAGAATAATACCTAAAGCAATAGAGACTCTCTACAAGTCATGAATGTGGAATAAATTGCTTAAGTCTTCAATATATTAATATGGCATTACAAATAATTCAACCCATTCTTGACCGAGCCAAAGATTTTATTGAAATGATGAGTAAATTAACCACTGTACCTGATAAAGATTAATATGGTTCAAGACTTGAAAAAAACCTTTAATATAGAATTGCTACACAGTGAAACATGAAGAAAGCAATACAATTCTATCAATATGGTATAGAACCAAACAACTGAAGTTAGGAGACAAAACAGAAGGTAAGGAGAGAGGCAGAGGGAGAGAGAGAGAATGTCATTATGGAATTGAAGATTTCTGAACTTACCGACTCATGATAAGACAGACACACTGAAACAAATATGCCCCAGTTGTAGTTCCTCATAATACCACCCACATTAAAAAACAAAAACAAAAACCAACTAACCAACTAAACAAACAAACAACAAAAAACCTGATTTAACTTTATTTGGAAATTCAACATGGTAGGCAGTGTCAAGATACTTTATTGAAAAATGAAAGTCTTAAAGTATTTGTCCTACCAGATATGAAGTTTCATATAAGCATACCTAATTTGTGAATTGGTGTATTCAAGAGAGAAATAGGTAAATGTAATAAGCCCTTCAAGAAGGGTCCCACGCATGTATATGTGCCAGAAGCATGAATACTATAGGCTAGCATTTAAAAAAAAAAAAAGACTGTCTTCTTGGTAGAATGACTTGGATTAATTTTGTCTCAAGGTAGGAGAGACTTAAAGCCTGAATATAGTACTCCAACTTCCAAACATATCATGGCATCCTCCTCAAATCAATAAATGAAAATGTAATAAAAAATTGTCTTTTATTTGTCTGTCTATATCACTTCCCAGAGTGGTCTAGACTGTGAAGGTAGCCTTTCTTTAACTAAGGACCGGGCTCTTGTTTTGTGCTTCTCCTCCAAGTTTTGGCACAATTGGGAGCATCCTCAATATTCAACTCATAGGACATAGGGAGATAATAGCAAAAGTCAAAGGCACTTTGCAGCTTTATGAAGAATCTCTACGCAGTCATCATTTAGCTTTTGCCATGCTTGGACACATTTTATTAGGTGCCAGACATCATGAAGTGACCTTGTAGAGTGCTGGATTCTCACAAATATTTGAATTTTGTTCTGGAATGTAGTTAAATGACTTAGACACTGTTCCTTTGTAGTTTTGCTTTAAGATTTGTAGGAAAGCCTGGAAAAGTGCTTCATGAAGGTCTAGTTATTCTCCCATAATTAAAGCAACAACATTCCAAGTGGTATCCCCTATGGCTTTTTGTAGGCTGCCTGGCATGGGCAGTAGATGAAGTCCTGAGTAAATGTGCTTTGTTGACATGAATGCAGCCATATCAAGGACCCCAGTGCATCAGACCTGTTGAAACAGCAATGCCTTCACAGGTCAGGCTCAGGGAAATGTCAAAGCTTCCCATTGTCCTTATTAGAATGTTGACAGAGTATGCAGAAAGCATCTGCCTCATGTGTATGTGTGTTTGTGTGTGTGTAAAATAATAATACTTTTAAAAGAGTACATAAATTTGAGAGGAAGTAGGAAGATGTGAGAGGAGCTGGAGGGGGGAAGAAGAAAGGGTGGAAATAACATAAAAAGAATATTCATGTATGAAATTCTTAAAATGTTAAATTAAAAGTCCCTATCCTAGGGAAAGAAGATTCCTTTGTATTAGGCCAATAACTCTCAACTGGGGCCATTAGTGTCCCTCACTGGACACTTGGCAATATCTGGAGACATTTTTAGTTTTTACACCTGGGATATGGAATTGCTACTAGCATTATCTGATAGTACTAGACATTCAAAGGAAAGCCTCCTGCTCCTTTGAAGAGTCATCTAGAACACCAAAGTTTAGAAAACCTACTCTAAACACTCCTGCAAATAATCACAAAACAGCAGAAACAAACCTAGGGATAGTTTAACCAGACCAAAGCTTTGATGAAACATGGTAGACTTCAATTTTAAGAAGAAGTTCATACAAACAATGTCTGTCTTCAAGGTTTATTTAAAAATACATCAACTTAGGGATTTACAGCTGATGTCAGAATCACAACTACCCAGAACTCTTATGTCAAGCTGTCAATGGATTCAATTATTCATACAATATTATTATTTATCAACTGGGGCTCATAAACAACTACATTTTGGGAAAACATTCCTCTTCCTACTTTTTACAAATGGAAGGCTTATATAGTTCTACTTTGCTAGCCAGGTCTCTCTTGAATTTAGTGAGGAAAGTATGTTAAGGTTCAAAGGGCAGCATAAGTTGATTAGTCTAGTCTCTTTGTTTGGAATTAATTAAAGTCCAGAATAGCATAAGGAAAAAGACAAATTGGTGTTGGGGATAGCTCTAGACCCTAGGTTATCTGGTTCTGGGTTCAGTACACTCTAAAGAGCATGAAAGTAGAAATGAGAGACCTCATTGAGATTTCCCAGAAAATCTCAGTAAATCTACAGCACTCATCAGATTAAGTTAAATGACAAGAAAAATTCTGATTCAGTCTCATTTGTCTCATACATCCACACAAAAACCCTACCACTTTCCAGTGAAAATTCAGAAAACAAAACAAAACAAAACCAGTCAAATACCATATCACAAGCTGCCCACTACCCCTCTCTCTTACTGTTCATGTTTTTCCTCACTCATGTCTTTACTACATCCCTACAGCCCAATGCGATCATTCCACTGTGAAATTTTATGCCTATTAACTGTTTTATAAGAAATACTGGCAGTCTAGACTTAACCACAAACTCTCTGCTGAGGGCTCAGGCTGTGAAAAGAACAAAAGGAAGAGTTTATTTGTTGTTCTGGAGTTTTAAATTAATGGGAAAGATATCATAATAAACAAAACACAGGTGTGGTGGCACATTCCTATGTCCTTGGCACTCAGGATGGGAAGATCACAAGCTGGGCTGTATATTAAAATCCTGTCTCAAAAAGGTCAAATATTGCTAATTGAAATTAGGAAAAATGCTAAAAAATAAAGCATTAAAGAGAAAAAGACACAAGAAACAAGAGTTTTTGTTAACTCAGTCTGGGGAAGACAGAAGACCCCTTTGAGAAAAGTTCCTTAGAACTCACCTTGGTGGACTGAGAAAGGGGCTCAGCCATACTCAGCAGAGAGAGAGGAAAACACTCAGGAAGAGTAAAAGTAATGTAAAGAAAGAGTTTGGGTACACTAAATAATATATAGTAGGCCCTGGGTTAAATCCCTGTACCACTACCAAATAAAACAGACAAAATGATATTTTAAGCTCTTAAAAAGCACTGTTTTAATAGAAAGGGTATTTAATCCAACTGTTCTCATTATTGGGCAAGAGAGAAGTTTCTTTCTTAACTGAAACTTCACCCATATTAGTTTTATTATAAAATATTCCTCTTGCCAATAAAATGAGGTAAGTGAAATTCCTTTTCACACTTTCATCTTATTCTCTGATTAAANATATTTCCCCAATAAGAAATAGTTACCTAATGTTTAAATTCCAGTTTCAAAATCTCCAGATCTGAATATAAACTCACATGTTCTATTGGCGCTATGGCTTCTGCTTGCTTCTGACATGTGCAAGGTAGAAGGAAGAAAAGAACCTCCATGACTATGTGGTGGTTTTCCTCTTAGGAGGAGGCCTAGCCTTCAGTCTTGAGGGTGTCACATGTCACATTCTCAATTAATGTGCTTAGACAAATAGCACTTTGGGCAAAATATCTACCTGTATTTACTCTGAGCATCACACAGTACAACTCACAGATGTCTTCACTTTACAGAAAGTATATTACCAAATAATTATTCTCATCACTTCTGGTAACATATAATTTAAGATGTAGTTTTTACAGGTGGCAGGTGAATGGTCCAGGATAAGACAGTAATGAAACTAGGTTCAGCCTGATCTTGGTATGATGCTGGGTCAGAACTTCTAGAGTCTGACACCAACTCATATATTTTTGCCATATTTAAGCACAGGACAATTTTGGAAAAAAAAGTTTTCAGATAACTATTAACTCAGTCAACTGAGTACAACAAAGCTTAAGGTATGTTTACATTGAAGATCTTTACAAAGTACATATGACTTCATCCTCAAGATGGGTCCTTGTTGACTTAGAGACAATGTTCAGGATAAGGGTCTAGGGAGAATGACTGAGAATACTAATGGCTGGCCCTAAGATAACATAGAAGTCACTTAGGCTGTTGTAAACTACAGATGACATCTCTCACAAGGATGAGTTTTATGGCTTAGAAGCAATTTTCAAAATTTTAGGTGGGAAAGGTCTGGAATAAACATATGTAATATTCTGGGTGATATGGGCAGAGCCTGGCACAGCATGAAGCAAAGGATTACCAGATTGTAAACTACATTTTCCCCAGCATTTCAGGAGAACAGACAAATATGTTCTGCATTTGGAGAGATCAGCTGTGAGTTTAACTTTTCCTGGCTTCTCCTGTACTTATCTGTGTGCACGAGCACTTTTTTCCCCTCTACAATTTTATAAATTCAATGGGGTGAAATTGTAAACACTTGAAGTTGGGAAAGAGAATGGCTTTGTGATCTTGTTTGAAGTTTTTTATGGAGAAAGACAGAATCTTACAAAACACTGATTAGGAAGCCTGCTTGTTAATGTTATAGCTGATGACACTGGATAAAAATCAGAGATTCCTATGGGGTGGAACAATATGGCTGAGCTTCTTAGCTGTTTCCTACAGGGCACTCTATAATATGTATGTGATTATTTAAATATACTTGGTAGGTAGATAGCGATTTAAATACCACCCAATCTTCAGGTGATATTATTTTGTCCTAAAAGCAGACTTCTGAACTTTATCTTTGTGTAGGAAAAGACCTGATATTCTTTAAAAGCAAGAAATTGGTTTAAAGCAACTGTAATACTAAGAGTAAATATGTATATATTTAAAAACAACCAGAATTTAATTTGACTATTGACAAAATTAGCATTTTTGTGCAAGGAATATGGGTCATTAATGCATCATTTAACATCATAGTTAATAACAACATTTAACATGTTTTAATTGTGCTAGAAATATGGATAGTTAAGATATCTTTTAACAACATTACATTATATTTAAGCATATATTAACTGATTAGTATAACACAAATTAATTGGTAGTAAAGATATTCAAGGACTTTCAAAAATTATTGTCATTTTCTATCAATATTTGATTTTCATTCTAATATTTAGAATTTCTTCTGATATCCAGTATTTGGCTACTTATTCAATAGCACTAAAGAAACATTACTAATTGCATATAGAACATTAATCAAATATTTCTGTGATTTTTTTTAATTTANTCTGTTAAACGCATCTTTGTTGTATAATTGTCTAGATTAAAATTCATCTCTTACTGATATCATAAAGGTATTCTTTGCTAACAGTGTCATCTTTAACAGCCAGTCTGTTCACTCCCCCAAATCCAAATCTCATATTCTATTTTAAGGCAATCACTGAAAAACAACTTATGCATTCACTGTTACCTAAGAGAAATCATTTTTTTCTGCCCAATTACAGAGATTAACAGGAGAGTATTAGAAACAAAATGTTTAGTAAGAGAAATTTTACAGCAACATGGATCAAAAAGTGATTTTAAAAATTAGGAATATATAGAAAGGAAATCCATTAAAAAGGAATAGAAGGATTTATGGAAAATTAATAGTATCAAGTATGTGTTTAATTTATCCATCTAAATTATCCAGCATATATATACATGTATATATGTATGCATGCATTTATGTATGTATGCATGTATGTGTCTGTATGGAGAGATATAGAGTTAGGCAAAGAAAAGACAATCATCTTCACTCCTTCCTTTCTTGAAAAATATATAAACCATTGACTGTGTAACATGTTTGTTGTTTGCCATCTACTCATTCCCTTCTATTGCCCTGTCTTTGAAGTCCATTTGAGGATATTTCAATCCGACTGAAGGCTTTACCTGCTTCCTTTAAGGAACATGAAGTCTTACCAAGCTGAAGAAAGGTGAAGATTAATAAAGGTAAAGTCTTAATAAAACGAGTATGTGATCATCGCAGTTCTCTAATTCTTAGAACTGAAACTGGTCATTTTTGTGTAATCCTATCAAAACTAAAAATTTTAAATATGTTATTTTCTGTTAATAATTTGCTTAATTAAAAACAAAAGTAAGATGAAAAACTGAAATAGTCTAATAATGTCCATAATTACTGTTGGGTAATGGGGTAGGTACAGGGAAATTATATTTCATTTGCTTTCCTCAAATTTCTGTATATCATGAGAAAACAATGCATATGATAGATGTTTAAGAAATTTAAAATTAATGATATGAGATTGGGAGTGACTGTAGACCATGTCTTACTCCAGGGTGTATGTCCTCCTACAGAGATACATGTGATGCCATCCATGTTGATTGCTGCTCTATTCACNATAGGTAGGAAGTGGAATCAGCTTAAATATACACCAACAAATAAATGGGTAATGAAAATGTGATAAATATAGACAATGAAATTTTATTCAGATGTAAAAATAAGTAAAGCTGTGGAATTTGCAAGTAAGTGGATGGAACTGGAAAATTATACCCAGATACAGAGAAACAAACATCCCATGTTTTTCCTCATGCATAGATTCTAGCTTCAAATCTTTAGTTGAATTTGAAGTTTCTATAGAAACCAGGAAACTGGAAGAATATCTTTGAGCATGAGATGCCTTAAAGGAGCTGGGATAGTAGAACTTAAGTAATACGGAATTAGAGGTGAGATGCTTGGATGCTGGGAGTAGAAAGGCTTGAGTTTAGAGGAGAAGGGTTAGTGGGGAGATGGAGGTTGGAAAACAAGGCTAAACAAAATGGAGTATGAAAAACACATTATAAATATAATT
>LZPO01046597.1:0-10097 GCA_001675575.1 Neotoma lepida
CATCAACATGGCCCTATGTGGCAGCCCAGACTACAGGCCTCTGCATGGTCCCCAGTGACAACAGGAGTGACAGACATCAACACAGGCCCCCTCAGCTGCTCCAGGGCCCCCAATAAAGACCTGGCTCTTGGTCAGAGTCCAGGAACAGACATCTCCCTGGACTCAGGTAGCCAGCTGGCCATTCACATCAGCCCATTCCTCATCACCCTCACTTCTCCAGATCTGCCTCTCTCCCCAGCCCACAAAACATTCTGTGCCTCTCTTACACCTCCCTACCCTGTACTCTCTCATCACAATGGTGCCCACCTGCCCAGCTCCAGGGCGCTTAGTTGGGTCACAGGTGTCGCTTGGTTGAGGACTTGCCTTAGCCATAAAAGATGGCATGGAGCTGTTGCCTTTCTCCTGTGTCTGGGTCTAGAGACTGCGGGTAGTACTTGGTATGATGGTAACTGATCCATGTACCAGGGTTCCTAGTTGATTGTGACCCCCGCAGACCCACAAGTCTGGGTGGGGGAGGCATCTGTCTCCATTGCCTGTTAGCCCCAGGTGGCTTCTGGTTGATTCGATTGAAATCTATTGTGTGAGCTAACATAAACCCTTTCCTCCTGAATTAGTTTCAGCCAGACATTTGGTTAGAAACAAAACCAAGCAACTAACACACTCTTCTAACATATTTTAGCATCCTGACTACATACAATCTACAGTGGTTTGTTTGTTTTGGTTCCTTCACAGACCAGACCAAACCAGGAAGTCATATCCTAACCCGGGCTAATCTGAAATACTGGTTAAATCAAACAGGGATGTCTAATCCATGTCACCCACAGCTTTATGTACTATTTTGCCTAGAGATTCAGGAGAATTAAGACTTTCCTAGCATAAACCTAATGTCCCCCAGGCTTCCCCTCACCAAGGTGCCAGCAACTATGTGCCACCAGCTCCTACTTTGCACTTAAAATTTCTAATGGACAAAGCATATATAACAGAAAAATGTTACCATTATAGTAAAGTAAAGGGCAATTGACAAAATGAGTAAATTGTGGAGTCATTAGGGCCTTCAGACTTCTCTCAAATTCAAAGACAGTAAGTACATAAATATCCATATGAGGATGATTTTACGAGGGAATTTTTATGACAGCAAGGGGATATTATTTTTTACCATTATTTCCACTTTAAAGATGATAAACCTGAGAGTAAGAGCCCACAAGTGCATTTCCTTTCAGTGCTTTACATTTTTGTCTTACTGTGATACAAATTTCAATCACTGCACCACGTGTATTGAATTGATATGTTTTCTACCCATTAATTTTGACAGCTTGAGCACACTTCATTGACTATCTAATACAAGGGGCATTTGACTGTATATAGTTTTCATGAAGCTTATAATGTTTTTTCTCCCCCATTGAAGTGGAGGGCAAGTGAATACACCATAGGTAGTTTTCAAGAGTGGTAATATCTTCAAGGGTATAATGCACATTTAAAACTTGCATAAATCAAAATCCAAGAATATGTCCACAAGCTTTCTTTTGGTATGAACAATTTTATTTACCAAGCCAGAAGTAAGAGTTACATCTCAGAACTGACATCAGGTATAAATCCATTTATCACCTCATAGCTTACACATTTTCATCTATGTTCTAATTAATAACAGCGGCCTGGGTGACTATTATTCCATACTCCTGAGAAATAATTTTCTTCATTAAATGAAACATTTCATGTCATCTTAGATTTGCTCCAATTCTGTGATGCATTCATTTAGAAAAAGTAACCAAAGAATTTTTAAAAATATTGTTTGTGCTGTTAGATTTGTCTGCATTGGGTCTTTCTCTGACTTGTAAGGCAGATACTGACATTGAGTTTCTATTAGAACATAGGAATGAAATTACAATGATTGTGTCAAGTTATGTGATGCTGTTAACAAAATATTTCATAGGATGGTGAAAATTATATAAGGCTTACATTTTAATATATTCCAAGCACATGAGCAATTTAGTCATTTGGTTATAGATTGCTCATTTTATACAGTTAGTCCCCATAATAATCTTATTAGTTTTTAATTACCATACAAATTAATGGGTTTCATTATGACAGTTTCATAAATATTTACTTCTCTTTGATCATCTTCTCTCACTCCTCCCCCATCTCTGTGTCACACTGTCCCAATTCTGTTTTCATACCAAATGTATTATGCTGTTTCCTTGCCTCTTCCTCAAGGTCTATTCTTATGGTCCTCTTTCTAGTTTCACAACACACTCACACACACATACTTGCACACAATTGTGTGTACCTTAAATCTGTTGATGGGCACCTGGGCTAATTCCTGTGACCACTACTATGAATAGTGCAGTGGTAAACAGGGATTCACAGTATCTTTGTGCAAGAACTTAAGTTTTTCCATAGATATATGAGAGATGTAAAATCTGATAATCCTATTTTCATTGCTTTGAAAAACCTTCATGTTGATTTACATTTTGGCTGTGCCATTTCACATCCCCACCAGCAGTGTACAGTTATTCCCATTGTTCCACAGCCTCATCAGCATGTGTTGTTGTCTTTTGTATTCTTGGTATTAGCTGTTTTGACTGGTGTGAGTTAGAATCTCGAAACAGTTATTTTTTTGGCATTGATTTAATCGCTAAGGAATATGACAATAACTTCCAACTCACAAGTATTTCTGTTGTGAGTCACTGAGTGATTAATTATAATTGGATGTCATGTTTACATGACAAGAAATATGCAATCATAGCTAGCATGTCAGATAATGTTTGTTTCTTTGCTCGTCTGATGTTTTGTTTCACCTTGAATTCTTTCTGACAGAAAGTTGTATGGTTCTTTTACTAGTTTTTTGCATATGGCAAACCTTTCCTTAGACTTGTTCAGTTTTCATTTTCATACAAGAAATAGACATTTATCTAGGTGTCCACAAGACAATAGAAACGTATGCCTGGAGGATTCTTGCATCATTAATTATCACCTATCTTAGGACTTCTTAGGCTTTTTGACTGACGTCAGGATTGCATTTGAATTTTTTTTATTAACTATTAGACATTTGGATTGTTTTAAATACCTCTTCTGTACTGTCTAATAAGTAGCATGCATATGACTGGATTCTTCTTTGTCTCAGGTTATATCATTTTAGCCTACAAAAATGACCTTTAGGATAGTACTAGATTTACAGGAACATTATAAAGTCATTAGAGAATTCCAATACTGCTACAACGAATTCCTATAATTTATATCATACCTGACTATACTTGTTACAACTAACAAACTGAAGTTGATACATGGTTTTAATGGAATATCCACTGTTCATTCTTTTTTGTTTTCTAAATTTACTTGAAACTCTTTTTCTGTCCCAGAATCCTGCACTATGTTTAATTTTCCAAGTCTCTGGGGACTCCCTTTGGCTGTTATTTTTCTAATATTTTTCTTCTCTTTTGATGAACTCAGTGATTATAAAGAATGTGACTCTTTGTTTCATAGAGGAACTTACATTTATATTTTGTCAGGAATAGGGAAGGGCAATGACTTAGATGGCTAAGAAAAAGTACAATTTTCACCACAACCTATTATATTTTATATTATAGGCCACCAAATGTCTAGTCATTGCTCATGCCCATCTTCATCAGAGCTGCTTGTCAGGTTTGACCTCATCAGAGTTCTCCTTCTTGTACCTTTTCATTCTTGGGAGGTATTCCCTAACTGTAGCTCATATTTTAAAAGTGGAGAGCTATGGATCACCTATTGAGAATGGAAGATCCACAGGAATTGTTTTGTGTCAGCAATAACGCCTCAGAATTTCTCAGCACTATAAGTAAAGGGGTATTGGGTCCCAACTGAGAAGAAGCTTATGAATGAAAAGTGACTCACGAGGGCTAGGGCTACTAGCTTTTCAATATATGAGCAAAATTTAACTAACCATACATANTATTATCATGAAAAATTGCAACATATCTCAAAATAAACTCAAATGTTTATAATATATAATAAGAAAACCATTAAAAGGTACTGTAACACTTGATGCATAGCTATGGTTTTTCCTCAGATTAGCAATATTGTACTTTTATTATTCAGGATTAAACTTAAAATCCCAATTCTAATTTTATAATGAATCTAAGTATCAGAAATAAAATCTAGATTTTATGCCAAGAAAATATTATGTTCTATCAAGTTGATGAGTGGCTTCAAAGTCACCAGCATTTCTTTAGTGTGAAAAGAAACAGTCACATATCTTCTCAGTGAGGAGTCTCTTTCATTGAATTACTTTTCAATTAATGAATAAAATATTTTCAGAAATAAATGGTCTTAGGGTTGTATTTCCCTCTTCTTCAGTGTTGAGCATATTATTTTTTCATACATTCATGTAAATAGTCATGATAAACAAAATAACCACATGAAAATTTTGATCTCAGTAATGTTTATGATGGTGAAAAATTAGAATTCCTTAAATATTTGTTAGCAAATGCCTTTAGAGAACTTCTTCTACTGGGACACTGTATAGGTCTTCACTACATGCAACATCAGCTATTCACAAAAAGCATAAACATTGATAAGAAATCATACAGCTATATATTAAGCTAAAATAGACATTTTATAAGTTGACACATATAGTGTGAAAGTCTGTGTTAAAGCCCAGGAAAATGGTCTTCTAGCTTATGCATGGATTAAAATATTTTAAAATAACTTTGTTCACCTTTTTTTCTTATTGGCTTCATCATAGAAATATTGAAATGTGAATATTAAAAATAACTTACATTTATCATTTTATTTTCTCCCAGTCCCAATATTTTCTACACTATACTAATAGTAAAGAAAAATTGTTCTTGTAAGAGTAAGGGAGCTCCATGATAGGCAGAATGCACACTGAAGTACAAAGATGTACAACAATTAGAATATGAAGCAAGAAGGATGACCTGAAGCTCAAGAAAAAATGATTGGAATGTCTTGAATGAATGTAAGAGCCAAAAACCACAGTCTGCATGATTCCCAAACAGGTTGAGATTATGATCATATTTGTGCTTTATAAAAATCTCAATAAGCAATGGTAAGAATATCATGATTGTAATTTTATGTTCAAGATATAAACAAATGAAATAAGACTCAGATTCCAGTTCATGAGTATGAAATGTAGTAGGTAGAAAGAACCATAAGCAGACAGATGGGGACCGACAAAAGTATTCAGTGCAGTCTGTTACTTCTATGACTATGCATGTAGAGACACACAAGTATACACACACACTAAAATCTCACACAGAGATGCATATATACTTTTTGAAATAATAG
Source organism: Neotoma lepida (assembly GCA_001675575.1). NCBI lineage: Eukaryota > Metazoa > Chordata > Mammalia > Rodentia > Cricetidae > Neotoma > Neotoma lepida. The sequence continues at coordinate 5,281 of LZPO01046597.1, forward strand.
ATAAGGTTGTCATTGAGATGAGCATTTTCAGGTCAAGAGTTTATTTTTAAAAATGCAGCTGGTATAGTACACTTCATTATTGTACCTACTGTAGATGAATGAAAGAAAGTGATGAGATATGATGTAAACTACAGGGAGCCAGATAAGTGTTGGGTCTAGGACTATTGTGATATAAAAGTCATCGAGAGCAGTGCCACATACCCTACCCTCACATGCCCATCCTTGTCACCAAGACATGTAGAGACCAAGTTAGTGAAAGAATATGTGGTAGGGTAGATGAGTTGAGACACTAGCCAGTTGAGTGCATAAAGGTAACTCCTTCCTGGTGGGGAGCAGGGACTAGAATGTGGGCAGTGAGGAATTTTAGAGCTATTAAAATACAAAGAAATAGGGATAACATTGAGCAGAGGAATTTAATACAGAGCGATGGGCATGCTACCTAGGACAATGAGTCTCAACATGCTTGAGATTCACCAGGAAATTTTGCTGGAAATTAGATTGCTGAGTTTATCCCCAGAGGTGGTGAAGCAGCATGTCTAGGGAAAGTACTAAGATATTGAACTTCTAACTAATTCTTCAGTAATGTCTCTCACCACATTTTGAAGGTCATTTTCTTAGGGAGATTCTATAGGGTGATTGGCCTGCTTGCTTTTTCAAATTTATAGTGTTATCTGTCCAGAAATTCCATTATCTGAAGCATTGTGCAGTGTTTCTGATTAAAGCAGTGCTTTGATTTTAGCTGGTGGCATGAGTTGAAGATAGAAAGGGATGATGATTTTACTTCATTTTATTTATTTAGAGTCAAAGTATCCTATAACTCAGGCTACCCTAATCTCACTATTTAGTAGAAGCTGGCCTTGTATGCTTGCTCCTTCTGCCTCCACATCTCAACTGCAGGAGTTACAGGTTGTCTTAATCAGTGTTCTATTGCTGTGAAGAGACATGGCCATAGCAACTCTTATAAAGGAAAACATTTAATTGGGGCTTGCTTACAGTTCATAGGTTTGGTCCATTGTCATTCTGATGAGAAGCATGGCAGAATGCAAGCAAACACGGTGCTGGAGAAGGAACTGAGAGTTGCACATTCATATTGACAGGCTGTAGGAAGAAAGAGAGCCAGCTTGAGCTTCTGAAACCTCAAAGCTCATCCCTAGTGACACACTTTCTCCAACAAGTCCAGAGTACAATAAATAAATCTACTTCAGAATGTTTGCCTCAGTCTATTGCAGCTGTATATATATAAAATGCATGTATATATGGTGGCTTATAAATAAAATTACTGTTACACAGCTCTACAGACCAAGCAGCCCAAGGTCAAGGTGCCGACAAATTCAGTGTCTTTTGAACAACCATTCCCTAATTCACAGAGAATACCTTCTTGCTACTGCTACGTCTGTGTCCCTTGTGTGGTGGAAGTGTATGGCCATATCATTGGATATCTTTTATATGAGCACTAATCCTTTTCATGAAGGCTCTTCACTCAATCATCATCTCCCAAAGGCCTTGATTCCTAGTACTACTGTGTTAGAGATTAGTCTTTAGCATATGAATTTGAAGAGAGATATATTCACAAGATGATATTAATATGGAGTCAAGCCTGAAAAACACAGAATGAGTGAGAAATTCAGATATGGGAAATGGAAATGAGCAGTGGCAATAGTTGAAGACAATTTTATCATCAGGCAACACTGTATTAAAATTCATGACTGATAAAATATTCAACAATAAATGAAAAGGACATACATTGAAAGATCAAGCTATAACTATAACTTCCATTGTTTGCAGATGTCATGATCATCTATGCAAAAAACAAATTAACAACAGTAGACACCACACAAAAATGCTATATCTAATAAATAAATACTTCCAAATGAAAGATAAACTGTAACATATAAAATCCCATTATTTTCCCACATATTACTAACAAATAAGCAGAATATGGATATAGATAAGAGGGTTGCTAAATGCTATCTTCTGGACATGGCATGGATATTGCACACCTGAAATCACAGCAGCTGTGAGCTGTGGTTACCTACAGAGGACCTGTACAAGATCCAGCCAGCCAAAATTCATGCATGGATGGGGAGGAGCTCTTGAGGCCCTGCCCCTTACTGAGGCGCTTACAGTTGATAGTTACTGGGAGAGAGAGTTTATGGTAACTGGTGGGTTTTGCACATTCCAATAGATAGGCTTTTACCTCTCCTCCTACGTGTCTTGCTTCCACTGTGTCTGGCTGGTGACTCCCCCTTTCTTCTTCCTAGAGATTTCTCTCTGCTTGGAAGTCCCATTTATACCTCTTGTCTAACTATTGGCCATTCTGCTTTCTATTACACCAAACACAGCAATACATCTTCACATGCACATACAGGCAACACTAATTGAACTGAGTGAGTTATTTAAAATAGGATGAAGAGGAGATAAATTGGGATGGGGAATATGTTGAGGGTGATTTGTGGAAGTAGAGGGGGAGTAGATATGATCATATTTCTTTGCACATGTGTATATAATTCTCAAAAAATGCATTAAAAGAAAACAAAATTAACAGGGTCCATAGAAGTAAATTAAATAAAACATATTTTCTAAACCAAAAAAAAAGGTAGAAAAAAGTTAGAACCTATAAACATCTACACTTCTCAGGCTAAGTTTTATTAATTTGGTATATGTTCCTATTTATTTTATGTCTTTGATATCATTTATTATCAATATTTATATTTTAAAAATATAAATTTAGACTATAAATATTTTAAGAGAAGTAAAAATGTAGTAAACTTAATATACTTGTAATGATATTTCTCGAAGTGCTAAACTTCTTTGCAAATCTAATTAAATGAGCGCACGTTTCACGTTTCACGTTAAAAAAAAACTGATGAAATGAATCAAAGACCTAAATAAATGAGGAAATTTCTATGGTCATGGTAGGAAGAATATATATTCCAGATATCACTTCTTCACAACTTGATGTATAGATTTTAAACAGTCCCAAATAATTTTGTAACTTCTTTTATTATGGGGACAAATTTTCTGACAAAAACATCTTACTGAAGGAAGGATTTAGTTTGGCTTATAGATTGAGGTCATATGGCTCATCATGGAGCAGACATGGTGGCTGAGTATGAGTGACACTGCATCAGCAATCAGGAAACAAAGAGTGGTAACTGCTGTTGTCCACTCATTTACTTCTTTGTATTAATCTCTGGATCCTGGCTTATTTATTAGTGCCATCCATATTAAAGGCTTGTCTTCTGTTTTCACTTAAGTCTCTGTGAAGTTACTCTCATATATAAAATCAAAATTATTTCTCCTAGATGATTCTAACAGAGTCAAGTTGACAATGCATATTGATATCACACTATCACATTAAATAAATTCCAACAAGTTATAATGTGATCATCAAGTAACTTATTAAAAATGTGGATTGGCTAAATACTCAGAACACTAATGTAATACTGAAAAAAAAAACAAAGAATATTGAGATCAACTAACTCTAAGACTTATTATAATAAAGCTTCAATAATCAGCAATATTTAACATTGGTGATAAAATAGACAAGTAAGTAAATGGAATTAAATTGAGAAGTCAAAAATTGCTCCAAATTAATTTAGCTAACTCTTTTGTCAAAGAAGTATAAAACAATGGAAGGGAAGTAGCTCTCCATGACTCCCCCATCCTTCTGCCCCCAGCAGAAAGCATGGCTACAACAGGGCATGCCCATGAAAAACATGAATCTAGACAGGCTTTACCACTACCATAAAAAAATCGTTCATAATATTTCCTATATCTAAATTAAAAAAAAAAACTTTGAAACTCTAGGAAATAATGAATATGAACACCTAGATGACCCTAGAAAAATGATGGTTGAGTTTTCAGATAAAATACCAAGAATGAAATTTAGGAACAAATGATAAGCTATACTTCATTAAATTTGAAAGGTGTTAAAATAATGAGACATTAGAAAGCAGAAAAAATATTTTCATAGAACACATCTGATGAAAAAAGACCCACTGTTATCCAATGCTCTGAAGAAGAAATCTGAAAACTAACAGAGACTTAATTATAGATGGAACAAAAATTTATTTCTCACTAAAGATATACAAGTGCCTAATAAAGATGTGAAAATATGCCTCACTTCCAATTCCACTTGGGAAATAGGCTACAAAGCCAATAGATGTAACAAGTGTTTAATGAGTCTTTCTCTGTCCCAACAGCCAACTCCCAAATAATGACATGGAGACTTATATTAATTATGAAAGCTCAGCCTTTAGTTTAAGCTTGTCTTAACTAGCTCTTATAACTTAAATTAACCTATTCCTATTTATCTACATGCTGCCATGTGGCTAGTGGCTTTTACCTCTCCTCCTGCATGTCTTGCTTCCACTGTGTCTGGCTGGTGACTCCTCCTTTCTTCTTCCCAGAGATTTCTCTCTGCTTGGAAGTCCCATCTATACCTCCTGCCTAACTATTTTGGCCATTCTGCTTTTTATTGAACCAATTACAGCAATGCATTTTCATACGTTGTACAAATATCTCACAATATTTCCCTGTTTTTGTCTAAATAAAATGGAAAGATTTTTAATTCTAATACAGTAAAATTATATACAGTAACAATTATCAAGGAAAATTACATTCACAATGTCTAATTCATTTTTATTTGGCAAATTTGGGCAAATTATTATCTTAATATCTTAGATAAACAACTTAAGCTTTTATGTTTTTCAACCTTATAAACTTTACTTTTTTTTTTGGTTTTTCGAGACAGGGTTTCTCTGTGTAGCTTTGGCGGTGCCTTTCCTGGAACTCACTCGGTAGCCCAGGCTGGC
>LZPO01046598.1:0-10089 GCA_001675575.1 Neotoma lepida
TAAAAATCAGGCTCCATTATTCTCCTAGTTTGTTGAGAAGCTGGGATCCTGATCACATAATTTGCACTAGACTATGAGGACCAAGCTTGGGTGACCAGGTGTCCACACTGTTGTCACTATGCTGCCTTGCCCAAGTTTATTAGAGAAATTCTTTACATCACTGAACCAATTAGGTGAGAATTGTAATTCCTATCAGTTACTCCACGTACTTAGTACCATTCAAAGCTTGTGTGCATGGTGTGCTCATCTTACAGATGAGGACACTGAGGGTTAAGACTGTTAGAGACAGAACACTGCTAATCCATCAGCAGCACCAGCTTTTCATCCAGACAGGACCCAAACAGGAATCCAAACACTGTGCATTCAATTTGGCCAAGACAAAACAATGAATGGACTATATGAGTATTTTATAAAGAATGCCAGGGNCCAATTCAGGGTTTTTAAATATTTCCTTTAATCTTTTAGGATTAACTAACTNGTTTCAATTTTACCCCAGACTTTTCAAGTTTGTTTTTTTTTATTCTTATTTTTTATTTATTCTTTGAAAATGTTTGCTCTCCACAAACGATAGGAAGACAAAACCTACATAATTCATTGAATAGAGAAGTCAAGCTGGTGCCTATGCAGTACCTTTATTCCTACTGGCTAGTGTTCATGGTATCAGAAAGTACTCTTCAGGCTACCAGAGGAGATATGTAAACACCAACCCAGCCACAACCCTTTCCATCTAAAATGGTGATCTGTCTGTGAGATATGCCAGTGCAATAATGGCACAAAAGTTCTGGGAGTAAGTAACCAACGAATATCTGATTGGATTTAAGGTCTATTCCATGAGATAGAACCTATACCTGTTACTGCTTGAGTGGTCACAAACCTGAGCCTAGATCATCCTTGGGCCTAGGGGAAAACCAAATACTGCTGTTCTGCTAAAGGAACACAGCAATCAGATGCCTAACAACATTCTGCTATACTTGTAGATAAGTGTCTTACTTAGCCAACATCACAGAAGCTTCCTCCCACACTAGATGGGGACAAATATATAGAGCCACAACNGGAAAATAGAGAGTGAGAAACTTTGGAATACTCAATACTAAATCNGATTTCTCTCTAAAACACCTCCCCTTGGGTCTCAGAGAACTCTGTGGAAGAGGAGGCATACCCCAGCCTGGGGTACCAGCCTCCAGCATTGCAGGACTCATAGGGAATCCATGGAGTTGGAATACTATAACTTACTTTTTATCTGAGAGGGTAAGAGAAAAGACACAATGCTCTCTTGATGGATTCCTTCAGACCTTTTTTAAAAGTCATATTCTCTATCCTTTATTTTCTTGGTGACTTCTTTTTTCTCATTCTTGATGTTTTCCTTCTAACTCCTTCTAACTCTATCTTTATTCTTTCTTATTCTCTTATTCTTGATATTTTCCTTCTAACTCTTTCTAACTTTATCTTTATTCTTTCCCTTACAGCTTATATGCCCCCAGCAAAATCTTTCAGGCAATACAAAAATTACAATGTGGTTACATTCTATTTTTCAAGTGTATGGTTACAATGAATACAAGTAAAAAACTGCATTTTTTTCATAGCCCTTACATGATTAAACATTTTATGAATTAGAGGTGAAAAAAATACGCCAAGAACTCACATACACTCATCCCAAGCAACTCATTATAGATTAACAGTATAGGCAAGCAAGGTATTCTTTTACTGGCAGGCTGTGTTTTGTGGTTACAAAGAAAGGACCAATCACTGTATTACTTCTCTTGAAAGGTAATCTTATAAGAAATCTTAAAGGAATCAAAAACCTAAACGTTTACATATGAAAAACATCTGTCAGCTCTACTTTAAANNTTTAGGGTACATACCCACTCATCAATAGTTTTTGTTTTCATTTTTTTATCAGGAGATTGAGGACAAAAATGGCTATAAGGAATTAATCATTACCTTTGGTCGTCAACCAATCCTAGCAAGAAAGGCGCGTCAGCTAATGATAACTGGGCTGCTTTGTCCTTGTTCCCTGACCTTAATGAGTTCCACACTCAGCTCTGTGCCCTTCTAAAACTTGAGATTGCCTTCTCGGGTTTTTCACCTCAAAGATTTTGGACAAAAAACATCTTAGTCTAAATTTAAGTTATTTTCAAAGCTTTGTTTCAGCTATGATGCACTCCAAAATCTGTGTAAATATCTCCCAAAAGTAAGATTAAAAGAATTTAAGCTAGCTGGGCTACTGGGACTCAATTGTTTTCCTTAATCATTAACCTAAGCAATAGTCTATATGGCTCCTCAATAGAAACTCATGTGTTCTAGCTGTGTGACACTTACTTGTTTTATTTTTTTTATCATCAAAACTCTATTTGAACTAACATTATTACCATCAATTAGACAGTACAGCTTAGGAAGAAATCATCTTCATAATAATCCACANGTAAAAATGCCCAGTGGAACAACAGAATGGGATATTTCCAAGAGATAATCATACTACGTTAAGGGCAGTGAGGGCCTCTCCATGCCCATTCACATCATGCCAGAAACCAGATAAAGATGGCAGCAGTAAACATGTAAGGCACAGCAGAAGCAAAAGACACTCTGGGGTCTGTGGTCTCAGGGCCTTGTCTGAGATTCACCCACCAGGGATTCATGTCCTGGTGGGCTGACACCCTGTACTCAACTGCCACCTGCTGTTCCTCTGACATGGCCACCAGCACAGGCAGAAGATTGTAAGAGCCAGAGGGGATGGAAGACACCAAGGAATCAAGGCCTTCCAGAAACACCACAGAGCCTACGGCAGCATGCACAGGGCCTGCACAGGTCTGAACCAGATGGAGTCCCAGTGCTGAGGGGAAGTGGACACATGCTCCTATCCCTAACCGATGGAGTCTCTCTGGTATACAAACAACATTTAAGGGCAGGCCCCATGCCCAGCAGTGGATGGCCAACACAAAATGAATTCAATGGTATTTTTGGAGGGTTTATTTTTGTCTCATAATGTTTTGCCAGGGTTTTTGTTTTTTGTTTTTTGTTTTTCTTTTAACCTTACAGGTCTCTTGCTTATATATTAGGGTTTCCATTTTTTTGTTGTTATTTTTTATGAGATTTCTCTGTGTCTTTACGTGTTTCTGGTGCTCTTTCCTTTGGCTCTTTCTTTTCTGTTTGTTTGGTCTTATTCTGGTTTATTTTTAATCTTCATTTTTTAAATGTCTGTTTGTTTTTAATGAGAGAGAGAAATAAGGAGTGTGGATTTGGGTGGGTGGGGAGGTGGAGAGGATGTGGGAGGAGATGGGGAGAGGAACTGCAATCAGAATATATTATATTAAAAATCTATTTTGAATTTTTTTAAAAAAGAAAATTTCACAATGTACATTACCATCACATCTACCCTTCCCCCAATTCTCTGTCTCCCACTCACCTGGGCTTCTCTTCAAACACATCTCCTTCCCGTCCTCATGCCCTCTTCTTTTTTAATTTTGGTAATATACTGAGTTCAGCCAGCACTGATCATATGCTCATGGATGTCAGGTCATCACTGGGATATGGGCAACCTACCAACATTCACCCCACCCAAAGAAAGGTAGCTCTCCCTCCCTCAGCAACCATTAACTGCCAATAGCTCCTCAGTTGGCTTGAGGCTTTTAGAGCCTCTTGTCCACTCCATACTGGACTTTCTAATTGGCTTGACCTTGTACAGATCTTGTGCAGTTAACCGTAGCTGCTGTGAGTACATGAGTGCAACAGCTAGGTCACATCCAAAAGATAATATTTCACAGCACTTCTCCCCTCCTCCAGCTGTTACGTTCTTTCCACTCCCTCTTTTGCAATGTTTCCTGACCTTTGGGGGAGAGGTGAATACAGATATGGAAATACAGAGAGGGAAATCAGTCACTCTTCTTGGCACTTTGAACAAAATCTGTCTCTGTATTCCTCACGGTCCACCGTAATAAGAAGCTTCTCTGCTAAGTTTGAGAGTAATACAAATCTACGGCTATGGACATAAATATTAAAAAGACAATTTGACAAAATGATCACTAATTTAAAAATATATATCAATGGGTATCCTCTAGGGTCTATGATTTCCTTAGCCATAAATTTGGTCTGTATTTACAATATTAGACAAGACCAGAAGTGTCTCATGTGGACTTCAAGTCCAGTCGAGGGGTCAGTTGGTTACTCCCATGAGCAGTCTTTCCAGTACTGCAATAAGGGAGCACATCTTGCCCCACAGGCTAGTGAGTTTCCTATTCAGTTCACTACTGATGTCTCCATGTCCTGCAACCAAAGTGTGTTGTGTCTTCAGCAATAGGGTCTTACCATGTAATTTTGGTGGGCAACCAAAAGCAATGCCAATAACCTGTGTTGCTTGGATGCCTTTGGGGATTCCATGATCAATAACTCAGAGGGAAGTAACCCATGCCTGGCACTGAGATTTTCATTTTATAACCCATGTCTTCTGAGGGTGGTTTTATAACTAAGGCTTTTGGCCTCTTTTCAGTGGCAAATAGATATTTGACCTTGACTGATCAATGAAAACAAGGGATTGACACTTCTTGAAAACTGAGGGTCAGAGAGAACAGACTCTTTGGGAATTAGAGGCAGAAACTAAAAAGAGCTCTGTTGTTTGTCTAGTTTATCCATGGAGTCATCTTGGAAGACAGACTTGGAAAATTCCAGTATTGATAATGCCCTGAGTAGTTCCCAAGTGTCCTGAGTCTACATGACATGCTTTAGTTAATTAGCACTTTCAGTGTTAGCAAGCAGTGGCCTTTGTCAATAAACATATTTTGTGAGGTGGGAATCTGTCCTTGGATGAGCTGTGGGTGGTAGATATTGTGCGGATCGAGTCAGAATGCTTAGACTTCCACCAGCAATAATTGACTCCTACATTGCCAACAGGCCTTAATTTTCTCATCCTTAGAATTGAGTAGGTAGCAAACCTTGGGGTTTTTCAAGTCTGATTAATATGCTAGGACATGATGGTTCTATGTATGCTGAAGTGTTTCCAAATACCGTAGATGTTGCAGGATGGTTTTCTAATATGCTACATCTTTTTAATCACATTTTATTTATTTTATGTAAATGGGGGCACATGTGTGCCATGATGCCTGTGGGAAAGTCAGAGGACAATTTGCAGAAATTGATTCTCTCCTTCCAAATATAGGTCCCTGAGTTTGACTTGGGTCATTAGGCTTGGCAGCAGGTGCTTTACACAGTGTTCCATATCTCTGGTCCCTATTCTGCATCTTTAAATCAACCTCTTTCTGGTTTAGAGTCTCACTTCTGTTTTAACTATATGTACTTCTGAAGGTTTTGGCCCAAAGTCTAAAAACTTAGAAGTAAATTTTGTGATGGACAGAATGCCCCCTCCCCAACAAAGATGTCTACATGTTAATCCCTAAAATTCAACTAATTTTAACAAGGTCCTTAAATGTGGGAAAAAAAGGCAGAACAGTCAGTAACAGGATGATACAGCCCAATAAAGAAAGATGTGACTGGTCATTGTTGGCTTTGAAGACAGAGGAAGGGACCACAGTCAATGAACACTGCAACTTCTAGAAATGGAAAAGGCAAGGAAACATGCCCCTGCTCCTGAAGTCTCCAGAAAGGAGAACAGTCCTCCAAAGAAATGACTTTAGCCCAGTGAGACTGGTGTTAGACTTCTGACTTCTAGAACTATGATACATTAGTTTCTTCACACTATTAAATTTGTAATGATTTATTAAAATAGCAATAGTAAACTAATATACTTGTATAATCAAGATAACCTACATGATATGTGCATGAGATTATCATGAAAGGTAGGACCATGACTAGTAAGCTGAAACACTTACTTGAGTTTTTCTGAAAAGCTTCAGGTATGCTGTTCAATAATTCAAAATATGTTGTTTTATTCATGCACCTTTAAAATTTTTCTATTTATTTTAAAATATTTATTTATGCATGTATGTATATGGACTATGTGCAAACTTAGAGCCCTTGAAGGCAAAAAGAGGACTCCAATGGTTGTAAGCTTCCATGTGAGTGTTGGGAACTGAACCCACCTGCCCAGCATTGGAGACATGTGTTGTTGATATCTTCCTGGACTGGTACACTGCACAGAGGGCCAGAAGTAATCTCTGCAGATGGAAAGGTAGTTAAAAAAAAAACAAAAAACAAAAAACAATGTCACTTCTGGATTATGTCTCCAAAACTGTCCTGACTATTCTTGGCCTGCCTCTTTACATTTGTTAATAAATGACAAGGCAGCTGGTATTGCTTCCAGTTGTTTGTAAATATGGCATTTTCCATCATTTTCTCTCTTAAAATATTTTTTAGAGCCAGTCTAGCAAAATGGGAAAGGACCTATAATTGGAATGACATTGTCAAGGGTTGACTTTTGTTCCCACTATCTACAAGGTGGTGATGCCAGACAAATTCCATGGCATCTTCTATTGGTCAGAGCCTGGAATGATATCCAACTTATATGTACAGAGGAACTGTGTCACTGGGGGTGGGCTTTAAGGTTTAAGAAGCTCAAGCCAGGCCCAGTGGTTCACTGTCTCTTCCTGCTGCCTGTAAATACAGAGAAATCATTTGGTGATCTCTCATTGGAAAAACTTGGCTGATGAGAATAGGCCTTTGAAGGCCTAAGAAGAATAAAATAAATGAGGATAAAGACATTTTTACAAGATGCCTACCTTGTAGCAGATTTTCCAGGACTACTGACTGTTTTGCTACTATCTATTCCTAGTCTAAAGGAAATACACAGGAGAAGAGTCAAGGCCAGCAGCAAGCTGAGTGTTGTGCAAGCAGACAGGCCCCTTGGGATAATCAGAGGCCAAGGTGCAGCCCAGCAGGGACCATCCTCCTCCCTCTGGCTGTTGCTTGATCTTCACAGTGCAGACGACTCAGGCCTCACAAGGCTTCTTCACTCTGCCTGTCTTTTCTGACATTGCAAACATTGTATTTAAAGAACACCCCACTAGGTGCTCACGTTTAATAAGTAATCATTAAAATTATCTGTAGCCCCAGTTGTTGGGTTTCTGGGGCTCATCATCATAAATATCATCATGCTGCTAAGAGGATTCTACTTAGAGCTGGTATAATTTATTGGGCAGAACTGGGGCATAGGAGTCACACAGACTTCAAACCCTGAGTCTACCACTTTCCAGCTGTCTGTTTTCTTTGTCCATAGAAAGAAGATAACGATGCTTGCTTCCAGACATTTCTTTGGGATTAAATGTGACATTCATTTGAGGAGTTTGAATAGCACCGGGCAGCCACAGTAGTGATGTACTATTATTGTGCTACTATTTTGAAAGTTCTAATTCTAATATTGGCTACCTTATAAATTTTGACAGAATCCTAAACTAATTCTGAAACTATATTCCTTTTGTACAAAGAAGACAATGAAGGTAATAGTTCGCTGAGCTGGTGTGTCACATGAGACAGTGCTTACATGTTTTGAAGCAACGAGGTTGTAAATTTTCCTATTTATGCGAAATAACCCAATGACTCTATTTCTCTCCCCTATCAGCCTGAGTGAGTGGATGGTACATAAAACAGGGTCTCAAGTGGTCCTGCCTGGCCTCAAATCTACTATTAGGATGACCTTGAACTCCTGATTTTCCTGACTCCACCTCCCAAGTTCTGAGATTATAGGTGTACACCACTATGGTGGTTTGAATAAAAGTGGCCCCCATAGGCTCATAGGGAGTGGCACTATTAGGATGTGTGGTCTTGTTGGGGTAGATGTGTCCTTGTTAGAGGAAGTGTATCACTGGGGGTGGGCTTTGAGGTTTCAGAAGCTCAAGCCAGGCCAGTGCTTCACTCTCTCTTCCTGCTGCATGCAGATACAGATGTAGAACTCTCAGCTACCTCTCCAGAACTATGTTTGCCTTTATGCCACCATGCTTCCCGACATGGTGATAATGGACTAAACCTCTGAAACTGTAAGCCAATCCCAATTAAATGTTTTCCTTTGTAAGAATTGCTGTGGTCATGGTGTCTCTTCACAGCAATAAGGCCCTAACTGAGACAACCACCACTAACTTGTTTACATAGTGCTGAGAACCAAACCCCTAGCCTTCTGTATGCTAGGCAGGTACTCTACCAACTGAGTCACATTCCCAGCCATCCAGAGAAAAACATGCAGAACTCTGACGAAGCCCCGAATGGAAGAACACTAGTGTGGAAGGCAGGTCTGTGCCCTGTGGTAGTTCAGCCCAGCAGTTCCGAATATAGACCAAAAGCAGCCCTTTCCTTGGGAATGTAACTCTAGCCTTACTTGATCACAGTCCTACCATCAGCTCTATCAGGGGACCTAAGAGAAGCCATGCTTGCCCATGTCCTGGTTACAGGACCACTAGCTAGGACCTCAACCATATGTCCTGAATTGATCTGCTTCCTGTACTTTTTGAGAGATATGTCCACCTGTGCCATGGAAGGAGGCCCACTGACATCACATCCTGAAGCTGTAATGTGATCTCACTACAGTGATGCTCTAATACCAATCCAGAGTCAGTTGTCACATGCAGACGTTGAAGGAAATATACCTGCTCATGTTGTCAATCTTGGGCCTGCTAACTTTGGTCCTGGTTGTGGGCCCTGAGGCATCCCTGTGACACAGTTCCATTTTCATTCTTAGTCATGCCAAACAGAAACTAGAATAAAATGTCTGTGATCTTGGTAGCAGGTTCATCAACCTCAGTTCCCTGAATTCTGCCCAGCTGTGAACTCTGATGTGGCCCTGCTCTCCCAGGGTCCAAGAGCAAGTTCTGTTCCATAGGGATCTGGCAGGATCATGTCTCCAGCAATAGCCTGCTAACTGCAGATCCAGAATAGTCACATAACCTTCTTCCAGCCTGACTTAACTGTGGTCCAGAAGACTATATTGTCAGACTGAAAACATGAACGAACACATTTACTTGTCAAAACAATTCTGTCAAGACAGGGAGACATGCTTACATCTTCAAATGCAAGGCTACGTGGAGTAGGAAGGAGAAGGTGAACATGACATCCCAAAGAAGACTTATAAAGCTCCACATAGATATCTTTTTTAAAAACCTAATCAACAATTCAAAATACTTGTTTTGGGTTTTTTTGTTTGTTTTTCTGAGATGGGGTCCCACTGTGTAGCTCTGGCTAGCCTGAAAGCTGTTATGTAGACCAGGCTGACCTCGAACTTACAGGAATGCACCTGCCTGTGCCTCTCAAGTGCTAGGATCAACAGTGTGCTTCACTCTGATCAGTTCAAAATGCTTCTTTTCAAAAGTTAATCTAGGTACAAGAGAACAGCTTTAAAACTGACACCATAAAAAAACAAAACAAGGAGCTGGAGAGATGGCTCAGAGGTTAAGAGCACTGACTCTTCTTCCAGAGGTCCTGAGTTCAATTCCCAGCAACCGCATGGTGACTCACAACCATCTGTAATGAGATCTGGCACCCTCTTCTGTATACATAATAAATAAATCTTAAAAAAAAAACCTGTTAGAATTAATTAGTAAAGTTGTAAGATAGAAAGTGTTCCATTGGAACCCCTGCTCCCCCTTGCACAAGCTTGGAAACCCTGTCTACCCTCCTTCCCCCAAATGCTGCTCATTTTGAGAAAACTCTGAACAAAGGTATGGCACCCAAGTGCCCACCCAGCTTTTGATCATACTTAGGCATAGTCCCAGCTCCAGACTGGCATGTCATCACCCCTCCCCTAAGGTCTATAAAACCTCCCTGCCTTAGCCTGGGTGCACAACTTCTCTGGTCCCATTCTTTGGAACTGGTCAATCCACCCAGGAGCCACACCTAATAAACCTACATTTATCTGTTTTTAATCTGTTCTGATCTGGCCTTTTGCATCCACAGAAACATATCACAAAGTTAACATACAAAGATAAGTTTTGTTTTATATACTAAAACCCAACTGCCCCCAAATTTTAAATAAATAAATTTTAAAAGCAATTCCATTTATATTATTGTCAAGAAGGAAAGAAAAAAGACTTATAAATAAATTTAGTCAAGTAGATAAAATACCTGAACATTAAAAAGCTAGAAAACATTGATGAAAGAAGACATAAATACATGAAAGAAATCCCAAAGTCACAGGTTGTTAGTACTATCGAGATGTCA
>LZPO01046599.1:0-10079 GCA_001675575.1 Neotoma lepida
CAGAGACTCATTAAATTTCTGGTCAGTAAGATTAGTAAAGGTGTGGATTTTAAGAATGCCTTCTTCTCAGTGCTTTGAAGTGTAGTTGTCCTGAAGCATAGACTTTGCAGATGGCACATGTGCCCCTGGATGCAGTCTGTCCTCACAGCTGTTAGCTCTTTTGTCTTTATTGCATGGCAGTTTTCTCATTGATAGGCTAGCTGATAACTAGAAACCTCAGATTCTTCCATGGGAATATTCTGTGCAGTGTTTTAGTCTTGGGCAGTTTTCATCTTACTGAGTAAAGGTGTGAAGATGGTCTTGCTTCTCCTCCAGGTGCATGCAAACTAAGTGTAGACTACGGAGCCTGAAGGCTGAGCCAGCCCAGTGTCAATACCACCACAGAGTAGAGTAGCTTGCTATCTTTCACCTGTTCTTTCCGATCTTCATTCTTTGCTGATTTCCACACAGACTCAATTTTTCCTCTTGGTTCATATTGAATGCAATGCTTGAAGTTTCATGACCGATGAATAAAATTTAGGCATTGTCTAGATTTCACAGCATTAGGGCTTGATTATCTTTACTAACTGGCTTCCTAAGCAAAAGCATAAGAAATAAGACACGAAGGAAATTATTTCACAATTTAAATGCAACTTTTTATAAAATCAGTAAAACTGTCATGATTTTCTATTTTTTAAGAAAAGATTGACTAAAGAAAAGCATAGTTGTGTTAGTGTCTGAGTTTCAGAAGGTAGAAGGGAATATCCAGTATTTCAGTTTTGAAATTGATAGAAGGAAAGGAAGATTTTGAGTTGAGATATTCAGATTTGTAATGACACAGAAAGGAAAGTGATACCTGAACCAGCAGCAAGTCATGCTTGTATTATTAAGACGGATGCTGTCTGTTTTGACCTCAAGCAGTCCTGTACTAAGAGCTTTGCAAAGAAGAACCTAACCATCTCGATGAAGACCTCGGGGGTGGATCTGCATACTTCTGCAGCATAGAGGACAGGATTGTACTTCAGCATATTAACAGTTAATCTCCTTTTAGTGAGCATGACAATGTCCCTGTTTTTCTCTGCAGTAGTTACCAAAGAGTGTCTTATTGATAAACCAGCAAAAACTGTTTTTGCTGTATCTTCATTTCTGAAACTAATCCAAAGGACTACAACAAATCACCACCAGCTCTTCAGTTATTTCCTTTTACTTTAGGGGTCTTCAGCATACTGTCTACATTGCTATTTAGGAAATGTTAGAGATGAAGCTTTACGCATGGAGGTTCATGAAAACAGCTCTATTGACAGTCACACTGATTTACAATTGAGAATGTTTTAGGATATTTTTGTATGGTGCCATTTTTCTGTACATTTTATCTAAAGTTTTCTGTAAGGAGAATTTTTCTTAAAGAAAATACGAATATCTTTGTTTTTAATTATTGATTTCTGTAGTTTTCCTTTTTCTAAGATTTATAACTTTAAATTTTGTTCATATCTCAGTTATAAAATATTTTAAACAAAGATTATATTTATACAGACATTAATATTTGAGTCAGTTATTTGCTACCACATGGAAAGAATAAAATGTATGTTATGTAAATTTACCTCNAGTAAATTTGGAGCTCTTGAGCCCAAACCACAAATGACAGATATAATACTGCTAGTGAATTTTTCTGATACAGTAATCGTGTTTTAAGTTACTGTCAAATACTATAGAATCATTAGGTATAGGATGCTTGGAGTGTTCTAAGTCATTGTATGAATAGTTTTTAACCCTCCTAAAAATAACATTCAATCTAGAAAAATAAATATAAAATAAATGGATTAAAATTCACAGTGTTTTTAAAAATATATCTCCATAATTTTTTGAAAATTATATTCCTATGGGTGAGTTGTAGCAGTAGTGTGGCATTTGTTAAACAAATGTGAGGCCCTGGCTGGGTCCAACCCCTGGCAGCACTGCCACAAGAAATTATAATACTTCAACCTTTTTGTTTTTTAATTGAGCGGGAGAATCAATTTTTTTAAATATGTAAAAGTGTTCTGCCTGCATATATGTCTGTGGTACTCACAGAAGCCAGAAGTATGTATTGGATTCCCTGGAACTGGAGTTACAGATGGTTGTGAACCATCATGTGGGTTCAGGGAACTGAACCAGGGTCCTCTGGAAGAGCAGCCAGTGCTTGCAGCCACTGAACCATCTCCCTAGCTCCTCCTTTAACCAGTTTTAATAGTAGACCCTCTTCTGTGTTTTTTCAAATTTCTCCAACTGATGTTAATATTGGTCTGTTTTGGTATTATGTCCTTGTCATATAATATATATAATATTGATTTTAGAAAATAAGGTTATGCATTATGAAAATAACCCACTAGGAACTACATATGTAATCCTAGTACTTAGTGTCTGAGGCAGGAAAATTGTAAGCTTCTTACCAGCCTGGAGTATATATAGTGCAACTTTTTAATTTCAGCCTCCCAAATAACATATCATAAATGTCACTAAATGTCATAGGCCCTATTTGTTTCATAACTGGGGTGTTTTAGAACCATCTAGGTTACTTAGTGTTTGGTGTTTTTTAGGCTTATTTTTAATATTTGTATATCTGTGAGTGTATGCTACTTGTGTGCAGGTGTCCATGGAAGCCAGAAAGAGGGCATTGGAGCTCCTAGAAGTGGAGTTGCAGGGGGTTGTGAGTTGCCTGACATGTGTGCTGGGAACTTAGCTTGGGTCCTCTGGAGGAAGTAATAAGCAATCTTAACCACTAAGCCATCTCTGCAGCAGCATTGGCTTGTGATGTATAATATATGAATACTTTATTACAGTATACCATCACTGACTCATTAGAGGAATAGGAAAGAGATACTTAACTCTAAGTTATTTTTTCTTTGTCTTTGGTTTCTGAGACAGGATCTGGCTATATAGTCCTGGAATTCTTCTGTCCTCTTGCCTCTGCTTCCCTACTGTTGGGATTACTGGTGTGTACCACCGTGCCTGGCTAACTGTAAACTCTCCAATATCTAACAGTAGTTCTGTTCTTTATTAGAAATTAGAGAAAACTGAAAATACCATTATACTTAATAACATGTTATTTTAAGTATAAATGTGTTATATCCTCTAAATATTGTAGTTCTGTAAGTATATAGATTTCTCCTTGGAGAGAGGGAAAGACAAAAAGAGAACAAGCACATGTTGAGGCAGTTGTGGGAGGCAGATGATAAAGTATAATATATATGAAGGTATTTCCTGCCATTAGACACTAACTTTAAAATTGTTTTTAAAAGACTATGACAAATTCAACCTTATTTTCTGATCACATTTACTTGCTGTTTATCAAGCTTTATTTGGCAAATGGAAGTTGAGTGCCTGCCATGTGTCAAGCACTGCGGTTAGCACTGGACATGGTCTCTGCAAAAAGATTTCTAGTCCAGTTAGGGAAACTGTTTAGTGAGATTTATAATTCATAGATTCTCATCCCTCTCTGTCCTCAGTTTCCTTTGTACTTCTCTTGGCCAGTTCTCCTCACTTTATCTGAATGGTAGCTCTTCTTGTACGTCCCTGTTGTAGATGGGAACAGTACTGATGGAACCACAAGCACCCGTACTCCTTGTTGACCCCGTACTTGAACAGCTGATCCTGGCTGAAGTAAAACCAAAGCGCCACCCTGCTGCTATTTGACATTAGTTGTTGTGAACCTTAAGTGAGCCTTTATTCCTTTTTTGTTTGTTTGTTTACTGTCTTATTTTCTTAGCAGACTACTTTACATTGTTTCTAATTCCTTCCCTCTTCCAAACTCTTCCCTGTGCTTACTTTCAGCGGTAACTTTGATTTTTAATCTCATTGAGAAATTGAAATGAGAAGAAAATTTCTACTAACTTGGACTATAATCCACCTCCTGCCTACATCTACAGTCATGTTGTGTTTGTTATCTCTAGTCACAAGTTAATGTCATGCTACTGTCAAGATGTTGTTTAGTAACAACATGGGGCCCATTTTCTTGATCTGTTCAAATTAACCCCACCACTAAAGATTTGCACTTACTTCTCCTGTCTCAAAGAAAATCCTGTCTTGAGCCTGTTTGGTTCCGCTGTGCCATCTCTGTGCACAAACTATTTGAAGTGTTTGCATCTGTCCTTTGTTTTCTCATTTCTGGGTAAGCCCTCTGACCGGGCCCCACATCTCATGCCTCCTGAACAGTACTTAACCAGGACCTGTCTTGCTTATCAGTGATGTCACATCCAGCTGATCATTCCTTCTGTGGTACTCTCTGCCTGGGTTCCGGCTGCCACAGCTGCACCTGTTTTTACTTTCTGTCCCTAAATTATCTTGTGTTTTATTTCTTATTTGTAAATGAAAGTTTTCTGTTTTAATTTATTTTATTTTTTTCTTCTGATAACTATTGCAATTTTTTTACTTTATGTTTCTTTTTATCTAATCATAACATGATTCAGATAATGAATTTTTCTGAGCTCAGGAATACATTTTCTTTTCAGAACACTGAACATATCTCCTGGTTAGCAAATGAGAGATGGATTAAATGTCATTGGGAATCCACATTTCTTAGGACTTTGCCCTTTCTTTTGTCCTTTCAAAATTAAACTGTTACTTTTCAGCTTAATTTTTCTATTCTTTTTCTTGACTAGTCTATCCTTGTTTACTCATGCTTTGAGATTATTACAGTAATGATAAAAGGACAGCAAATACTCTGGAAAACTGTCTGTTGTACTTCTGTAGTGTAAAAAGTTAAAGGTCCGTAAAATGAACCTTATTTGATAATGGTTTGCAAGCAAGCGTCTGTAATCTTGTTTTAGAAGAGATTGACTTTTGAATTAACCATAGAAGTACAAGTGAAAATCAGCATCAACTTCATGAGAAAGATTAACCTTTCTTTGTATTTTCATCTCAGACTATTGACTAAACCTAGGTCTGTCCCATTGAGTATTTATAGATTGGCAGGTGTTTTTAAAACGTCCACTTGGACATATTCCATGTAATAATTTACAGATTAACAAGTACATCTGTTTTTTTGTTTAAATATGCACAAGTACAATTTCCTAAACTTAATCAGTTATTAGGAAACTCTAATGGGGATGTTTATAAAACTTAGTATCTACATCACAATGTGCAGTTAGTGCCACAGCTTTTAACCATTTGCAGAGATCTAAGCTTGGTTCATATTGTGTGATGTTTTCTTGGCATTATGTGTTATCTCTGTAATGCAGTAATCTAGTGTAATGCAGACCTACACTAGCATTAGTATCCTTAGGAAATGCTATTGCTAGGGTGACTATACCGTTTTGTTGAGCTGCTTGTGACAAATTTTAAATACAAGAATGCTGTAATATTCATGTTTCTATCAATCTGCTGTTATGTTCTCTTGGGAGATGGTGGTGAAGACAAGGTCTTATGTAGCCCAGGCTGGCCTTGAACTTCCTGTGTAGCTGAGGGTGAAATCTTGATCCTTCTGTTCCATCCTCTGAGTGCTGGTCTTAGAGATGTGTTCCACTATGCCTGGCTCTGTTATTTTATTCTTTATTAAGAATTCGCTGGCTTTCATGTCACTGGATTTAATAGTGTGGGGGGTATAAAATATTGTTGTCAACAATTTTAAAGTAATTATTGAGTACCATTTTAGAATTTTAATATTTAACTTAATGACTGATCATTTGACTTTTCTTTGTAATAACCTTTACATATATTTCAGATAGTTTTTAAGAATTATGTCAACTTAGTTTTGCTCTGAAAGTTTATTTTTGTTTTGTTTTGTTAGGACAGGGTCCCACCCTGTAACCCTAGCTGACCTGGAACTTACTGTATTCCAGACTGGCCTTGAACTTAGAGATCTGTCTTATCTTTGCCTCCTAAGTGCTATAATTAAAGGCGTGCACCACCATGCCCAGCTGCTCTGAAAGTATTTTTAAAACATCTGTTTCTGCGTGTAATTTGTTTTTTAAAATAAAAGTATGACTGAGTGTATATTGTGGTGTGCATACAGTATTTCTTTGCAAGTTGTATTTCAGAAGACCTGTGTTGGAGGTGGGCATAGCNATCATTTTGGTTAGTATATTTGGTAGACTAACATTCTGCTCTTTGTATTATTGCCAAATGATTGTTTAGATGATTTGCCAATACAGCCAAACAAAAGTTATAAAGCTTTTTAAAACTTCTAGTTTTCTCTGGTGAGAGCAAGTACANAGTGGTCTCTGAATGGTTTCCTTGAGCTTTGTGTCAGTAGTTTGAATACATTAAAAAAAAAAGTCAAATCCACCGTGGCTGCTTCTTTCAGGTTTGTATTATTACTTTTGCTGCTCTGCACTGTCTTCTAGGTTAAATTGTGAGCTCCTTGAAGACAAGAGCTATGTTGTGACTTCATGCTGAATATGCTGAGATGTGTTGAATAAATAAGTTTATCTATATAAGTTTTGACCATTTTTATGTGGCCTACGAGATAATCTGAGTCCTTTGTGTTAGACAATTCCAGTAGATGTCTTCTCAGATTTGGCATGTGTATTTGCCTAGCAGTTTAGATGTATATCAGATACTTACCTGGGTTCTATGTATAAGATTAATTATTATAGAATGTACTAATAATGGAATTTAAAAGCTGAGGCTAACTAGACTTTTTTCCCTTTATTGACAATACCAGTGCTCAGACCTAGAGCTTTGTTAATTTCGAGCAAGTGCTTAACCACTGAGCTACAGCCCTTAATTAAAATAATCAGACTTAATTTGCTTAATATTTGTTTTTTTGTTTTATTTTGTTTTTCGTTTTTTTCAGATAGGGTTTCTCTTGTGTAATTCTCTTCTGGAATCACTCTGTAGACCAGGCTGGCCTTGAACTCACAGAGATCCACCAGTCTCTGCCTCCTGAGTGCTGGAATTAAACGTGCACCACCACTGCCCGGCTCAAAGTTTGTTTCTGAATTGGGAAAAATAAAAAACAAAAAATACAGTAATAGTCCTCTTCCTTGATGCCCTGCGAAGGTGAATCTCTTCGTCATGAAGAGGCCAGTTCCTTGGTACTTTTAGTGAAAGTCCAGGTAGAGGCAGAGGGTATGTCAGCCATCCAGTCTCCCCGCTTTCTCTAGTAAGAGCCTCAAGAAGACAGCTATGTGTCGTGTGTGAACCAGCGGGTCAGGTGGCACTTCTCTTATAGTCCTCCAGCCTCTTTACGTCATGCCGACTGATAAAGAGGAGGGAATGTAATTGCTTAGCACTGAAGGGTTCACCTCAAGACCTGTTGCTCAGAGTTGCTGGTATATTCCTAGTGTTCTGTCTGCTCAGTGGACATCCACATTGGAATGTATACCCTAGTGTCTTGATTCCCTGTATTGTGATTCTCTTTTCTAAAGTCACTGACAATTTCACGCATACTTCGTTCTTATTGGTACTCCTCCTCTTCCATTCTCTGCCTCATCTCCCTTGTTCCTCCTGTAGGTTCCTTCCCTTCCTCACTCACATTGCTCCCCTTCTTTGATGTCACATGTATTCTATTGCCCTCTTCTCCCCATTAAGATGTCTCTGGGCTGGAGAGATGGCTCAGAGATTAAGAGCACTGGCTGCTCTTCCAAAGGACCTGAGTTCAATTCCTAGGAACCACATGACATCTCACAACCATCTATAATGGGATCCAGTGCCCTCTTCTGGCATGTAGGCATGCATGCAAACAGAGCACTCACGCATAAAAAAATATACATAAGTAAATTAATTAAAAAAAAAGAAACCAATGGAAGATATCTCTTCATGGTTCCCAGTCTAGTCTCATGATCCACACTCTTAGATATATAAATCTAAATCTTAAAGTCTAGAATCTACGTATTCAAGAAATTATGAAGTATTTTTCTGAGTCTGGCTTATTTCACTTAGTGTAATGATTTCTCCTTATCCATTTTCCTGCATATATGTAATTATTTTTATCGGTGGCTTGATAAAATTCTGTTATGTATGTATATGTGCTACATTTTCATTATCCATTCCTCTGTTAATGGATAATTAGGTTGCTCCCATTCCTAACTATTGTGAATGGTGGTTACCATATGTGATTCCTTTTTTTTCTAACATTAAATTTTTTTTACTCTCTTCATATGTGTGTGTGTGGGTGGGTATATGTATGTGAGTGCAGATGCCCTTAGACTCTGTCTATTCACTCTTTTCTGCTGAGCTGTCTCCCAGCTTCCTGCTGTTGACTCTTAAAGCAGTAATTAACTGGGGGAGCCTTGTGTACAGGGATGATCAGGATAGCCACGAGCATCAGGCTGCTTGTGTTAGCATGATATTCTTTTATTCTCATTTGCTTGTTAATGTTGATTTGGCTTGGTGTCTTTTGAGACAGTCTCTCTGTATCCAGGTTAGCCTGGAGCTTTCCATCCTCCTGTTTTGTCCTCCTGGGTGATAGGTTGTAGGTGTGATTTAATGTCAGCTCCAACATTCCAGTATTTTTTGTTTTTGAGACAGGGTTCCACTCTGTAGCTCCTGGCTGGCCTGAAACTCCATTAGTAGATCAGAGTGACCTCAAACTCACAGAGATTTGCTTACCTTTGTTTCTTCCCATATGTTGGGATTAAAAGCAAACACCACAATACCCAGAAATTCTAGTATTCTTTAAAGATGTACTTTGAGGGAATTGATCTGTAGACCAGGCTGGCCTTGAACTCAGAGATCTGCCTGCCTCTGTCTCCCAAGTGATCGGATTAAAGGTGTGTGCCACTGCCACCCAGCTGTTTTTCTGTTTCTTAATTGAAAATTTTCTCATTTTTGCCACTTCCTTTAAAAACATAGAGCTTTAAATTTTTGTGGTGTTTTAAAATATTTGAATTTCCTATAATCTCAACACCTGAGTTAAAAGCAGGAGCATCAGGCATTCAAGGTCAGTCTCAGCTATATAGCAAATTCTGACCAGCCCATACTACATGAAACACTGTCCCAAAAGCAAAATAAGAGGCCAACCTGATCTACAGAGCACGTTCCTGGACAGCCAGAGCAATACCGAGAAACCTTGTCTCAAAATAAAAAACAAAACAACATAAGTAATATTTTAAGTGGGTGTGATGGCACTTGGGAGGCAGAGGCTGGCAGATCTATATATATGAATTTGAGGTCAGCCTTGTCTACAAACAAGTTCCAGGACAGCGAGAGAAACACAAACCCTGTCTCCAAAAGTAAACTAAATAGCTCTTATATTAAAATGATTATTCATAGTATAAAAGGAGTTTATGTGTGTTTTGTTTTTGAAGTGCACACAGCATGTATTGTTATTATTTCCATTTCACAAGTTGGCTTGAGATTGGTTGTTTTAAAATTTATCATTTGGGGGGTGTGTGTGTATGTGGGATGCATGTACCTATGCATCATCCCACAGTATGCATGTAGAAGTTAGAGAACAACATTTTGGAGTCAATTCTCTCTTTCCATGTTTATATTGGTTCAAGAGGTTGAATTCAGTCAGGGCTGTCAGGCTTGGATGTCAAGCGTTTTTACTTGCTGAGCCATCTTACTGGTCCTTGAGAACAGGTTCTTGCTGTGTTTCCCAGGCTGGACTTGAACTCCTGGGAACAAGTGATTCTCCTACTTCACCCTCTCAGGTAGCTAAAACTCTAGGTCCAACAAATGCCCGTTCATTTCTTCTAAAATTTTAGTATCTCTAGGATATGTTAGATTTGGGAAGCCAACATTCTACCATTCAGGTATCCTTTGTCCCTAAATGGCTTTCTTAAGCATAATGCAGTTTTTGATACTGCTGTGAAGGGCAAAATGTGCTGTAAATGCTACTATATCAGGATGAGTACAAAGGGAAAGTAATACTTGCTTTACAGCTTTCCCAAGTATATGTATTTGGGCCTCAAAACCATATATGGCATGTGACTAGTAAGAGAGACATTGAGATGTTCCCAGAGTGCATCCTATAACTGTCCCCATTCTCCTCTTTTATGGCCACCATCAGGTTTAGTCAATAGGAAGCACAGTGTGATCCTGTGTGGAGTTGAGTCAGCAGTTTCCCTGTGACCTGTGTAACACTTGCCTAAGGGTTACTTTAGATACTTCTTGGCCTTCTGTTTGTCATAACACGAAAACATACTTAATCAAATGATGACCCATGTAATTTATCT
>LZPO01046600.1:0-10071 GCA_001675575.1 Neotoma lepida
CACTATGAAAACTAGCCAGTAGGAATGTAGCTTCCATGGCAGTACCTACTTGATTCTCCATATCCTATGACTCAGGTATGTAGCATCTTCTGAAATAGGGTCTTACCATCAGGTTCTGGAGGGAGAGTAACAGGAGCAATGACAACAGTGTGTATATTTGTGGGGCCTATAGAACTCACTGACCAACAGTTCAAAAAGAAGTAATCTATACCTGATACTGAGCTTTTATCTGATAGCTTATGGTGTCTGGGGGAGGCATTGTCTACCCATTACAGGTTACTCCTTTTAAATATTTATTGATCCATTTGTGCCTTTGGAAAAGGCTCTTCTTGAAACTGTTGTGTAAAACAAACACGCCCCCTTTTGTTATAAGACCAACCCATGCTCTCCATTCATTTTCTTTCTTTTGTTTTACAGATAATTAATAGAAGACACCAGAAAATCCTTAATACCAACTTATTCGAAGTTTATTAACCCAGTGACACACATCACAACCATCCAAAATGGATAAATTGTAAAATATATCACAGTAGATCTTCACTCGAAGAGGTACAACTCCCAACTCTCAGAACAAGCATGCTTCGGGCTGCCCTCTCTAATAACTCTGTTTCCCACAGAGCAAAAAGCTTTTAGTGCATCACAAATCTGCACTATTGTTCTTAGCAGCCCAATCCCCAAACTCTCATTTCTGATATGCTTCAGGATGCCGCACTCTGACCCATTCATTTAGTGCACACACTTCATGCCATTAACATGAAGCTTTCCGTTTTGACATTTAGTTGTTTCAGAAAATGGGCATTTGATTCATGGGACATAAATCTTCCTCTCTAGAGGGCTGAATGTAAAACAGTGTGTGGAAACACTGTGTGTTTAGTAAACTCCTGTATTTCAGTCACTTGTTGACATGTTTTAACAGATAAAGTGTATAGCACAGATTTTTCTTTTTGTTGTGTTCCCCCTCAAATTTTCTTTGTATCTTCCTTTAATTTTTTTCTGTGCACATTTTGAGTTGTGTCTTCCCTCTAGTCACTCAGTCTGTTTTTATTTTTTTCAGCCAAGACTGACTCAGTGTCTTCATCACCGGCCGTAACAAAGACAGTGATTTTCAATAGACATTGCTTCTCTGCCTATAGCAGTTCCTGTGCATAATAAGAGGGCATTATAGTACATAATAGGCTTCTGGCCAATGGACATCTAGTGGACATGAAATAGGGAATGTCAATGGTTTCCTTTTTGAACAGTGCATATTTATGACGAGGACTTAGTCCTTGCGTGACATTCCTCAGACATGACAATATAGGAGGCAGAAGAAGAAAAGGAAAGGAAACGGAAAAAAGAAGGAAAGGAGGAAGGAAGGAACCAAGGAAAGAAGGAAGGAAGCAAGCAAGCAAGCATCTGTGGGTCTGAGCTCATTAGATTTAGGACTCATTTTCCCCAGAAGCAAACACTAATAAACAAGTCTAGCTCTTGAGCGTTTTATTTATTTGTTTTTATTATTTCTCTTATTTTTGAGATTATAAGTACATTATTTTCCTCTTTTCCTTTTCTCCCTCCAAAACGTTTCCATCTACTCCTCCTTGCTCTTTCAAACTATCATTATGGTTACATAAGTATTACATATATAATATATACACATATATAAACATTATATATTCCTAATTATAGCCTATTCAGTGTATATTGTCACTTGTATGTATGTTTTTAGGGCTATTCTTTTTTTGCTGAATAACCAATTGGTGTGCTCTTCCTCTGGGAGGACTATTTCTTTTTTTCTCAGCACCCTTCAGTTGGTCGTAGTTCCTTAGTTCTTTGCATAAAGTTG
Organism: Neotoma lepida; assembly: GCA_001675575.1. NCBI lineage: Eukaryota > Metazoa > Chordata > Mammalia > Rodentia > Cricetidae > Neotoma > Neotoma lepida. Next base: position 1,823 of record LZPO01046600.1, read on the forward strand.
AGACTTTCTTTTTCGTAGTCCACCTTAATGTGTTCATTGTTGTCCTTGTTTAACTCATGTTAAAACAGTCATGTTGAGTTTTTGCAGGTTTACTTGAACTTTAATTTTATTTTTCCTGTTGCTTTTCCCCCTCACAATCTCTCAGTTATTCATTTTGCTGATGAGGTCCTAACGCTCTATTTTCCTGTATTTTCAGCCCTACCTTTGCCAGTCTTTTTTAAATCTCATTTTTCTTCATTTTCTTTTTCTTGGATGGAGCAAGATGTTTTCCCATCACTCTGCATGTTATTATCTTTGTTTTTTAACTCTTTGTCCAGGTTTCTGCTAAAGAGTTCAGTACTTAACGAAGCCTGTTTTATCTCCAGCTTCGGAGTTTTTCCATAGGCTGCACGGGACATGACTCCCTCCACAGCAGCTCACTGTGCACTGTTTTCCCCCGTGGTGTTACTTGTCTCCGTATCACCCCACTAAACTGACTCTCACTCAGTGTGGGCTGCTGTGTTACTTAGGACTGGTACAGGTCTGGCACATGGAAAGAAACACAGCAGTTTTTCTCTTTTTTAAATCAAAATACACTCCCATGCAAGCCTACTGTGTAATTGTACTGCACTCTTTTCTCTCATTTGGAAGATTTCTGACAGACCTGCCTACTCCACACTATTCCGTATTCCCTTTTGTCCTTAGTTGCTTTGTTACATGAATATTCCACCACCTGTCCAGGGTAATCCCTCAAAACAAGGACCTTCTTTTATTAAATCCTTTACGGTATTCAACAGGTGCTTAGATTCCTCCAAGAACTATGCTGGGATTCAAGGATGCAAAAGGAAAATTTCTGCCTTGAGGTGTTCGGAAGGTAATAGATGAGGCGCTTTATAAATATGTACAGGTGTGGGAATTGTTTTATTTTTATAATAAATACATGTTCCAAGGAAATGTGACTAAAAAAGGCTTTAACAAATAAAAAAAAGTCTTAGAAAATGTCCTTATAATAAGAAAGTGACATTATGAGAACTATAATTACTTACTTTGGGGTCTATCCTGATCAAGTAAAGTAAAACACCATAATTACCACATTCAGAATTCTCGAATTATACTCCCATAGTTTGTAGAAAAAAATACAAAAGAGGGAAATGCATAAAAGATTGGAAATAAAAAAAATCATGTCCCATTGGTCTTTGTTTTTTTTTCCCTTTTAATATTTTTATACTTATTTGTTGTTGTTGGTGGTGGTGTTTGCACTAGTGTGTATGTGTGTGTATGGGCGCTCATGAGCCGTCTGACATGTATGGGTGCCCATGAGCCATGTGACATGTATGAGGACATCAGAGGACACCCTGTGGATTTTGGTCTCCTCTTTCCACCATGTGTTTTAGTGAATCAAACTCAGGTCACTAGGCTTCGCTGCAAATGCCTTTACCTGCTGAGCCACCTCACAGGCCTCTCTTTGCTCCAGTTCTCATTTCTTCCTTTCTGTTACACCACCTCAAGCTCTGCCTGCACTCTGAATATATTTTGGCTTACTCTAGGGCCAGGCTTAAACAATCTCCCATATTTTGCTCCACCCACAACTTTCTTGCTTAACTAAACTATTTACTCAATATTAAACTCTCTTGAACTCTTTCTATATTCCTGTGTCTAATCAAATGCACATGGACATAAAAAATAGAGACAATTTTAGTATTCCCTTTGCTGTCAAGGTTGTGCCACGTGTCTCAGTACATGTGGTGCTTCAGGCAGAGCATCGTTTTGGATTACTCCCAATCCAATATACTGATTATAAGTNGAAAGAGATAATCAAATTTCTACTGTCAAGTCAGCACTGGAATTGAGAGAGAATTACCAAAGAAAGAAGAGGTGGAATTTAAGCCATTTGGAGGGTTTAAGAAAAACAATTTATTTGACAGGCTCTATTTAAAGAAAAGATAATTTTATATTTTCAGTACTCACCCTCTCATCTTATTTTGCACATGTGAAATTGCTCATGGTTGTATTTATTTATTCCCCAGTTTGTTCTAAAAAAGAATTCAAGACAACTTATGAAGATATTTAGAATACATCAAAGCAGCATAATTAGAAGTAGGTGAGAAAGTGGAAAAACAGCACGACTAGGAACCTGAAGTAGAATAAAAAAGCAGAGCAAAATATACATATGAGCTCATGAAAGTTTTATGTGCTTGTTGCTTTAAGATTTTCATCAACCCATATTGAGGGAAGTGAGTCTGTTATGGCATTCATGATATTCAGTGTATCAATCAAATGAACTTTTGAGGAAGAGGGGATGGAGGGAGAATAAGGTCCTCTCCTGAGAGTTCTTGAGAAAGACCATAAAATATAATGAACCACATTCTCAACACTAGCCTCAGCCTCCTTGCAGTAACTATAGTGAGTTTCATGCTGTCACTCCCTGTGGCATTCTTTCTGCTCAGGCTGATGGCACCACATTAAAATAAAACCCAACTGAAGGTACCATTGTGCTGCTCTGCAGAGGCTGAAGGGATGAAAGAACTGTAAGACACAGTCCAGTGTATGCGACTATATACTGATTTGAATTTTCTGTGGCTTAGTGTTACAGAGCATCAAGATTGTTGTTGTGTTCTTAATTAGATCCTCAACAAATGTACATATAAAATTTGACTGAGATCTTTTTTAGAGAGAAATAAAAAAAATTAAAAAATGTACCTCATTTAACCAATACTCTAATTCTCAAGTTAGAAGGACAAACATTTTTTGGTAAATCAAACCAAGGCTATGAACATTTAGTAGTGATTTTAGTGATCTATCAAGTAGAAATGAGAGAACACATGTGCCTGAAGATGACAGAAAAACTATTTGTAAAATTATCAGAAAATAAGTGTTTACTTAAGTGTATGAATTTAAAGTATATATTGTACATTTCATTTTCTTTTTTTGAGTATTGGAGAGGCAAGAATATTTCCTGTTGAGGTTTGCTTTGTGTATCACTGTATCTTTATTTCTGCTAATGTCTGCATGTGGACTCTGAGAGCGGGAGTGGTGGTATTCACAATGCAGCTTCCTGTAGGTCCATGTGGTGCATTTTTCCATTTAGGAATGTGACAAGCAAGCTTTTCTTCAAGCTCTGCAATATGTGTCTTGGTTCTGCCATATCAGGATCACGTCACTTGTTCCAACTTCCAACGATCTTAGGACTATATTGTCAAGTTGACCAGATTGTCAGGATACAGACAGATTCACTATGAACCCAGACATTCACTGAGTACAATCAAATAAAGGAATTAAATCATACTGTAAATGACACTTGAAGAAAATATCAGTTCTGTGATTGATTTGCCCTTCAGAATTCTACTGCGGTTCCATTACAAGCATGAAGCAAGGGTGGGGGGATCCTCTTACATGTGACAACTAGTCTTCTATATCTGAACAAGCTTTGCCATTCTTTAGCTGTTTTCTATAGAAAAGGTGTTCTTCTTTAGTGGGATCAGACCTCAAAGATGATTTGAAATGACTGGCTTGCTGAATCACAGAGTCCTAATGCAGTGATGGTGATATGTGCTTTAATCAAGATGATTTGGCCACTGACAAGTATCACATTAAATTGTTTTCCTTTCTCCTCTTTCCTGAAATCATGTACTGAAGTTCCCAGCACCTGCATCAGGTAGCAAAGATTTCTCCATTTGGCTGCAGCCCACCTGCCTAATGTTTCCACTAATCAATTTGAATGGTGCTTTATGGCTTTCTTTTGTTCCATAACTCCAAAAACTTCATAAAACTCTTGTTATATTGAACATGGCATTTAGAATAATTCAAATCCATGTCCCTGAGCCAGAGTCACTCATAATTGGCTCCAGAATAAACTATTTTATATTCTCTTTGAAGTGGGAGGTGTGTTTTTTGTCCATAGGGGGGAAAATTCACAGTTAAATTAAATATTTGTTTTTGATGTGATGAATCAATTATAGGATAGTTACTTTTAATGTTCATTATAGAAAATGTACATGAAGAAAACTCAGCTGATGAATATTTATTTCATAACCAGGCTTGATGATAGTTATGTATACTTAACAACAATCATCCAATAAAGTAGAAACACAGGAATTTCTAGGGGAGTTAAAAACACATTTAAAAATGGTATGCATCTGAATTTATATTGTTAGTGTGTGGTAAGAATAGACCACCCCTCCATGTCCTGCCACCCTTTCCCTGTCACCAGCTGCTATTCTCTTTATGTCGCAATCAGAAGCTCTAGATGTGTAGTCTTCAATTTCATCCCATTTCTAATTGTAGGTATTTATTGGTTTAGAAAAAGAAAGTTGACTATTAAAATTCTAATGATAAAGAAATGATGGTTATTAGATTAGGATATATTATAATGTCATTCTAAATTGTATTTGGTACATTTTGATAACAGACAATGAATTATAATCTTGCTGGGGAAGAACTCAATGCAACTCCGCATTTAATGAAATGGCCATTTCTCTGTGTGACATTTCATTACAACATCACAATCAAGGACTTGAGAATTTATTTTCTTCTTATTATTCAAGAAATATTACAAAACGCAGTTTCATCGTCATTAGGATGTACTTAAACTACTGGGTGTTATATGTTCTAATCTCTTGGATAATGTCTGCAGTAAAGAATCTATGTCAGCTTCCTTGCGAATAATAACAGAAAACATAACTAAATGGTCTTTAAGGCAGCAGGAAAAGCTTGCCTTCTTTTATAATTTCTCATTGCTGGCNTCTGTTCTGATGAANGCTCAGAACTCCAAGGCTGAAACTTTAGATGAATGAGACAAACACCCCCCACCTGACACTCACACACCTTTAAACTTATTCAACTGTAGTTTTGTCTATTTCCTTCTCAATAATAATACAGAAGATAGTACACTTGAAAGAGGTATGTATTTAAATATCTATATGCCTAGTCAAAGTAGGACAGTCTTTAGTCAGAAATCTGTTATCTAAAGAAATCTGAGGAGTGAATACACGGAAAAAAATATTTGATTAAGAGGCCTGCTTGTCCAGTGAAGAAAAGTCTTTCTTGGACAGAAATTTAATGATGTAGGAACACATTTGAAGGTTATTGGCTTTGTTGAATTAATTTATTTTCTATAGCTTTGAAGAAGACCTATTTAGTTGGAGGAGAAAGGACAAAAGGACTGTAGAAATACAGAGCTTTAGTAATTGCCAGGATACACACACATCTGTATTAGGTACACAAAAGTTCTGAAAAATTCACATATGTGTAGCACCATTTGCTTATGATTCATCTCCCTGAATGCCAAGCTTGTCAAGTCATCCATAATGTGCCATTTTGTACCGAGCCCATCCCTAGGAATATTTCATTTTGCTGTTGAGATTGTCAAGCATTTATTACAACATGGGGGTATTACAAAAGGACCACATTCTATTCTCTGTAATGAGAAATCCCTAAGGTAAATCTTTGTTGTCTTCCATAGCCAGAAAGCAATTTCTTTTTCAATTTTTATGAAGCATCACAAGTCCTAAATGCAGGCAAAAGGAAGAAAAAGGTCTAATGAATTAAATATAAAATCTATCAGAGATTTGGCTGGAGAGATGGTTCTACAGTTAGAAGGACTTTTTGTGCTTTCAGAGAACCCAAGTTTGTTTCCCAGCATCCATATTGGGTGGCTCACACCCAACTTTAGGAGATATGGCACCCTCTTCTGGACTCTGTGCGCACCTGCACTTGTGTCTGCATACACACACACATACACACACACACACACAGATACACATACATACATATATAATTGTCAATAATAATAACCTTCTAAAATATGCTAATTACTCATCTATCATTTATCTATGATCTATCTGTATAAAGAAACCTTGAGTGGCTTGAATGTTTTATTGATATGGCTGTGCCAGCTGTCTATCTATTGTCTATACACACACAACAGCTACACACAAATTATTATTGTAGCTTGTTTAACATGAATCAGCATTTGAGAGAGTCAGAAAAATCAGAGTAAGATCAAATCTCTGAAAAAATAGCTATTGTCATAGTCTTTCAATGGATTTTTATTGAAATTCTACCATGGGCCTGAAACCTTGCAAAAGTTGATGAGTAGTGAAGTAATATTTTTAAACTGGATTTTGCTCCTGTGTCTCATATCTGAGTAGTACAGATATGTACAAGTCATAACATTGCAAGACAGAAAATGATACACAACACCAGGGCAAAACATTCTATGGGTAACTAGGTCGACATTTGGGAAGAATTTAATGGAAAAATTAATTTAAAAAAATTTGACAGAAAAGAAAACTTTCATAATTCACTTATCAAGTACTGTAATTAGAAAATGAACAGACAGGAAGATAGATGTGCTTTTAAGCTAGATGTACACTCTACTTGTAGGTCACTCTTGGAATATGATTTTGGATTTTCATGTGTAATTTGGTTTGGAGATTTTACACTTAATTTTGTTTATCATTATGATAATAGTTGTAATCTGTTTTGAGCAGGGCAAAGTTAAAAGTGGTCCTCCAGTTGCAGCACTTCTAGAATTCATCCCACTGCTCTACCCCAATCCTTGTCCTTCGGATAATTTCCACCAGGAGTTAAACACAAAGATTCTACAGCTGGAATTTTTCTCTCCAAAGTCATATACCTCTTATGCCAACACAGTGTGTGTTCTCCCCATGGAGGAGACAAAGGGATCTCAGAACTTCTGTTAGTTAGCTTTTCCTCACCTGAGAAAATCAACTTAAGGGAAAAATGATTCAAGGGTGTCCACGCATGAGTAGGCCAGCTTTGTTTCTGAAACCTGTGCTGAAGCAGTAACCTTGTACAAAAAGATAGCTGCTCACTTTATGGTAGCCAGGAGGCAGAGAGACACAGAGTAGGTACAAGATAACATGTTGAAGGGCACACCCCTGGTCACCTCCCCCACCACCAATTCTATGTCCTAAGATCCCTTTTGTTGTGAACCTACCAATGAATTAATTTAGTGATGTAGTTGGGGATCTCATGATGCAATCACCTTCCAGTAGTGTCCCCAGCTGGGGGTCAAGTCTACAGGTGAGTCTTTGGGAGGCCACTTCATAACCAAACAGAACAGAACTATACTACCATCCAAGCATTCACTGCCTATTTTAAGTCCCTCTGTTTGATCTTTAAGAATCATCAGCTCCTACTAATTTCTGAAATCTTTTTGGAAGATTCAATGGAGACATATTTAGTCTGCAAAACATCTATTAAATGGTAGGGATTCTCATAGCCCCATAGAGGAACAGAGGGGAGGCTATGTAGTTTTCCATTTTTCACAAAACCAATGAGAGCAAGGGTCCCTGTTCTATAAGAATAGAGTTTGTAAAGCTTTTAAGTATAATCTTTATGTTTCAAGCAGATGATATTGATATGTTTCCCCAGCAGAATATCATTTTGAGCTACAAACAGTAACTGTACTCACCTTCTGTATTTCAGTTTCTCTCTATCTCTGAGTCTCTCTCCCACCTTTCTGTATTCAGGTTAAAAATTGCTTATAGAAATATGCTTTGAGTTGAATTTGTCTGCCCCTTTCACAGGAAGATCAGCATATATCTTTCTGCCAAATACTGCTATAAGCTTTATTCTCATTCACCAGTTTCAGTAACATTGTAGCCCTCAGGTGAGAGGAAAACCATGAATGAGACAGTGCCGCAGCCCTATTGCTCCAGTCACTTCCGTTCCTGAGATCCTTATAGTTTTCTCTCGCAGGTCTTAAGTCAGTCTGATGCTCCATCTCCTTAGCCTGACATTCAAAGCCTCCTCTCTCTATTCCCAACGCACTTCACTACCTGTGTGGCTGCAATTGACTTTCAGTTATTCCGTAAAGCATTTTCTACTCCTGAGCATATTCAGTTTTTGACTTCAGTTCTCATCCTTCAAATCAAGAACTTTTCATTTTTAGCCCAATTTTTCTAGACATTTTCAGCCTGGTAGATCAGAGAAGGAAGTTCAATACATGCTCTCAGACCCTACAAAATGGACTTCACTGAGTCACTAAAATTGGTTTTGTGTGCCTACTATTAGCCCCATAGCCCAAAGGAATGCACTTACAATGGTAGATGTTTAAGAATAGAGTTTAATAAGGCACCTGACATATAATGACAATTAAAATGATATTTCACCATGAAAATATCTACTATGTCACAAGGCTTCTGCAATTCTATCACTTTCATCTTTTCAAGAGTCCTGCGCAGAATTGTTGCTCAATAAATGCTTAACCAGAAACATTCATTTCAATTTGGAAAAAATAATAC
>LZPO01046602.1:0-10054 GCA_001675575.1 Neotoma lepida
GTGTCAGCAAAATTAGACAGTGCAACTCAGGCCAACCAACCTGCCAGTGTAAAGCCAGGCTTTGACAGTACCACAGAGACCTCCCCCTGAACAGTAATGACATTTTTTCCCTTCCAGTAGTAGCACTGGCCACAGTACCTTTGCTGTTTCTATCAGTGAGCCTCAAAAACTCAAGGAGCTGCACACCTGAGGAGCTAACACAACTGTGAATGAAACATTAATGTCCTAGCTGAGACCTCTTTCACCAACCACTATGCAAAGGGAACAAATTAAAGACAGCCACACATGTTTGCTTGCTTGTTTTGAGACAGGATCTTACTAAGTAGTCTAGGCTGGTCTTGAACTCCCAGAAATCATCCTGCCTCAGCCTCTCATGGTTACCACATTTTTAGATGAGACTTTGGTACCCTTCAGAATAGAAGACTGATACTGTCTGTTGTCATTGTCATTGTCATCATAATTCTCCTAACTTACCCCATAATTACAATAGCACTAGGGCCACTAGTAAAAGACCTAGCCAATGCTGGGCCTTAGGTCATGTGCTATGTGTTTATATTCCACTTTACTCTTCACAGTGATTCTGCAATCTAAGTGATATCTCCTCAGTTTTGTCATTGAGTAAACAGGGTCAGAAAAGCTGAACCATTTGCCAAAGACGCACATGGAGAATAATCATCCAAAGGGAAGTGACTTCACAATCTACTCAAATCCATAGTATTTAGGACATAGTACTAAGAACATTCTTGCTTTACCAGATGTGATCATTGTTATGGAAGCAAATAAATACCCCTTTAAATCAAAGAAAAGAAGGAGAAATGCCAGAATCCTACCAAATGTGATCTCTTCATCTGGGAAAGGAATACATCTCTTTAAGCCTGAGTATTGAAACAAGTGGGAGTCTTCTTCACAGGCATTACCCTAGGTACTAGAGACCTACAGACAGTTAATAGCTCTTCCCTTCCCCTAAGAGGGAAAAAGCTAGTCTTGGAAGCATCTCACTGTCACTCATTGTCCCCATTTCTCCAGTACATTTATGTGTCTCTCCTAGGAGCCAGCAACCTAACCAAGAGGAATTGTCATGCTGTGGCCTGTCATAGGTACACCTGGAGTTCTAACCTCTCCAAGATCCCCTTACTTTTGTACCCACACCGTAATTCAGAGCTGAGAACCAGCTCTGCCATCTAAGAACAGGAATAGTGCAAAGCCTCATCTCAAGAAAAGGAAGCGTTTCCCCTCCACCTTTTTGTTCTATTCACATTCTCAGTGGACTGCTGGATGTCATAGATAAAGGGCAATAAAATGGGCTGGCCTCCCAGGAGAAGACTGTGGCATAGAAATAATTCTGATGGTGTATATAAGGGTAGCACATAACTAATATTATAAGGATTAACATTGAATGAAGGTGAGGTGAAAGAATGAATCACAGGAAGAGCTAGAATTTTCCAGGAAGAGGGAACAGCAAGTAGAAAATCTCCAGTGGGAGAGAGCTTGGAGGAACAGAAAGAAGTCAGCATGGCTGAGACAGAGAGGAGAGGCCACGCATTCACACCTTCCTGCATGATTGTTAAGCTCCATGGCAACCAGACCCATCTTGTTCCTAGTTCTACCTCTAGCCATTGGAGGGTTTCCCTCCCCGGGCCTCAGTTTCCTCATCTGTGAAATGTAAATTTTAGGCTAGGTGGCATATGTCTTTGCCCATTGCAAGCATTCCTGAAAACATGGTTAAAATGCACTGCTCCAGCAAAATATCCACCTCATTGGTATTTTTAAGTCTGTCAAGTGGTAAGTCTTGAATCAGCAAACACATAGTTAGGCTGGTGATTTCCAGAACATTCTTTAGGATATTCAGTTCTGAATGTACACATGGCAAGACTCTGTAAGAATCCAGCTTCTGTGACTCCAGGCCTTTTGGGGATGTCAGATTCACTAGAAATCTCTTAAAAATAGTTGCCTAACTACTTTATAAAAAGCCCTCATTTACCAATAAGTGTTCAGTGTGAAACAGTAATGAGGGACAAATTTACTAGCAATTTTTTTTTCCTCTCAGAGTTCAGATGGTCTTCATTTTTGCTTCTTTTCCAATGTGGCTTGTAGGGAGAATACAATTGGCCTAAGAAGTAATGGGACAAAGAGAAATGTCCACTGAAAAGCTTTGCTTCTTCTTTCTTTTATACACACATGTATGCATTCACACATGTACACACACATACCTACAAACATACACAAATGTATTAGGTGCACAGCATTGATAACATTCACTAAAGACACACAAGCACCAACATGAACTTAAGTTCCAGTATTCAGTAAATTCACAGATATCATATTCATGCATGCTGACAAACATATGCAGGAGGATTTTTATGTTCTAAGCCCAACAGTAACAATGCATCAGTGGCTCAGCTCATGTACTTTACATCTATGAACTCACGCACTCACAAACACACAAATTCAAATAGGAAACCACCTGTATACACATAACTCATGTATAAGTAATAAATTACATACATATAGGTTGATGTATAAATCCTGAGATGTGCATATATGAAATGACATAGGACAACTAAACACACACCACAGGGTTGCTAAGGCAACTATGGGTGGATGTGTGAACATATATTCATGCGCATAAGAAACTAGAAATACTCACAAAACACACACCCTCTCACTCAAAGCATTCACATACATAAGCACACACACCAGGAGGCTTTCATGTCATTCCCTGAATTAGCATGTCAAAAGAAACATGTTTAGTAAAGGGTTGACACTGCATTTTACTTCTACTTTGGGCTTTTCTGCTATGACTCAGAAAATCAATTGTAGTGGAATAGGTGAAATAGTCAGGAAAATAAGATGCACACATCTTGGATTGAAATCAGAGGTCTGGTATCATCTCTGCAAAGAAAAGAGTGTGAGTTCATGCTCCACAGGGAGGTGGTTTTGTGCTCTTGAAATTCATGAACTCCTACAGAAGGAGTCTCCCAGTTGCTCTTCAGAATTCCTAGATCAATATTAATGACATCCATACATTAATACATCCATACATCTTTTGGCTTTGAGTTGGAGATATCTACCCATCTATGTTCTTTATATGCTTAGGTCTCAGTGAAGGTGGGAAGGGCAAGTTGCTTAAGAGGCAACAACCACTAAGCTGGACTCATCAATAGTTGTACAATTTAAGGTGCCTGGCATTGCTGTCTTCACTCATTTCATCCTTCGCAAAAACCCAAAGAGATAAACATATTACCACTGCCAATTTTCAGACAGATAAAGTGAGGATAGGATCAGTAATAAGTTGCTCAGGGTCATGACTGATGTGTGCTGATACTTGAATCTAGCTCAGCTTTGGAAAGACAGGCTCAGAGGGTGGTGAAGGCCAGAGTGTTATTTTTAAGCCTTGTGTTTTTAACAGTCTGTTTTGATTGAGTATAACCAAACCTACTTCACAAGGCTGGCCAGGCTTTCGTCACTACTGCCTGTTGGCCTTTTTCCTATAACAGCTCGCCACAGGAAGGTGACTTCACAAAGGATCAGAGGACAGATACTGAGGTTATTGAGTGGAGCAGCTCTCCATTGCAGCACTATTGATGCTTTGGATTCAAATAATCCTTTGTTGGAGCTGGCCTATACTTATGAGATATTAGAGATATTATGTCGCATCCCTAGCCTCTACACACCAATGACAGACAACTGCACACCTCCATCAGGTGTGGCAATCAAAAATGTCCCTAGGTAGTGCTAGATGGCCCTTGGGAGACAAAACAAGCACTGCTCGTGAATCACTGCACTACACATTCGTGAGTCTACTCCGTGCCAAACATCATTAGATACATTTCAATGCACTTTTTCTCCCAATAGCTCTGTGTAGTTCCTATAATACTCATTCTTCCGGGATAGAAACTGAGTAACATTGCTCACTGTGTGACAAAACACCTGATGAGAAGCAGCTCCAGAGAGGAAGGGTTTGTGCTGGCTTACAACTTGAGAGATCAGGTTGGTCAGTGTAGAGAAGGCATGGCCACAGGGACAGCAGGCTCTTGGATCACAAAACATCCACAGTCAGGAAGCAGACTGAACAGAAATGGGACCAGGCTGTACCTTCTCAAAGCATGCCATCACTAGTAACCCATTTTCTCTAGCAAAGCTCCACCTCCCGTGGGTTCCACAGCCTTCCCAAGCAGCACCACCACCATCAGGGATCAAGTGTTCAAATTCATGAGCCTGTGGGAGACATTTCACACTCAAGCAGCAATCTCTGAGAGAATACCCCACACTGGTTCAATTATCCCTCCACCATCTTCTGCCATCTCATATATGTGCATGTGAAATGGTACAATGGGATTTGATAGCAAATAATTTCCTGTATCCCTAAGGTTGAGAATTAACCACGATTTCCCTTTGAATCACCACCACCTGTCATCTACCCTTTAGTTAGTGCCGATTAACTCTCTTACAGCTGAGCACATTTTTCATTATTACAGGGATGGTGGGAAGCACAGAGGTCTTGGCATTCAACCCAGGTGCTGACTTTCATCTTTTTGTGGCATTGAATAAATGAGCCTGGACTATTAAGGATTAAAAAACATTCTATTCAAATTCAATATGTTCCAGGTCCTCTAAAATGGTACAAGACCAAAACTTCAAGTATTCCAGGGAATACACTCTCTTCTAGGGAAAGCTGAAGCTTTAAAAAGAAGAAAGAAAAATAAATACAACTGGAATCTACCGCAGTTTTTCTGGGTAGTTAAACTTACTTTGAGCTGAGTATTGCCCTCTTGTAACATCCACAGCCTTTCCCAGATCTCCAGGGTGGGCTCCGACTGTCTTGAACCAATCTCCACACTCTTGGGAGCCACTGTGATTCATTTAGCCAATTGATATGATTTGACCCAATAAGACAAGAGGAGAAAGGCCCATTTGAGAGAGGGGAAAATCTCTTCTGCCCTAGGACAGATAGCGTGAGACACTGAGTTACTACTCTCACCAGCCACATTGACTCACAGGGTGCAGAAGACAAGAGGAAGGTGGAGAGGAGACATGGAGAAAAGTTGTGCCCCCACTCAGTGCCACCTGAAGAGGCCAGACCTCCTCATGGAAGACACAGCTTTGCTTAGTATGGGNGATTACCAACTTAAAATGGCTTGACGTTTTTTCCCCAATGGTATAAAATTGAAATACATTCAATAGAAATGGTGCTTCAAATTTTGAGTCTCTCAAATTTGGTTCTCTCCCCAAGCTAGTGCTGTGCAGAATGAGACTCTCACAACTATGGGCAGCAAGATGAATTTTCCAGTGCCTGAAACAACTGTCCTTACCTTGCTGTGTTTGGTAGATGGTGTGGCATTAATGCGGTTTTGCCTTATATTTCTTCGTACTATAGGTTGGTAAAGGCATTTCCCCAGCTCAAATAGAGGAGAGTCTGTAAATCCCTTCTATGGCTGAAAGTAACTTGAGTTGGATTTTCTAGTAATTGTAAATATACAGATTCTGGAATCAAATTCATATCAGTCAAGAAAAGGGTTTATCACCATATCCTATGCTTTTGAGATGTGACTTCATGAATATGTTCCTGGCAGAAGCTGTGTACCCATGATTCCCTTAGTCTTCCAACAGTCCTGTACCCCATGTGTGTCTGTTGCCACTTTACAGATAAGGAAACTAAGGAAGGAATTTTGTCTAAAGACTCACAGCATTAACAGTGTTTAACTGGAGTTGCCCTCCACAGGGGTTAATGCTCCTCCCAGAGCCACTGGTTTCCAAGTAAAAAGCAAACAGCTTATGTAGAGCATCCCTACTTTGAGTCATTGGTAGGAGATGTTCTGGGAATCCCTATAACAGTCCCGATGATTGGCATTGCTCTTGGTTCCCCACCAGAAGTTGATAGTAAGATCCTATTGCTGAAAATACCACATACTCTAGTCATAGGACATGGAAAAACTCAGGATGGCCCTGTCCAGGAAGCTTCCTTCTTACTGGTCAGCTTTCATAGTTACTGGTGGGTGCTATACAGGCCACTGGGGTGGGGGCAATCATCAACAGTGTCACCCAGCTGTGAACAGGACTAGCATGACAAGATACATTCATGGATTGAACACTGGCACAAATATTACAGGGTAATAAATCTGCTTTCTAATTGGATTTAAGGTCTTTTTCACAAGAGGAAGTATATACATGGTACTGTAAATCTGGCCAAGAATCCAAGGGTTGGGAGCCTACAGTTCCTATGGCTGAACCAACTATCATTATTTTGTTCAATGGACATAGTATCAAACTGCCCTCTAAGTTCTTATCCCTATAGACAAATTAGTTAGCGCAGCTTGCAGACCTCATCAGAGAAGCAGCTAGTCAAAGTGCAGACAACAAGTGCATGCTCAGCCATAATGGAACATCTGTACCTCCTCTATCCTGAACATACGTGATGTGGCATGTATCTCCAGTTGCTATTAGCATAACTAATCTCCTACACATTCTGTAGAAGGGTCAATGAATAGATGAATGACCTCTGTGAATATGCCAAGTTTATTGGTTCCATCAAATACCCTATTTAATAAATTCATGGAAAAATTAAACAATAGTATCTCTTTGATATGGAATTTTCAATTATAGTTATTTATTTTTCAATGCTTGAGAGCTTAGCACATGTTCACTGTATCTATATCTCTATCGCTTCTCTTTCCTCCTTCCTCCAACTCCTTCCATGTTCCCCCACTCCATCCCAAATTCATGGCCTCATCTTTTATTATTGTTTTATACACACACACACACACACACACACACACACATCCTACTGAGTCCATTTAGTGTTGCTGATATGTATGCATACATGTCCAGGATTGGCCACAGGGGACTGGACAACCTACTTGGGAGTTTGTCCCCAGAGAAAACCAATACTCCTCTCAGAAGCCATGAACTGCTGTAACTCTCCATCTAAGGGTGAGACTGTCCTCAGGCTGAAACTAAGATCTGAAACTGCCACAGTGGGTAGAGAAATATAGCTACAGGTTTCTGGAGTTCAAAAGGGGCTCCTAGTTCCACAAAACAAAGGCTACTATTACCAAGGATGTTTCAAAAACACTATTTCTAGTAATCAGGGCTTATTTAATTCAATATCACCTTTGAGGTTCAATGTAGCAAAATGATTAAAGTAAATTTAATTGTCCACTAAGAAGATGCACATGTTCTACATCTGAAGTCACTCACTCATCCCCTTGTTCTTATTAACTGATAACTACTAATACTGTTCTTATTCATTGATAATGCCAAGTAAGCTACTAGATGTAAACAACAACTTTAGCCTTGCACCCACAGAGTACACACAGCACATGGGTTGTTTATCATTTTTTTGTTGTTGCTGTTGTTGATTGTTTTTTGAGACAGTGTCTTGCTACCTAACCCAGGCTAGCTTTGGACAAGTAAAAAAATATCCCCTTGATTGTGATAATAATGAAATGAGCAAGTAACAAATTTTCAATGCTATCACAATCTTGATTTTAACAATCATTTGGTAAGTTTTAATTATTATCCCTAAAATATTCTACCTGTACAAAAGTTGTATTTGTGTCATGAACTTAGCAGTTGGTCTGGCCTTAAGAACATTACCTATCTCTCCAGCATACACTGTGTTTGATGATGATGGTATTATCTTCATTAAAATATTGATGAAAGAGAGAGGGAAGATTTTTTGTTTGTTTGTTTTCACCTAAATCCAGGAAAGCTTGGTAGGTCCTATAAGCAAACAAAGGATACATAAGGATTGGGGGTGGTTAATATTGCCAACTTGACAGGCTCTACAGTCACCTTGGAGACAAACCCCTGGACATGTCTGTGAGGGGTTTTCTAGGGTGCGAGGAGGACTCACCCTAAATGTAGGCAGAACCATTCCATGGGCTGGAGTCCTGGCCTTAATGAAAAGGAAGAAGTAAGCTGAGCACCAGCAGCCATCACTCTTCCTCCTGACTGTGGGTGTGATCTGACCAATGTCCTCACTGCAGGGAGTTGAAGTCTTGAATGAATGCTGCTGATATGGACATGGCCATGTCAAGATCCCCAGTACCTCAGACTCATGGAATGGCATACCTTCTCTGGTCCATGTGTAGATGTTGACAGGGAGTGCAGAAAATGTCAACTGCAGCTTCTCCTCTGGGACGTTTACCAACTGACCCCTACAAAGAACCCCTTCTGAGATTAGCTAAACCTGACTCATTCTTTAGCTGTATAAAATAATCATGTCTCCTTGTCCAACTGTATACAATAAGCTTCCTTGATCCATAAGTAAATAAATACACTGAGTTTCCAATCTGTGTTTGGTGTGTCTCCATCAGAGTGCACAGACCACCAATCCCATTTTCTAAATGCCTGTCTGCCGTTTCTTCATTCTCCTTCCACACAATTAGATCGATCTCTAAGCCATTCGGGTCACTCCTGCTGTCCTGTTCCCCATCTTAAAAGGCTGGACTCTCACACTGTGGCCAGGAAACCCTTCCTCCATTGGATTATTTTTGTCACCTATCTGTCATAACAAAAAAGTAACTATTAGAAGGATTGAATAATGATAAACAATCTTAAATAAACAAAAAGCATAATTCAAAATGAGCAAGAGAATCATGGTCTAGGATTACAAGCTACTTGAAAGGCGAAGGCAGGATTGCCAGTTCAAGGCTTACCTAGGCTACAAAGTAAGTTCAAGGCCAGCTGTGAAGAAAAGAGACTTCAAAACCATCCTTAAGACATCTTCTCCAAAAGAAACTAAAATTTAAAAAGGGCTCAGTGATACAGTACTCACCTAGCATGTGTGAAGCCCAAATTCAACTCACAGTACTGCAAGAAAAAAATGAGCCTGAGTGAGAATGACAGGGAATCCTGTATAAAAAGTGTCTCCAAAAACCCAGAAGGTCTATAAATAGCATGGTATGGTGGAGAGTCATAGCAGTTACTGTGACGATTACCTGTGGGGTGTATGTAGGGGTTACCCTGAGGAGTAGGAAGACCTGCTTACTGTGGGTGGCACCATTCCCCAAGCAGGGGCTCCTGGGTGGAGAACGACTAAGCAGATTTGAGCATTGCCTTGCATGCGTTAGTCCACTGCTCTCTGCTCTTGACTGTGGATGGGACAAACTGTGGATGCTCTAAGTTCCTGTTGCCTTGACTTCCCCACAGTGATGGGCTGTGGCCTATAAGCCAACCCTTTCTCTCTCAAGTCGCTTTTGTCAGGGTATTTTATCTCAGCAACAGGAAATGAAAATAAGGCAGATAGGTGTAAGGTGGTATCTTTAAGGCAGATAACCTGTCTTTGATAGTAGTGGAAAAGGTTCAAGGAAAGAGATCTTGGGTTGTAGTAAGGCTGCCCAAGAGTCCAACATTTCATTGTTCTCTTTCTGTAGATTTTGTCTCACAAGCTGCTTAGGTGGAACTAATAACAAGTCCTTTGTATTTGAGAGAAAAATAACATTAGCCTCCAAGACCCAAAGGGGACCAAGCCTGGAGAAGTAGGACTTTGCAATCAAGTCTAGCCGGGTTCAGTCTCTTTCTCTAGGTTCAGATGTCTGTCGATGAGCTCATAACTGAGAAGCAACCCAGCACTCCTGGTTCCCATGTTTTTCACTTGTTTCCAAGAACTAAGAGGAATGCAATCATTTCTCAAGTTTTTGCAGATGAAATGAGCCATGCAATGCACTAAGGCTCACTGCACCTGGCCAGGCCCCTTTTCACTCAAGTCCTCCTTTGTGTCTACTTGGCATATGTGAGCATTCACTGCACTCACCAGGCACTTCAACCAGACCCAAATCACACATGCAAACTGCTGCTGTTTAACTAGATGCATTGTAACCAGGTGCTTGCATTATCTCTTTTACTGATCAGGACCCTGATGGGAATGTCTTTCTAAAAATGTGTTGCTCTGATTGGTTGATAAATAAAATGCTGATTGGCCAGTAGCCAGGCAGGAAGTATAGGCGGGATAAACAAACAAGGAGAATTCTGGGAAGAGGAAGGCTGAGTCGGGAGACGCCAGCCGCTGCGGAAGGAGCAACATGCCTGCAGACTGGTAAAGCCACACAAT
>LZPO01046603.1:0-10045 GCA_001675575.1 Neotoma lepida
AAAGAAAGAAAGAAAGAAAGAAAGAAAGAAAGAAAGAAAGAAAGAAAGAAAGAAAGAAAGAAAGAGCATCCAGCCTATGTCACTGCAGCAGAAAGATAGGTACTGGGCATGAATATGAGCCTTGGTTTTCACTGGAAACTCTGTCTCAGAAATAATATAACAAAATAATCTCAATCTTTATTTTCTGTTGAAATTAACCGATTCCTCTTTTTGACATTTGAGTTGCTGCTTTTATGACTGTTAAACCCCTTATCTGTCATAATGTAGGAAAAGTCCTCAGAATGAAATGAAGAACCATTTTTGTTTATTAATCCACTTCTGCCTCCTGATTTTTGTGTCATCCTGTTATCGGAGGGTCTCAGCTGCTGCTTCTAAAAGCCCCGTAGCAATGATGCTTGGCTCCTGGATCCACTGAATTACATCTCCCTGTGCAAAGTCAGTTCCCGGTAATGTTCCCAGGTTGCCCTGGTGGAACCTCAGATGGTCTCTCTCCCCTCCCAGGTGCTCTCAAGACCCAGTGTCAGGGCAGATAGTCAACGATCTCCTGACCAACAGAAAGGAGAGCATTCCTCTCCAGTTTTCTGAAGACTGTCTCTACCTGAATATTTACACTCCTGCTGACTTGACAAGGAGTAACAGGCTGCCCGTAAGTGGTGGGACTTCTCCAACCTTCTGAGTTTCAGCATCTGGCTCCTCTGTGCAAACAGAAGGGCTTGAGGACAGCTAGGGGCAGGGACACCACAGGCATGTACTGATTGAGAGGCCCAGAGTTTCCATCCATCAGAGAGGAAACTTTCCTTTTTTTTCCCCCCCCCCCAGAGATATGAGATAGTGGTGCTTCCCTTCTGGGTCTGCTGAGATCTGGGAATGTTGCTTGTGATGTGCTCTTCATTGCATGAGTCTCCAAAGCAGTGAAACATCGAGGAGCTTCTCCCCACCCCCTGTGCCTTTATTTGCTCATCTATGAAACTGGTGCTTGAGGAAGATGGCCTTACAGTTAGAATTTAATCTTCCCTGGTTTTCTCACACAAATAGAGGGGAAATTGATCACCTATAGCATTGCTGGGCATCAGCCTTTACCCTAGGAATCATGGGTCAGTGAGAAGAGAAACTACTTCTGCAGCCTCTGTGGAGTGGCCAACAGCTGGGGCAGCAGGTGGTATCCTGCTGTGTTGCAGAAATTGAGAAGGCTTCTGGAATTGGAGCTCCTAGCCCTATGGTGACAAATGTTACAGTTCTTTGGCAGTTATAGAAGTCGGGGTCCGTTGTCCCTGAGAGTAGCTTCTAGGCTACACTCCCTGCTCTGGGCAGAGACTAGCATTGCACCTTCCAGTTTTAACTAGATATTGGGATTCCCCAGCACCACACCCCAGCAAGCATTACAGCTGTCAGGCCTGGATATCAAGATCTCCAAGCCTCTGATAGCAGCTATTGCTACAGCTCTAGCCAGGAACAAGGGTTGCTGAGACCCTGGGTCCTTAAGACCGGACAGCTCTCTGGAGCTCTTCTAGCAGCCGAGACCTATAGTTTCTCGTCTTTGGCTTCTGTAGTCCTATTCCTCTATGAGCTCTCCATCCCCTCTCCTCTTTACTTTTCCCATTCCTCTTCTGTCTGTCCTTGTTATTCTCTGGAACATTTCAGCTGTGTCTCACTGCTATAGCCGCTATCATAGCTGCCATTTCTAAGGTGGTAGCTACTGCTGCATTTTGCTACTACCGATGCCTCTGCTGTCATTGCTAATGTCGTGACCTCTGCTGCTGCTGGCTCTGTGACAGCTGTGCTGTTGGCTTCTGATACTGCTGTCAACTTTGCCACTCTGCTGACGCAGCTGCGCTGTCCCCAACTGCTATAGTCCCTGCCTCTGCCATTGTAATGGTTGCAGGATGTTCCCCTGGCTCTGATGCTGTTGTTTCCACTGTCGGTGATTCTGCTGCTTTCTTCGGATCACCACCTCAGCCTGCTGGGCTAATAGTGGACATCAAGATAGGCAAGAAGGACAACAGAGTAGCTTCATGGTAAAGTAGCTGCCTGGATGTTCAAGCCTTGAGTTTGATTCCCTGCACCAGAAGAAAAAAAGACTAGGCAAGAAAACGCCACTCAAGAGAAGCCTTTGGTTCGCATATGCAACCCCAGCATTGAAGAGCCTGAGACAAAAGCATTTGGGCAGGTTTAATGTCAGTCTGGGCTACATAGCAAGTACCAGGCCAGCCATAGTTACACTGTCTTTTAAGAAAATCAAACCCTTATCTCAGAAAGACTGGGGTGGGGGAGAGACAGAGGAGTAGGAGGAAAGGAAGAAGAAGATGGGGAAGGGGAGGAAGATGAGACCTTTTGTTGGGTCTAATGTGGAGGCACAGGGTGGGGCTGTCATTCATTCATCCTATTACTGCCCTCAATGTCACCATATACACAGTCAGACACAGAGTCTGAGAAAGTTAAACATGAGCCATTCACACAAAGCCTTGCCATGAGGAGGGTGCAGTGTTGGGGTGAGCATGACACTGTTGGCTTTAGATGCTTCCATGATGATGTTTTCAGTTTAAGGAGACCTGTAAAGACAGGACCCATGAGTCTTGGAAGACAGGTGAGAAATGATGAGTGGGATGACTCACCCCAGCCGAGGAAACTAGAGGGGAAAGGCTGCCTGCTGCAGCCCTTGCTAGGTACTGCTGTGGCTTGGCTGATGCCCTACTTAGCCTACGTATAGGCAACCAAACTAGACAACTTCTATGGCCCTCCAGAGGAGGCTTCTGACAATCTGTGTTGTTGTGTCCTTTTCCAGGTGATGGTGTGGATCCATGGAGGTGGACTAGTGTTGGGTGGGGCATCCACCTATGATGGACTGGCCCTCTCTACCCATGAAAACGTGGTGGTAGTGGTCATTCAATACCGTCTGGGCATCTGGGGATTCTTCAGGTATAGTTTTGAACTCTTTTCTACATACAAGCCCCCATATTCATCTGTTTTCTTATTATATGTCACAATACCAGATCTTGTGATATCTATAAGGAAAATATTTATTGAGTTTAGGATTTAAGAATCTAACATCCAGGCTATGGTTCTTTCTTCTGTTTGAGGTCTAGTGAGGGCCCTTATGGAGATCAACATGGTAGAGGGACAGAAGTGGAATCTGCAGCAAGCAGAAGAGATGGCATGATGAGGCACAAAGCTGGAGGGAGGAGTTGGGAAGTCTTGTTCTTTTTGTAACTGGCTCACTAGGGAACTAACCTGGGCCCACTGAGCTCAACACCTCCAAGGGCAATGCACCTAGTGGCTTAATGACATGCCACTGGGCCTCACATTTTACAGGCTCTGTCACTCATTTATCCTTTCACATGAGCACATCCAAAATGTAACATCTACCAGTAATGCCATGCATTTTAGAGACCTCTGCTAGGCTCCTTCACGATGCATTCTGTTCCTTCAGTAACGGACCTCAGCTGTCCATTAATTCTTCACTCACTGCACTTGCTTCTGTGTAGATTTGTGTGTTGTTCCCTCTGTTTTCCCAGACATAGATAACAGCTAGTTTTAAAGCACATTTTGCAGCATGGTCACAGTGCTCTTAGGAGGTGGATTGAGTCAGGCCAAGCTTCTGCTATTCCAGGCAGAGAGAGCAGAAGAAAACCTCCCTCCTTTTCCTGCATACTGCTGAACAGGTGCTGTCCATCCCACCTCCTGTTTGCTCCACACAAAAGCCTTGGGGGACATTTGGGACTCCTCTTTTTCTTACACTTAGTATCTAACCAACCAACCAGTCCTTTTGGCTTCACTTTCCAAACTGATTCCATCTACTCCCTGCTTCCGCCCTTATCAAAGTCTTACAGTTTGGACTGGATTATTGTTATAGCCATGTTTTTTTTTGTTGTTGTTGTTTTGTTTTTTTAATAAACCTGTTACTTTTAAGGCATGTATTTTTTACAGAGTGCTGTGAGAGACATGAGTTGAATCACATCTTGTTTCTGCAGTTCCCACCCACTTGTAACGACAAAGAACTTCTTGCCAAGGCTCACAGCACCTGCTCCGCCTGGATCTGCTGCTAACTACACTAACACTTTTGTTCCTAAAGGTCTTTACACCTGTTGCTTCTCTTAACAGGAATAATGTTTTATAATATCCATAAGCCTACATGCCCATTTTATCCAAGTCCCTATTAATGACCACTGCTTCCAAGAGGACTCTCTTGGTCCTGCAACCAGAAAACACCACCCACAGTCCCCATCCCTGAATCTTTTGTAAGCTGATTTCATTCTCCTTCAAAGCACTTTCATTACTTGATACTAAAATTTCTTCACTCCCATTTACTGTGCTCTGCAGTGTGCAATGAATATACTCACAAGTTGGAGATTTTGTCTGTCTTGTTTCCTCACTAGCTCTCAGGCTACATAGTTTTTGGAAGATGAGTGTAGAGTCCCAGATAGAACATTTCTAGAGACATGAGAGGCGGGGATTCAGGGCTCAGCTTATTTCACTAAGAGCCTCAGCCTCTCTCTAGCTCTGAGAATTCAGCCACAATGTATCTACCTTTGCCCTGTTTTCTTTCAGCACGGGTGATGAACACAGTCCTGGGAACTGGGGTCATTTGGACCAGGTGGCTGCATTACGCTGGGTGCAGGACAACATTGTCAACTTTGGAGGTGACCCAGGCTCTGTGACCATATTTGGAGAGTCAGCAGGAGGTGAAAGTGTCTCTGTTCTTGTAAGTGTCCCCAGAACCAGGCCTTATTCAGGCATGATAGCTGCTGATAAGATCCTTTGGAGACCAGCCAGTCCAGCAGTGGACTGCTGAATTTTGCTTTCAATATCTGGATTTGTTAGGGTCCTGGAGAAGTCCCACAAAAGACCACCATCCACATATGCAATCAGCAAGAGCATTTATTATATCAGCACGCTGGGACCGTCCATCCTACACAAAAGCAAAATGGCAACAACCCTGAGAGGGAGTTTCAGGGACAGTTACATCATCTCAGATATGATTGACTTATGGGAATGGCAATCATATTTAGGATGTTCTAATTGGCCAGGGCTAGTCAGAGGCTGGTTAAGGCTATAGCTTTTCCATTTGGGGGCAAGCCTGGACAAGTCCCAGGCTGTGTCCTTGTTTGGTTATTACCTTGAGTTGCTTTGGAGGCTGGCTAGCCTAGTACATGCTGACTGTGGGGGCTGGCTCAGTGGCCCAGGCTTGGTATGTGCTATCTCCCTCTTCCCTGCTGTCAGGGGCATTGAAGATTGATTGCCCTTTGTTCATGGCTTCCTCAGAAACTGTCTGTTCAGCTTCAAGAAGCAGAAATTAAGACCTAGTTTTTAAACTGAGTTATTAGGACAGGCTGTCATGATATTTGCCTGGCCCTGTCTGATTCAGGTTGATTCTTTTATTGCTCAGCATTAGACAGTGGGAGACTAAGAACCAAATCCTCCTTGGCTCTGAGGAGGTACTTCTACACCCACCATAAAAAATATCTGCTGCATATTATTTCTCTTCTCACTTAATTGAATTCTCTTTCTCTTTGTTCATCATGTTAGCATAAAATTCACTCTTGGAAAGGAGTGTTGAGAGTAAACTGCAGATAGTAAAAGGGAAGGGCATGGGGTAGAGCAGACATCACTGTTTGGCTCCAGGCTAGACTTACACATTGAGGGAACTGGAACACTGGGAGCTGTCAGGGGGTCATCTGAGATGGTCTCACGGCTTTGAAAACCCAATAAGAAGGGAAGCAGTATCTGGGACTGAGGGTCCAATTGGGAAAGGAGAGATGGTTGTGAGGAAGGATGGACAGATACTCTAATAGGGAGAGGTAGGACACAGAATGTAGGTCACAAACACGTTCCAATGATATGGGGAGTCTTCTTGGTGTGGAGATAAGGAGCGGGAGACACAGAGGGAATCTATGGAAACTTCCGGGAGTCATGAGTGACCCTCCAGCTCCCTGAGAATTGATCAGAGTATTACCCCATCACCATATTTTCAAATTGTGTTGGTTCACTAGCTGGATACTTAGAGGAAAATGTTTTTATTTTTCTTAGAGATAAGGAAAAGTACAGATAAATCCAAGGAGGATATTATGACCTGTATTTCTGTGGTATTCCTACAATTTTATCAATCACTGCACATATGTATCATCCATCTTCTGTCTACCTGCTATTCCATCATCTCTCCTTTCAGCCTCTGTATGTGTATTCCTGTTTCTCTTTCATTTATTCATGTCATATAGCTTTTCTCAACTTTCCAATTTTAGTTTAATTCCACCATGATTTTCCTATATATAACAAGTACATAGAGTTATAGCTTGTTTCTTCAAATATAACCCTACAGCACACCTAAAAATTAGTTTGAACTTATGCATTCTCTAGTTGGGTGCTTCTGCACATAGGGTTATTTTGGATACTGAAATGATTTGCTTCTAGGAAAAGAGCTCAAGTTTCATGCTAGCTCCTTGATGAGATAACTAAATATTACAAACAATCTCCTACTTTATACAAAAATGTCATTGCAATTCATTTTCTCCCATTAGTTCCTTAGTTCCAATGTTTTTCACATGATACATTGATTTCATGTTTACAATCTAACAACTTCAATTTCCTCCATATATTATTTACAATCTGATAATAAATTGAAATGGGTTCATGGATAAATTTAATTAATTTTACTATATTTGCATACATATTGATTTTATAATATTTCTGTGCTCCTTAAGATGAGATAATAACTTTAAATACTTATCATTGATTTCTACTTATATTTCATTGAGATCTCATTAGATACTAGGGATAATTTCAATTTCTTTGTACTTTTTAAGGCTTGATTAAGGCTGTGGTGTGACTGGTTTTGAAGAAGATTCCAGTTGCAGCTGAGAAGTCTTGTATTCCCTATCTTTTGGGTGGTATAGTCCGTATAAATCTGTTAAGTCCAGTTGATCCAGGCTGTATTTTAGTTTTGAAATTTCTTTGCTTATTTTTAGTTTGGAAGACATTTCTAAATATGAGAGTTGGATATCAAAGTCCTTCAATATTATTGTGTCATGCCTTAGATGGCTTTTTATGCCTTTTAGTGATTGTTCTCTGAAATTATGAGGCTCCAAATATATGCTACATAATTACTGCATCTTCTAGATGACTTGTTCCCTTTATCAATATGTAGAGTTCCACTATCTATTCTATTAGTTTTAGTTGAAGTATACTTTATCAGCTGTGAGGATAGCTATGCCTGCTTGATTACAGTTTCCTTTAGCTTGGTAGTCTGTCTTCTCTGCCTCGATATTCAGAGTGTAAATGGACTGTTGGAATGGACTTGTCTTTCAGTTTTGCCTTCTGACTATTTGAATGTTTTCTGTGAATCTTTCCAGAGGGATGTTCAAATGAAGTTCAGCTATGGTGACAGGTAACATTTGATGCTGACTGCCATGTGGGGCCACTGAGGTCATTCTACCTTGGCTAGGAGCCAGCAGAACTAAGATTGAGGCTTCATGCTGGTCATCAAGATGATCAAATGGAATCCAAACCCTGGTCTCACAGAAGTCTATGAGTCACTTTGAGTATAAAGTCTCCTTATCTACTTTCCTCTTCCAGGTGTTGTCTCCCTTGGCCAAGAATCTCTTCCACAGGGCTATTTCTGAAAGTGGAGTGGCCCTCACTCCAGGCCTTATCAAGAAGAACACCAGGCCCTTGGCTGAGGTAAATTCCATGCTGGGCAGTTCCTCTGTCCCTCCGTCTTCTCTCCTCATGTATCTTTCTTATCTGGGGAAGCTGTACACATGGTCAATGGATAGAGCCAAACTCTGCAAGTTCTGGAGTGATTTTGTGTGAATCATGTTCCTTAGACACACTGTAATCCAGTACAAGTTTTGATGTGACATCAAGAATTACCCTCCTAAGCACGTCACATATATCACCTCTCCTCATAGGATAGATACAATCAATTTGTGGGTGGTACAAGCCACCTGGCCAGAGCATGAAGGAAGTGACTCTATACCAGACAGTAGAATTCTGGGTTCTTTTTCTTCACCACAGTGCACATGGCTACTTTTAACTCATCCACATTTATAATAGCATGCCCACTTAACAAATTATTTGTTTCTGTTTTTTAAGACAGGATCTCACTGGTTGTCCTGGAACTCACTCTATACACCAGACCAGCAATAAATTCACAGTTCTGGGACTAAGGGCATGTGTCACCATGCTGGGCTCCACTTAACAAATTATAGAGTTAACACAGTCTTCAATATTTAAATAGTCTGTATCAAATTCCAATTAGTAACAGAGGCAACACTCTGACCCATACCTGCTAGTATTGTGTGTTTTGGGCAACCATGTGCCATCATTAGAAAGTGGGTATTGGATAGAACTCTGCTATATTGACAGAGGTATAAATACTGCTCCTGACCTTTGCTGTGGCCTGTGATCTGTTGAAGAAAATTGCTGTTACGGCTGGTTGTAAAAACACCACCTCAGCTGCCATGGTTCACTGCCTTCGCCAGAAGACAGAGGAAGAGCTCTTGGAGACCACACTGAAATTGGTAGGTGTACCTGTCCTGGTGGTTCACAACCTTTGTACTCTACCCCAGGATTCATTACTTCATCTCTTCTGTAGCTTTGGAGAAACTATCTGGGACATTTTCTTGCCTCTTAGCAACAGTATGAGCCTTCTGATACCATTGAGATTGTTTTTTATCTCTCTCTTTTATAATAAAAAAAGTCATCAAATGTCACAAAACATCCAATAAAAGTATGATAAAAATTGTGTAACAATACCCTAGTTCTTTCAAAATTTAATATTGTGATAGTCTTGTTTTCAAATGTATTTGAAGAATTTAAAATTCTACATTCCCACATTACCATTCTGAACATTGAAGATGGGGACATTAAGTACAAAGATTTTATGAAAGGTATCATAACTTACCTTGGCTGATTTATAAGGTCTCTAAATTATAGCAGTTCCTACCTACTTTTCTGTTTTCAGAGACTACTTCTATGAAGAGTCAAGGATAAATAGTTGCCTATCCATTTATTATCTTCCATCTATCCATCCTTCCGTCCAATTCATTGAAACCATTCTCTTGGTCTAGTATAGAGCCATCATGACTTGTCAATAGCTTACTTTCAATTTTTCCATAATCTATGAGCCATTCAGTTAGCACTGGTAACTTTTCACCCAAACCTTTAAAGCAATTGTTGGTGTATCTTTCCAACTCACTAATAGTTCAAATATTGGCCAACTCCATCCATTCAATCATGATAATTTTGGAAGCATGGTGTCAGGGTAGGAATAAACTAACCATTCTTTCTGCTCTCCAGAACAATCCAAAAAGATAAACAATCATATATCAAATAGGTTACACATATTGGGACTACAGAAAGGAGATACATTCAGTAGAGTCAGCCTACTTAGAGAAAGTGATATTTGAGGACTGATTGAGCTTTTGATAGTTATTTATCACAGGTAACCTCACAGGACAAATATTGGAAAAATAGAGGATAGAGGGATTTGATAACTATTCCCTTTGTAAGGACAAGGACAGATGTCTCAGGATTCAGCTGGGAGCCCAGTTTCTTTATACACACTTTGCACACTAGAGGACACTCCTGGATCCCCATAGACCGCCTCTAGCATTCTGTTCTTCTTGTATATCCATGGGTTGAGTCCAATATGACCTTGTGTCTTGGATTCTGGTTCATCAGGCTCAAAAAATAGTGAAGTTCAAGTCTTTCAGGGTTAAGAACAGCTACTTTCTTTTTCTCTTTAGATTTTTGAGATGGCCTCACTATGTGCCTGGCTGGCCTCTCAGTTCTCCTGTTTCACCATCTTCAGTGGTGGGATTACAGATTTTCTCCTTGATGTCTGTTTCAAAGATGTGTTTGTATAACCAGAATGGGAAAGTATTTCTTCTATCCATAGGCATGCCCATGACATACAGGATTTCTTTCTATCTTTAGGAAACTCCAGAGAACCTGACACATGGCATATTTCTGAGTTTCTAAGATGCTTAAATGACTGAGGAGAGAAACAGAGACAGAGAGAGAGGGAGAGAGAGAGAGAGAGAGAGAGAGA
>LZPO01046606.1:0-10019 GCA_001675575.1 Neotoma lepida
AAATCTCTTGGTTTCATGTTTCATGAAATGTCTTCTCTTTCAGAACTTTATATATAAATATATATCTATAATTACCTGTTTTAAATTTGACTTCTGTGTTAGACTGTTATTTCCATGAGAGCACATGCTTCGGTCACAGAANCACTAACTTTCTAGCACNTGGTACATTTTCAAAAGGTGTTTGATCTTTGAGTAATCATTTTGCTTAGGCCTTCACTCATGTCACAACGTGAAGGTGATAAACATCCTGCCTGGGGAACATGGTAAAGAAACAAATTGATGTTACTCTCCTGCTCTCATCCTGTGTGCTCCTTACAAGTATGCCAAGGAGGGAAGCAGGCCAGTCAGGCTGTGTGAAATGCTTCTGTAGGTGACATTCTACATAAAATTCTTGCCTTAGTCTAGCCAACTTGAATTAAATATATTTTGATACATTTTGAAATTTGCAGAAAAGTTAAAATAGTAAAAAAGAATTATCATCTATTCTTTGCCTAGGTTATCCAAAAGTTGGACTCTATATCTATTATCTTTCTATCTTTCTACCTATCTATCTATCTATCTATCTATCTATCTGTCTGTCTGTCTGTCTGTCTGTCTGTCTGTCTGTCTGTCTGTCTGTCTTCCCATCTACCTATCAGCCTGCTGTGGTTTTAATGTTTACTCTTAAATCCCCTCCTTCTCTCCTTAGCTCTTTCTCTCCTTCTTTCTACCTATCTTCCTTCCTTGTCTCTCTATACCTCTTTGTCTCTCTTCTATTTTTACACAAAACCTATGATTCTACAGTAATACTTCCATTACTAATCTGATACAACAGAACTCATTTTCTCTTATTTGTATCCCTTCTTTCCACTAGTGAGAACTCTGGACTACAGTTATCTACAGTATAATGACTTATTTGCTGAATCTAGAATATAAGGAAAATTGTTTTGCATTGCCAACTCTAAAGCTTTCTACTCAGGAGAGTTCAACATTTGCTTAGAACTCCTTTTGCATTTATGCTAAGGGCATGCCACTTAAATATCTTATGAAGAGATACTTGGTTTATTTACCNTCTTTATACAGTCAGCAATGAGGCTATTCTTTTGAAATGTTTGCTTTGTTTTGTTTAGACTCCATTTCAGAGATTATTTTTCTCTNAGCTCTCTGATTTTCTTTTGCCTGAACTCTTGATTCTTTCCATTTTTAGTACCAAAAGTATTAACATAGTCTCAAAAGTGAGAACTATACATAAAGCGTACCTATACAAATCATCACATTACCCATCTGTCATTTCTTCACGCTTCCTACCCTTTCCTTTACTTACTTCCTCTAGGTAAACAATCACATTAGTCCTTGACTTATCTCCCTCTCCCATCCTTTTTTTTTTTAACAAGGGATCAAATACTNCCCTTTTCTTTCTTAGAGAAAAGGAAAATCTGTGCCTCTGTTTATCTATCTTTGCTTTATTCCTTTGGATAGCTGCTTGGTACTCTATTTCACAGATACACTACAGTTTATTTAAATAAACCCATTGTTTTAGGCATATTGCTTCCAAATACAATAAATATCTTACAATAACACAAAATACTGTAAGGACTAGTTTTGTATGTAAGAATTTGTAAAATAAATTGCATAAGATGGAAATTCTGTATCTTAAGAAGTATATATGTAGTTTTGTTAGATATTGTCAAATTTCTTTATATAAGAGTATATCCATTTTTTTCCATTCAGCATGGTATAGTCACATACTTAGAGAAGTCCCAGAGAATCTACAATAAAGCTCTCTCAACAATAAGGGTAAACAATAAAGAATACAGTAACAGATAATGATGTTGTCAACAGATAAAGTTGGCAAATGGCAATTAGTTTTATTATAAAATGATAAAGAAGATCTCATTTNCAATAACAAAGAATANGACAAAACACTAAAAAGTAAATTTAATAAGAAATGTGCTACTCTTATTGTCATGAACTGTAAAGCATTCCTGAAAGGCACTAAAGCGAACTTGAAAAACTGGACAGACACTGTTTGTTCTGGTTTTGATGGATCAGTATTATAAAACTGCCAGTTGCCCTTGAGTCAGTATATAAACTTAATGCCATCCCAATACAACTACAAAATGAATTTTGTTCAATTTATTTATTTTTCATAGAGGTAGGAAAATAAGAGTTAGAAATAAACAAAAATGTTCTGAGTAACAGTTATCACAATTATATATGAGTGCATACTACTCTAATGCCTTTTTGCTGAAACCCTTTGGTACTGCTGCTTCAAGAGACTCTCAGCAGTGAACTATATAAGGAAATCCAAAAATTGCCCTAAAGGATAGCACATTATTAATTAAAGTCAATATTCCCAAGCCCTGGGGCATAGATGAGATTTTAATAATTAGGACAGAGGGACAACTGTTTATATAATCAGAAAAAGACAAAATTGGAGCCAAACTTCATGTCATGAAGCAGAGTGTTTGAAATGGGTCAAGAGTCTAAATCTGAAATATGAAACCAGAGTGCTAAAGAAAGAAACATGGTTAGGTATGTCTCAAACCCAGCTAGTAAGAGCTTATGTCTCTGCCACTTGCCCTGGAAAATGACTTTGGGGGATAATTTCAGCAAAGGGCCACATGCTTTCCCTGCCCATGGTTGTCTTCTTAGTCTTAGAAATCACAGTCTTAGGTAACTTTTCAAGATAGTTGTCCTCTGTGTAGTGGCTCAACCATCGGGACAACTTTAATCTTATAACTTAAAGTTCAACACGGTGTAGAAGTACATATGTTATTTCCCTTATACATCAATGGCTAGGGGCAGTCAAATGGCCTCATGCATTTTCAATAAGCCTGAGAAAAAGAATTGTCTACATATCTGGGAAGACAATCTATCTCTGAGGTCCAATCCCCCCACTTTAAAGAAGAATGCATGTTAAGAGGACTTATTATGACATCTGCAACTCATTTACCCCTGGTCTTGATTCCACACAATTGATTGGCTAGACAACAGCCTTCCTATTTCAGGGTTATCTGCACATTTCCAGAAGTCTCACAACTGAGAATATGTCATCCTGCTTCATGATGTCATGCCTGTCAATCCAATTGAGAAGTGAGTATAAATTACCCAGGCATGATTTCATGAGTTTATCCCCCAGGGAAGAGGGTCTTTATGTTTTAGTGGAAGTTATATGATCATATTCAGTCCTTTGCAACAGTATTAAATATAGTCTTAAGCCTCCCGCTCTCTTTCCCTAAGAAGCTACAGCCCACATTCGTTCCTCTCTTTGAACTCCCACTTCACTTGAAGTTTAAACCACACAATTTAGCTTTTGTTTATATGCCTGAATTTTCTGTAATTGCTTCAACTTTTCCATAGCAGTCCTCAACTGCTTGAGGGAAAATACAGTTTCATATATTTGTGAGTGTGTATATATACATGCGTATATATGATTTCTCTTACATCTCATTCCNTACTCACAAATATGCATAATTGCTAGCCTAATGTTAAATATATATAATAAATGAAAAAATTATTTTTGAGGAAATGAACACTGATCAAAGAATCAAAGAACATTAACTCAATGTAGTAGTCCGCAAACTCACCAACTTTTCCATCATTAAGTGAGGTACAAGTTTAAAAGCTTGGTGTGAACATCCCCGTATAGATTTTAGCCTTAAAAAACAGCCATTTGCATGGCTTGATAATTGGTAGTCAGGAAAGA
Organism: Neotoma lepida; assembly: GCA_001675575.1. Taxonomy (NCBI): domain Eukaryota; kingdom Metazoa; phylum Chordata; class Mammalia; order Rodentia; family Cricetidae; genus Neotoma; species Neotoma lepida. Next base: position 3,689 of record LZPO01046606.1, read on the forward strand.
ACACCAGAGTTTTATATAGTGAAGTTTATGGTTAGAACTGCAGAGATGGCTCAGTGCTTAAGAACACTTGCTACTGCTACAGGAGACTAGAGTTTGGGTCCCAGAACCTATGTTGGACAGCTCATCACCATCTGTTATGCCAGNTGGAGGAGATCCAATACCCTTTTCTGGTCTCTGTGAGCACCTGTACTCATGTGCACATATCCACTGAAAAACATACATGTAGATACAATTAAAATAAAATCTGGGCCCTCTGCATGGGGAAACAGTTGTGTAACTCTATCTGCTTGGAGGGGCCCCTGGCCGTGGGATCAGAATCCATCCCTAGTGCATGAGTGGGCTTTTTGGAGGCGACTACCTATGATGGGACACCTCATGCAGCCTTGAGGAAGGGGGAAGGGCTTGGACTTGACTCTACTGGATGCGCCTGCCTTCTTGTGGGGGAAGGAGGGAGGTGGGTTGGGAGGGGGAGTCTGGGATCTTGAAGAGAGAAGAGGGGATCTTTGATTGATGTGTAAAATGAAGGGGAAATTTTCTTAATAAAATAAATAAATAAAATCAACATTTTAAAGGAAAGTTTTTGGGAAAAAGTTTATGTTCAGTATCACATAATGTTATAAGAAGTCATAGAAGTTACATGTAGTATAATTTGAAAGACACTTTTCATCAGAGAGTTAGATATTTGGTAGTTCAGGATTACTTTTAGTTAATTGGGCAATTTGGTTTTCTTTTATGAAAGCAATGTGTTTGTCTCAGTTGCATGCCAACTTGTAGTCTTTTAACTTGATGTACAAATATTTATTATTATATATATAAGAGTCTTTATATATTGACATATTTATATATATAAATATTGATAATGCATCACTTTAGTATAAGAACAGGTTTTCAAATTTCTTAGAGATGCCACTCACATATTGAAATATTGTCACCAGAATGCTCTGCATTTACTGAAAAAGAAAATAAGTTAGTTGAAATAAATAAGCCTGAAATGACAAGAAAAATAATAAAAGTGAACACTTTAGAAAATATCTTTATTTTCAAAATAAAAAGATGGCATCATCTCCTTCTTCTTTTTTCTCTCTTCAACCACTCCCTGTACCCACTGCCTTGCTCTCTTATAAATTTGTGGCCCTTTTTCTTTAATTTTTTTGTGTATATTCCTAAATATATAAATACAACCTCTTCAGTCTATACAGTGCTTCTTGTAAGTGTATGAGTTCAGGGCTGGCCCCTGGTATTGCATAACATACTGTGGGTTTCTTCCCTTGGGAAGAACACTTGACTATATCTTATAAACAGGATTTGTCTTCTCCTATTCTCCTACTAATTCTTTGACTTTATCCAGGAAGTTTTCTACCTTAATGATATAATTAATGATAGAACCTCCAGTGTCAGCATCTAAGGAGTTGCTATCACTAGCTATCATTTTTTTTGACTGTAGGCATTTGAAGGGTCTCTCTGCTTTCTGTCCATGGTCTTCTCATATTCTGACTATATTATAGTCACCTTACTTTCCATAGATAACCCAGATCAGATCAGGATTTAAATATTTTTCATTTTCACCGATCATTCTAGTACTAGAAGCTCCAAATACACAAGTAGTTTCACCAGCTCTATACTCAACAGGAGCATACTCCCTCAGTGGACGTGTTCCTCCTGTCATATGAAGATATGGTGACCAAAGTTGCATGAATTGGAAACATTGTTATAAAATTTTTTTATAGGCAATGCCATATCAAATCTTGAAATCAGAAGTTATATTTCATATTTTTGTATTTCTGAAGGGCTTGAAAATAAACTATTATAAGATACTAAAATTAGGCTGGAGAGTGCTGAAGAGGCAAGGCGCTTGAGGCTGAGGATTGAACTGGGTCAGCTATAAAGGGATTATTGTCCAGGGCAGCCAATGGTCCAATGAATGGTGATCAAGGCTGTCTTTAAATTAAGCTTGGTTATAGGCAAATTTTTATATCTAATGCATAAGGATTTTCAGTGTACAGTCAAATTTGTTTCAGGCAGATCATCCTATTGTGTCCTAGTGCAATTGTTTCTTTTACAGCTGGAGTCTGTGAAAGCACTAGAGATACAAAGGGCATGAACTAGCTTTTCTGAACAAAGAGCAGGCCAGAGCAAGGCTGAAAGCCATAGCTACATCTGACCACCTGAAGTTTAGAGTGAGGCCACCAGGCTAGGAAGATGTTAGAGTACCAGAAATAGATGCTAACTATTTTAACTTTACACTGGTTTGAAAAAGATGGAAAATGAGCCCTCTGCAGATATTGAGGGATCTTCCATGCAATAAAAGCATGAAACGTATAGCAGAGAGAGACTCTCTTGGCCTGAGATTATTATTAGTCACTTGCTACTATGGCTTAAGTGTTGGTTGACACAGGGAAGCTGGCATAACTGAGTTGGAGAAGAAGAACTTCAACAGCCTCAATGATGGGGGACAGGGAGTAACAGGAGTCATTAACAGAAATCATGGGATCCNAGGGTAGCTTAGATGTGGCACAAACACTCAGCATGCGTGACACCCAGGCTTGCTCTCTAGCACCAAAACCAAACACAATTGCGGAGCCACACTCAACCTAATAGATAACTGAAGCTTGATTACTTCTCAGGAATTATAATCATTGTGCTTATATGAAGTTTAGAGGAAAGCACAGAGTGAGCCTCGGANGGAGACTCTTTGTACCTAGCTATAATAAAGCTTACTAAACAAACAAAGAGAAAGGATAGAAAAGAATCAACAAAATACAATGACTAAGAGACTTGACATTTTAAGTTCAGACATCTGAGGGAACTAGTCATGGCTCTGAGACTAGTATAATGTATGGTTAGTTGTCTAGGAACGGTGTAACTAGAGAAGTCTATGATTCATCACATGAGGTATTAGGTTTGTTCAAGTTTTGGTGTTACTAGAAGAATTTCATTACCAAATTTACAAGGCACTGAACATATTAAAAATTCTGTTTTGTTATAGTTTGGACAGCATGCTGTCCTACATTTTAGCAGGGGGAAGTATGTCAGCAAANTTGTGATTCTGGTACTACATGTGATTTAGAAAACCACATACATCCCAAGANCATTAACCACTAAGCATTAGTCTATCACCTCAGAAAGCATAGAGGCTTTCTTCTTTCTAATCCTTAAGCTGCAGGCTTACATACCAGAAGCACCTTTGTTTCTGTGATTAGAGTGAGTCTGTCCATGAACAGTATCATTCCATTGGTTCCACTAGGTCAATTGTTCTCAACCTCCCTAATGCTGAGACCCCCTTACAGAGCTGCTCATGTTGTGGTGANGCTCAACCATAAAANTTTCATTGTGACATCATAACTGTAATTTTGCTACTGTTATGAATCATAATTTAAATGTCTAATAAACAGGATATCTTATATGCAGCCCCTATGAAAGGGTTGTGACCCACTGGTTGAGAACCACTGAACTAGATGGAGAAATCAACTTAAAATGTGAGAGCCATAATACCTAACCAGGGCCATCTAAAATTTTATAGTTTAGTGTCATGTAAATACAAACAACTTGCTTGCTAATTTAACCAATATAAAGTTAATAAGATGAATGTAAAATCACTGTCCAGAAATGTGAATATAGAAAAAGCAAGGATCCAATGTTGCTGGCATCTCCTTCTTTGAAGCAGAATAATAGCTTTGCTGAAAAATGAATTTAGTTTGNCAAGAACTTATATTTAAGGGGAAAAAAGATCAGCAGGTTTTTNCAGTATTTTTCTTCCTGTCTCAGCATGTAATCAAATACAGCACATNTCAGTTTGAATTGTCAACCATCAATTCAGCTAGAATCATTTTTAGTTGAATGCATGTTGTATTTTTNCCATATATCAACCATATAAGTAATACATAGAAACATTCAATAGCTCCTGCTGATTTTGGAGTTTTCACACTGCATGCAGATAAAACTAAATTCCATTTGCTATTGGGGGACCAATTTCAATCTTCACAGATATCCTGGAGTGTCTTATATTTTAGTTCCCAACAAAGTGATACTCTCCATATTAAATGAGAAATAAAAAGTTCGGTGAGTTGATTAGGCAATAGCAGATAAATATTTAGAAAAGCACACAACAGAAATATTTGTATACAAGTCAGAAGAACAAACACAGAAAAATAATGCAACTAGATAAGGTTTCCACTGACAGTAATTCTGGGCTGCAAATAACCTTGCTGGAAACATTATGTGGCTCTGATTGACAAATGTTACTTGAAAGTCAGAGAAGAGTGTCATAAATCTCTAAACNTCATGTTTCTGTTATAGCAAGAACAATGCCAGGCTACCAGAATGTTTCTCATTTATTTTTGATTTAAAAATGTTCACAATAACCCCCAAATAAGCTCAAATCCTCATATCATTCCTTTAATTTAGCCCATATAAGGGTGATGGTTGATTTGAATGTCGCCTTGCTACAAATTATAATCACATGAGTAGGCAGCCTCAGTTGAAGAAATGTCCTGATTGCCTTCAGTGACGTGGGAAGACTCGCCCAAATTTGGGCAGCACCTTCTAGAAGCAGCCTAGATAAAATGGACACACTGGAAGGAAGATTGNTTGCCTTTGGTTCCTTGGCTGTCTCTCTTGATACTAATTTTTTAATTTACCCTCTTGCTGTTGCCATTTATTTCCCTGATATTGGAACCAATGTTCCCGGGTTTCCATTGTTGTCTAAGGACCAGTGGCTCTCCAGAACTCTTCATGGTTTTGGAACCACATTGGAATTGCTAAGACATCCAATCTTAGGGCCTAAGCAACTGCCAGGTTCTCAGCCTCTCAAGTGTGAGACAGCTATTGTTACTTGGTTTAATAAATAAATATGGATATAAATATACAAATAAATGTATATGTGTATATTAATTCTATTCCCCTAGGAAACCCTGATTAATATAAGAAGATATGGAAATTTTCTAGTTAATTAAGTAACTCACTTAAAAAATACCAAAATGACTTGTAGTATGATTTAGAGAGCTGGTATTTTGGTTCTTTGTCAGAACTATCTGGGGACTGTCAACAATGTAGTTAAGTCATCCCTAACCTTTGTTCAAAATATTGCAGACAGGAGCTTAAAGATGGCTTACAGGTAAGAGCACTTGTTGCTCTTCCTGAGGACCCAAGTTTAGTTCTCAGCACCCATATCAGGCAGCCCATAAACACTTGTAACGCCAGATCCAGCAGATCTAGCATCCATGGTCATCTGAACACATGTGCATGGCAGACACCACACACACACATGTGCACACACATACACACACACACACTGAAAAATACAATAAATACAATAAATATAANTACAAAAAATACAATAAATAAGGTATACTTATCTTTATTTTATTTTGTGTTATGTTTATGTGTATGGGCATGGACATGTGCGCATCAGAGGAGATGGTTCTCTTCTTCTACCATGTGGGTCCCAGGAAAATTAAAATCAGGTCATCACACTTGGCAGCAAGCACCTTTTACACAGTGAGCCATCTCATCTCCCCTTATCTTTTGGGAATTGTCTGTCCGTCTCATTAGCCCATCTATTTGTTGGGTTGTTGTTTTCTTATTATTTAGCTTGGATTCTTTCAGTTCTGTATATAGTCTAGATGTTAATCTCCTGTCAGATGCACAGTTAGGGAAGATTTTTCTCCTATTCTGAAAGGAGACTCTTTCTCTTCCCATAGTTAATGCTCTGCTTTACTGTACAGGAACTTTTCAATTTAGTGAGGTCACATTTATCGACTGTTGACCCGATTTCCTGGGCGACTGGCATCCTACTGAAAAAGTCTTTGCTTATTTTATATCTTGAAATGTTTTCCCTAATTATTTTTTCCTCTAAGACTTCTAGGGTTTTGGGTCTTTCATCAATTGGAGATGAGTTTTGCAAATGGTGAGAAATAAGGATGTAATTTCATCTATCTATTTTTCCCAGCACTACTTGTTGAAGAGGCTATCCTTTCTTTAATGTGCATCTTTGTCAACTTGATGAAGCAGTGGGTGTCTGTAACTGCGTACTTTGATTTCTGAGTCGTCTGTTTTATTCCTTTCTTCTATGTGTGTTCTAGTGAATGTGCTCTGCTGGTTTTGTTGCTATGGCTCTATAGTATAATTTGAGATTAGGCATTATTTTTTCCCTCAAGATTACTTTGCCTATAGATGGTCCTTGGGGCTTCCATATGAATTTTAATTTTTTTCCTGTTTCTCTAAAGAATAGTATTGGAATGCTGCGGGGGAAATACATTGAATTGCTTTTGGTAAGCTAGTCTCTCCATCATCTAGTGTCTTTGGTAATTTCTTTCTTTTGTGTTTCAGAGTT
>LZPO01046608.1:0-10003 GCA_001675575.1 Neotoma lepida
GAGCACAGTGGAACATGCTTGCATTCCTCATGGTGGTGAGGTGGAGACAGGAGTATCCTTGGGCTCAGTAGCCAACCTGTGTGGCCTAATTGGTGAACTGCAGGCCAATGAGAAACCCCGATCAAAGGAGTTGGACAGTATTTCTGAGGATGTTACCTGAAGTTATCCTTTGGCCTTGACACACACACATACACATTGCACCTGTATGTTTGTGCACAATATACACAATTCAAAAGGCTGCTGCTTGATGGTCATGCTTTCAGAGAGGAAAAGAGATCATCCCATTCATGAAACTGAGGAAGATATTAGACATAGATGTATTCATTGCTGTTACACAGTTAAGTCACAACTAACTATGGGTGTTCCTATATGGTCAATGAGGCCCTTGGTTTCCATCCTCACCCTTCCCCTCACTGCTGAGGTAGCTTCATACTTCAGTCTGAGTGTCTGCATCTAGGAAACTGCTCTTGGAAGATTTCCAGTAGATGTCCTTTTTATGTAAGGAAGATTCGATTGAGGAAGAAAGAATTTCAAGAAATGCCTGAATAGGGGGTTGTCACTTGAACTTTCCACTCAACTATCTTACCCAATTCTTCACTTTGAACCCATCTCTAAACCTGAGGAAGTACCTAGCCAACTATACATCCAGAGCCCTGCTTAAATATTTTCAAGATTTTGTAGCTTTCAGCAATAAAATAAGTCCTTATTGCTCATAAGTAAGAACTTTAATTTTGAGTAAACTAGAAGTAATAGGACACAAGAAATCTGTTTGTGTGTGTGAATGCGTGTGTATTTGCATGTGTGAATGTGCATGTGCATATGTGTATGTGTGTGCTTGTGTGTGTGTGTGCGTGCACATGCTTGTGCATGTAACTTAGATACTGAGAAAACTCTGTAAAGAAGACAATATTAGTCACAACACACTGAGCTCTTACTGTGTTTAAGGCACTGTATTGCCCATGGGTTTTTGCAGCATCATCTAATCTGCTTTTACAAGTACAATAAGCACCAGACATGCACGATGTTGACTCCTTTTATAGATGGAAAACTTGATGTTTCAAAAAGAGAAGTAACCTGCTGAAGGTCAAAGAACAAACAAGTGGAAAGCCGAGATTCGAACTGAGGTCTTTCTGGCTGTGGAGCATGAGCTTTTCTTCACATTGTTCTGTCATGAGCCACACACACACACACACACACACACAGACACACACACATACACACACACACCCCATATACATACATACATACATACATACACACATACACACATACATACAGTATGAAAGAGAGCAACCTGAAGATTCAAGAGCATTTTCTATGCTGTAGTCATATTCAATAGATAAAGTTCATTGCAACAGAAAGTCTACATGAACCCTGGCTGACGACTGGGCTTGGAGGCCCACCTTCATCCCGGGATTGTAGCCACACATCACATAGTAACTGGCCAGTGTCCTCTTAGTCAATTGGATCTGATTAACAAAGATGCATGTGAACTCTGGGTCATGTGATCTTCAGGAACTGCCTAGAACCGGTCTGCAGAGACCAGTCCTGTGTGAGATTCCTGGACCGGCACAGTGGGGCACCACAGTAAGCTGGGACTTCTGGATTTCTCCTTGTCTGTGGAGATGCTTGATGCCCTGTTGACAGAGTTGGCTGTTGATTACAGAGCACCTGTTAACAGAGTCCTCTTGAGAGTTTGGAAAGAGGCTTCTTCCCTGCTGGCTGCCTAGCTGTGTCTGTACCCTTTCTGTCTTGTCTCACTCACTTTCCCTTGCAAGTCCACAGACCCAGGAGTGCTATTTTCAAAGATTTGTCCTGAACCCCTAAACCAGTTATGGCCCCGCTTCTTTATACGACTTTATTTGCATAGCAATTCCACCATCTGCAGGGCATCCAGCTAAGGACTTCTACCATGCCTCTGGCTCGAATCATCTTAGGAATGGATCTGTGATTCGGTTTTAATGTTTAGCCTGGGGCAGGAAGCCAGCTCAAAGATCTTCAAAGATGGCCAGTTAAGTGATTAAAGGAAACACTTTGCGGCCAGATCGATAGCCTAAACTCAGCTCGCATTGAAAGCTGGACCACCAATATAATCAATTTCAGGAGGCATTAGCCTGCTGCATCAAGAAGCCACGTTCTCTTCATGTGGGCTGCATACATGATGCTGCATAGGAATGTGAGGAAGGGCCGTCTCAGAGAGAAGAGGAATTCCATGAATAGCTCATCCATCAGAGATGACAAGAAAATGTTGACTAGCTAAATGGACTTGGTCACCTGCTGCTTCCCGGAAGGTGGTTAATTTGATTTGTCAGCTCAAGGCAGACACTAGGGACCCAGGCACATCCCAGGACTCTAAAGGATCTATATTGAATTCTGATGTCTTTAGTTTTCTCACTCCCTTGCAGCTGCACGCATAGGAGAACTCACTGGACACTAGCTAGTATCACCAGGAGGCTGCTATAAACTAGCAAACAGTAAAGAACTTCAGGGGAAAACAGGTTGAGCTATGACTTGACGTGGTTTACCCCTCCTCCAGTCTGGTATCCAGTTACAAGGCTTCTGAGATGTCTCTGCACCATCGAGCCACTGAGGTGTGACACCAATGTTCATTTTCTTTTATAGAATTAAAGATTTGTTCTGCCCTAAATTAAAACACTGATTTTGTGCATAGCTTTGTTCTTCACAAAACCTCCATTGATCATTGGAGAAAAGGTAGTAAGTTCTTTTCTCTCTCAGAACTTTTTCATCCTCTACAAAAGAAATAACTACTCAAGCTATTCATGAACCTCTGCAGTAAGCTGGACTTGTATGCATATTGCTTGGAGACATTGCTAGAAGACAAGGAAGGGAAAAAAGGAAAAAAAAAAAAGAAAAGAAGTAGCAACAGAAACCCAGAACACCACAATATGGTCCAACTTGGCACCCAGGCATATCGCAGGGTCACTTTTGAGGGGCAGACACCAATTCACACTGCGTGATCTAGCTTTCTGATGAATAAAGTCAGAGTTCAGGAGAGCAGCGTTAGTTTTGGGAATGTGCAAACTATTCAGGAACGCGTGTCTCACGAACTGTCCCAATGAGACTTCTTGGGGCTGCATAGCTTTAAGCAATAGTCCGAGAAGGGCAGCTTCAAGTCCTTCCAGCAAGCAGATTATATAAGAGCTTTCTCTAGGCCCTGTAATAGCTAGTTCCAGGTTGGAAGGAAGAGCAGTGTGCAGTTACAGAAAGAGTGAACATAGACATTTTTCATGCCTTGCCTGCAAGCCCAGCAAACTGTTTGAGTGAACAACACCTACATTTTACAGACTTTGGACATGTGGTACCAAACACATATTGCAGTGCAATTGAATTGACTGGTAGTTTTGAATAAGCATAATTTCTTATTGCATTCACTAGAATTTCCCTGTCATATGTTTTATATTTTCAAAGCAGTGAATCAGGAGGCCCAGAGCTTCCAGTATTAGGGAACTAAATCTGAACAATGCCAAAAACCAAGATCTTAGAAAATTAAATAATCTGTGTACTGTGNGTAATGCTTATCACATTAGAAGGTGGGCATCTTACTGTGGGATGCAAGGGCCAAGTTAACTGGATCCAGCTGCTGTCCTCCTCCTCCTGCACTTGACGCAACCTTGGTCATGGTTTCACATCTCACCATCCTGTAGCACAATTATCTTGTGAAAGGAAACCCTGCCTTGCTGTTATTTTGTCTCCACTTCCATAATTCTCGTTCCCAGTTTAAAGGGAACAATCCCCAGTTCCTTCTAGATTAGCAAGAGGTTTGACTTTATTTCGAGTTGGCATTTGTCCAATGAGAAGGTAAATCCTAAGGTCTGGAAACCAGGTCAGTGGAAATGTGGAAGGTTTAGGATTTTCCCATAGTAAATTAAATAATTAACTGTAACAGCTCCCAAAGGCACCGTAGGACAAGCTCCATAGAAACGACTCGCCAAGTCTTTGTACATGAAGTGCATCCTGGCAGAACTGTCAAGTGTCTTTTCCCTCCTCCCTCTCTTCCCGCAACCAGCTGTTCCATCCCATTTCTGGTTCCTAGGGCACATCTGTAGTGTAGACAGTGTAGACTGCACCATCTGTCTACACTGTAGTGTAGACAGTGTAGACTACACCATCTCTGCCTCACTTACTTTAATGCCTTTCTCTCCATCACAATTATAACCTCTGGGGCTTTTGGCTGGAGTGAGGAGGGTGGGGCATCTGACTTTACTAAACTGTATGAAACCCAGCATGATGTGGGACACACAAGGAGCTCAGCGCTCACAGAACACAGTGGAATGGGCCTGGAAGAAAAAGAAGCAGGAGTTCTGGTTCTTCTGCCTCACGTTTCTCATCTCTGAGCTTTAAGATTCATGTCTTAAAGCTTTCATTTCAACAGGGGGATTACTTTTTCAAGTGAAGTCTTCTTCTATCTAAATGCATAAGAACTGATGACAAGTGCTATTTCATAATTTGCACTCATCCTGGGTACCTGCTGGTCAATTGACATAGGCAGTGAGGCTTTCTTTATAAACAGAAGTGTTGGAAACCAGCACTTACTGTGGCAGCTGGGGTCTCCCATGATGCCCTGTTTATCACTAAGCTTTATAACACAGTTACGTAAGACTGAGAAAACTTGGGTTCACAGTAGGCTGTTTGACACTATAGGAGCTGTTATCCTCATTATTTTTCAGGGAAGCCACCACTTAAACTTATTCAGAAGATTAGAAAAAAGAGGGGGGGACATTTCTGATCCACATTGTAATCTTTATTGACTTCTCATGTCAGACAATGTTTATTAACTCATAAAAATCAGATGAAAAACCACTCACATTTCCTGAAAGCAACACTGTAAGCTGGTACATCTCATTGTGTTTTTTTCCCTACGTCTGGTTACATGGTTGATAGTCAGTCTGTAGCAAGAGCTGCAGAAAGACACTGGAAACCCAGAATATGGTACAGTTAGACTTGAATATATTTCAAATGTAAATTTAAACTAAAAAAAGGAACAATGAATAAGTATTGAACCCTGGTTTGCAATATGCATACTGAAGTGTTTAACAATGAAGCATGTTGATTGATGCCTGAGACTTACTTTGAAATATGTTGAAGAAATGGGCTGATGTATGAGCAAGCTTGAGCTGTATAGATCTACGAGAAAACAAACATATCAAAATCTTACTTGTTGACCACAATTCTTCCAATGTTCTGTATTTTTGACAATTTTCATAATAAAATGGTGGAGAAAATGCAAATCAAAAGGTAAATTTCTCAAATGGAAGAGTGTATTTCAAACATACGCAACTTTACATTGTTCTACTTCTCACCCAATACCCATACTTCACTGATAAAGTGAATTCTTCAAAATCTCAGTGACCTTAAGTGACTCTCAAATGTGACAACCACACAGCTGGTTTTAGGACAACGTCGTGAGATGACTGGTGCGGAATGTTGAAAAGCCATCGATCACTGTAGTGTAACTTTTTTCTGGAGATGTGTGAGCAAAAACCTGCTTACGCTAGACAGGGCATTGATAACAGACCAAGGAAATAGTTCCACTCAGGAGCAGGGTTCAATTTGTATTTTTATATCTTTACCTTAATATAAAATACTCTGAAAAAGCAACTTACAGGGAAAAGGGATTTGTTTCAGCTCACAGTTCCAGGTGACAGTCCGTCCATCGTGACAGTGATGTCTTCATGGCAGGAACTTGAAGCACACAGTCACAAAGCACACAGTCACGTCACATCCGCGGTCAGGAGCAGAGAAATGAGCTCAGCTCCGTCTCCACCTTGAGCGTCCCTGTCTACTTTGGTGAGTACCTTTGTTTCCTGTCCTTGGCATCAGATCCACATCACCACTTTTCCTGGGAAATGCCAAAATATCCCCGAGAAGAAGCATTCTTTCTAAATCTTAGTTGAATTTTAAGAGAGAGATTTGAGATTTTAAAATCTATGGCAGAAACAGACTTATTCCTTGCACCTTCAAAGCCTGGAATTTGGCTCAATGAGCATATAGGTGAACCATATGAGGGAGATAGATAGTCCATTGTCTCCTCTGTTGAGAATCTGATTCCTGTGATCCCAAATACATGTCCTGGAATAAGCAGGCTAGCTCTCTCCAATGTCTTCTCAATGAACAGCTCAAACCCTGAAGTAGTTACGTTCACACAGGAAGGGTGCAGATGAATTTGCCAAACACAGTGGAAGCAGAGCCAACACCACCAGGTTGTCTAGAATTTGAATGCAGTCTCGCTGCTTCAACATACCTGGAAGGCATCGTGCGATCCACACAAGAGGATACAGTCTGTATAAACTCCGGAGGCCATGTGTCTAGGTGAGCCAACTTTAATTCACAGGTGGCAATGCAGGCTCCTTCCCCCCTCTGCCCCATGGCAAAAGGCGGGTGTGTTCCATCTGTTTACAATGACTACAGTGGCTTTCCAGCAGAACCTTAATCTTATTTTATAAATCTTATTCCTGATATGCCTCAAACCATCTGCCCTTTCTTCCATGCATTACCTTGGGGCTGTTTGGCAAATGTCTCTCCTACCCTGTAAGTGGAATATTTTCACCGAATACCTAACCCTTCTAAAGATATGGTNCCATGGCTGGTAGATATTCCCTAATGGACTTTGGTTCTTCTTCTAAACCCAATGTGGCTTTAATAATTTTAATATGTACAAAAATAAGGCCAAGGTTGCAGGAGGCATAGATGACATCCCTTGGGCTTCATATCTTGGCTGTTTGAGCATGCTGTCAGTAAAATACAAAGAATGGGTTGGAATCTTATTAATATGTGTTCAATTTGGGAAGACAGCCCATTTCAGATTCAGGCTTGTGGAGTTTTGGAAAAAATAGTGATAGGATCTAAGTGATGGAACCTCCAGTGTCTTGTCTTGGTAGAGTGGAGCCAGGTTCTCAAGAAGTTGTTGTAATTTATCTTTTCTTTATGACTTTGCTGTCTTCCCCTTATTTAAAGCTCCAAGGGTCTCAGAACCCCAAGCTGGATATGATCAGGCAGTTCACAGAGCACAGACACAAATGTACAAAGGTGAGGAATGATGTCTCACCTAAATTAGTAATAGGACAATACAGAATGAAACAGCAGTGAGCTCACATCTGGCACAGCTGGCAAAGACGAAGAGCAATGAACACGTTTAGTGAGGGTGTGGGGAAGTGGGCATTCTCATGTGTTGCTAGAGGTGGTGAGGATTAATAGATTCCTCTGATAGGTGCTTTGGCAGTCGCTAGCAATGTTTGTCTCGTCTACACCTTTGGCTTCACTCCAAAAATGTGACTACAAAAAATTCATATAAGCAGTGATTGTAAGAACTTTGTCAATGGGGAACTTCACCAATAAATTCACTATTATTTAATTTACTGATTGGTGTAATATACTGCCATTAAAAAAGAATGAGGCAGCTCACCATCCTCTAACATGAAAAGGTTGTAGAGTCATTGATAATTGAGACCATTTTCAGAACACTAACATGTTTCGACTTATGGAAATCATATGCTGTTTTGAGGTTTATAACAAGATGGCCCAATAATATCTTTTTTTCAGCTTTGTCTATGGCCCCAAAATATATAGAATAAAGAAAAATTGACAATGCCCACTCTTCCAAAACAATCTAAATTGGACTTGGAACACAAGCATCCACTGCAACCATCAGCCTTAACCAACTTCAAAAGGACTGAAAGTATAGAAATGTTAGCTTCATCTAAATATGGGCAATTTCAAGGCAGCCTCTTGGGATGCTGGAGTTCGTACACATACACACTCGTATCTAATTCAAGTCTGTGTGTTGTCAGGAGGCTGCTCTAAGTCACAGAGGGTGGTAGCTCACATGGATGGAGCCATCTCATAGTGGCTGCACTTCCCCTCACAGTGTCAGCAGCCATGCACCAGCAATCTACTTGGGTCTCATGAGAGGGAGCCAGCCAAGATCTTAAGAGGCCCCACCTGAAGAGATGCTATCAGTAAGCCACTCCTGTCTTTCTGATTTCTTGCTCATATTCTTCATACACCTGATCTGGGACAAAGCCTTCTCTTTCCTTGCTAGGACCTGAATCTTCTGTTGGAGGATAGTCTCAGGTTGCCAGAACCTGCTGTATGCTCAGACAGCTAGAGGGTCTGCAGACTGTGTCTGGGATGTGAGGGAACTGGGAGAGTTAATATATGAGTAGCCAAGGAAGTGAGAATGAATCTGCAGAGCATGTTTATAGACAAAACTAGAGGAAGACATCTTTTCTAGGTCCTCTATGGAGTTCAGTTAGACATCTGTGCCAGAATGTGGAAGTTTATATACAAAACTGTCTGTAGGTTAAGGGATGCATGGAAAGAACTCTCACATTTTTTTCAGTGTACTTCTTTATAGGTTGAATTTTTTTAAAGAACATACTCATCTTTCATTGTAAACACAAACTTAAAATATACACAAACTTATTGTATGAAACTCCAGAGAAGGAAAGAAAACAAATAAAGAATAAATATGACTCCACCCCTCCCAGACCTCACTTCTGTTAGTATTTGGGGAATTTCTATTCCTGTTGTTTTTATATAACTTGCTTTGAGTAGGCAGGCTCTCTCTGGGTGCCACTGACCTACTGAAAATAAACAAGGGACCATTCCAAAGAATGTTCATCACCTTCATCCACATGTTCTGAGGCTCTTTTGGCTATGTGAAAACATGGGTATAGATGTCCACAAAACTGATTTGACATGTATGAATCTGCCTTACTTGGCTCAAAAAGCTGTCAAATTGGAGANACAAATTAGCAGTTCTTGGGCTGAGGAGATAACTCAAAATCCTTGACATGCAAGCATGAGAACCTGAGTTCAAACCCAGCACCCATCCAATTTTTTTCTAAAGCTTGGTGTGTAGTGGCAGATGTTTGTAATCTTAGACAGATCTCTGGAGCTTGCTTGCTTAGCTAATCAGTGTGCNTCCAGTCCCACAGAGAGACCCTGTCTCAAAAGAGCAAGGTAGATGGCTCCTGAGAAATGATGGCCTTTTTTTTTTTAAACATCTGGCCTCCATATTTATGTGCATAAATATGCACACTCAACTGGGCACACGCCAGGCATGTGTGCACACTCACGCATGCACACACACATAAGTAACCCAGCAGTTTGACATTCACCCATCGCCTTCCAGACAGTAGCAAGGTAGGTAGCTAGACAATGGGAAGGTCTAATTCCTTCTGTGAAATTGCAAAGACATGCTCCTTCTTTGCAAATGAGTACTTAATTCAAACCCGCCCAAACCCTACCAACGTGCCCAGAAAGTGCACCTGAACTGCATATATTTCCAACACAAATTTGAGTGGAGACTCTGACTCCCTCTTCTGAGACTGACACACAGATCTGTGCTGCTGTAAGCTCATCTCCCAGTAACACAAATAAATACAAAACCTTAGTGAGCGGAACGGCTGTTCCACATGTGGGAATGACTTCCTCTTTTGCTTTAAGGGTCTCTTTCCTCCCAGGAACCAGTGAGAAAATTTGATTTCTAAACCTTGCTGCAGCACAGACAATGAGCAATTGTTAGCTTTGAAATAGCAGACAAAGCCTATTACTACACAACGGAAAGTAAACTGCATTGTCTTGTGGCACTGTTTACTTTGGGGGGTTGGTGGGTAAGATGATACATCAGTGAATAAGGTCGCATCTCCTCAGTAGAAAACTCTGGAAGCCCTCTAAAGTAAGAGGAGCGTCCGACTCCTTTCTGTTTTCTCTCATGTTGAGTATAGGTTTGGATAATTATATGTCACTTCCCAAGTCTGTCTTTGTGAATGAAACTTCTTAGTAATTTCCACCCAAATCCTCTACCAAATCAAATGAAGATTGGGTCAACAGAAAGGCATTGGCATGCAAATTTGTAGTAAATGTCTTCGCTTTTCATTCAAGTGGCTAACCAGAATTTTGACAAGGCGACAATTCCACGACCCAGCAGAACACCAGAGCATGCAAACGTTCCCTTGGCTTTTTTTTTTCTTTTCTCAAG
>LZPO01046802.1:0-18153 GCA_001675575.1 Neotoma lepida
GTCTATACCAAAACTTCCCATGTTCTACTCTAGAGTTTAGCCTATGAATTACTCCACACACAAACCAAATATTCAATTTTCATATCCTGCAGGATCTAACTAAAGTTCCTCAGGCTATATTCCATAGAGTCTGGACTCCATGCCTTGCAGTAATGGTCTCTAGGCTTCAACATGATCATAAATCCTAGGGCATAGCCTATTCCCAGCATTTCACCCTTTGCTATACCCAATATCTATGGTCAAACCAGGAATTACCTATCTATATCTACCTTCAGGAAAACTTGTGCCCCATAAAATCCCCACTCAATATCCGGACTTCATGTGGACACTTCTTGGGTCAGGCTGGTAAGTAAATCCCTATCTGATAGTTGTTTTCCATAATTGTGCAATATCTAGACTGGTCCCATAACCTCTTCCCATGCAGAGCCTGGGCACCAGCTCCATGTGGTAGATAGCTCTAGGCTTCTCCAGAATCTAATTGCTCCAACTGGCCTGGTCCTACCACATTCCATTGTGCTGTAGCCAACATTTATACTCCCAACAGGAACCATACTACCTGCACCCATCCACAAGACACATTTAGATGATTATACCTCCTCACCACATAATCAGGCTTAAGACATCCATCCCAAGGTTTTGCCTAGTGAATAGCCCCCACCACACAAAAAATTTCTCGATTTCCCACATGCTGCCTGACCTACTCTGGACACATGTGCCTTGCAATTACAAGCTTTAGGCCTCTACAGGTTTCAACACCATTGAGCCATTCCTAGTACCATCAACTCCTTCTGTGCTATAGCCAACATCTAGACTCCTTCAGCACTAGACATATCTTCACCTTCCCACTGAACATTTCTCTACATTCACAACTCCACTCCTTGTCCCAACTTCCCGTGTTCTCTCCAAAGTTGAAACCTGGTGAATATTTCCCCTACCATATACTGTTTCTCCTCATCCCACAAAACATAGCTCTTATCTCTCTTCCACTGTTCCAGCCTAGTCTTGCTACTTATATTCCTGCATGTTGCTATGGTGAATAAGTTACAACAAAGTCCCAAATCTAGGGGCCTACTCCTCATACATACTTCTGTTCTGTATCCAACATACAGGGTCCTACCAGGACCCAACCTACCTGCGTCTAAACATAGTACTCTTTGTGCCACCTATAGTACCCCACCCCATACCCAGACTTCCTGAGGCCTCTTCCATGTAAAGCCTGGTCCTCACAACCAGATACTTTTTTTCACATATCCTTCTTAATCTATCCTGTTCCCCACAGTCCAAAATGGGGCCTAGTCTGATCCAACTGAGCCTTGCATTAGCAATATATAGGCTTCAACAGGTTACAAAATTCAATGCCCTGGCCTAGATCCATCAATTCCAGATATACTGTAGCCAACATCCAGACTCCATACTAGGTGCTTCCTGGAACCACCAATGGTACCCTTTGTGCTTCCATCACCACACCACTCCATACCCACACTTCTCATATCCTCCCCCAAGGTATAACTTGTTATATAAGCCCCTACCTGTATTTGCTTTGCATATCTATCTGGAACTAGCCTGAGTTTAATAGCCAGCACCCCTGACTTTTCTGGATTCCTGCCCATTGCATTAAAGACTTCTATGCAGTAGAGGCCCAAATCCTACAGGTCAGACTAGTCTCACAAATCCTCCAGTACAGTAGCTAGCACTGAGGCTCCTGCTAGAACTTACCCTACCAGAATCCATCCACAGGTCACTTTGTGTAGACTATATGTGTATTACTCCTTATTCAGACATTCCATGTCTTCCCAATGGTCTAACGTTTTGAGTAAACCCACCACACAATACATGTTTTTACATATAGGACTGTATCTATCCAGAGCACATATCCAGTATCCAAACCCTCCCCATCCCTCTCCCCTAGCAACCTCCATGATTTTAGTCCCATCAATACCCCCTGTACTAGAGAAAACTATCTTGACTCCTACCAAGACCACCACTCCCTTAGCAAACCACAGGAACTTTGGCTGCCTGTATCCCTCTTTCCATGCCCAGGATGTCCATATTTTCCTCCAGATTCTAGACACGTGAGTACCCCTCTATACCTTTTAATTGTTTTCCAAATGCTCTGGAGTCCAAACTGCTTGGAACATCTTGAGGTAACCCTAGAATAGCTGCTTGCTCTCACTAGTAGTGACCTCTAGTTTTTCACATGGTCCCAAATCTTTGCTTCAGCCTAGTCCTGCCCTTTGCTCCTGTGCTAGGCAACATCTAGGTTCCTGCAATGACCTACCACTGTAACAAGACTCCCAGGACCATTTGTGCTACCTCTACAACCCAACTCCAACCCAGATTCCCCTTGTCCTCAACAGGGTCAAGCCTGTTGAAAAACCCCAAACATGATCTTGACACATTATTTTCCACATCCTGCTGAATTATCTCAGTAGCACAGCATAGTCAGACAACCTACAAAACATAGTAGGGTCCTCTAGGCTTCAATAGGTTCCCAAATCTTAGGCACCAGCCTATTCACAGAATTTCATCTTTTGCTATAGCTGAAATCAATGTTTACACCAGAACTTACCCTACCCATATCTTCCCACATCTACCTTCAGGACACCTTGTGCCACCTAAACCACTCCACTCCATACCCAGACTGCCTGTGTTATCCTCCTTGGTTAGCCTGCTGAGTACATCTCTATCTGATACTTGTTACTCCACAATTCTGCCATATTTACATTGGTCCCACAACCAGTGCCCATGCCTAGTATTGACACCAGCTCCATAACACAGATAGTCCTAGGTTACTGCAGACTATAATCCCTGCAGCTGGCCTGGTCCACACACATTCCATTGTGCTGTAGACAACATCCAAACTCCCAAAAGGATCCATCATACCTGCATCCATGCACAGGACACATTTAGATGTTTAATCCACTTCCCTATATAACCAGATTCATCATAATCCCCAGCTCCCAGGATTTAGCCTAGTGAGTAATCCTCAATATACAAATGAATACTTGTGTTTCCAAATATTGACTAATCCACTCCGGCCACCTGTACCTTGCAGTTGCAAGCTGTAGTCTTCTACAGGTCTCCAAATTGTTCAGCCTATCCTAGTCCCAGCATCTCTCTCAATGCTATAGCCAACATCTAGGCTCCTTCTGCACTTAACATACCTGCACCAAGCAATGGAATATTTGCTCTGCATTCACAACCCCACCCCTTATCCAGACATCCTACGTCCTCCCAAAAGGTCAAACCTGGTGAATATTTCCCCTACCAGATATTGATTCTCCACATTCAGAAAACATAGATGATATCTCAATGCAAAGATCCCAGCCTAGCAGTCTTGCCACTTACATTCTTGCATGTTTCATTAGTGGCCACTAAATTACAAAAGAGTCCTAAATTTAGAGGACTATTCCCACCACCTACTGCTATTCTGTAGCCAACACACAGGATCCCACCAAGACCTATCCTACCTGCATCTACACACAGTACTCTTTGTTCATCCAACATAGCCCAGAGCATTCTTGGACTTCTGGAGACCTCTTCCATGGTATAGCCTGATGAGTACTCATTGACAGCCACATATTTGTTATTCTATATCTGTCTGAATCTATCCTGGTTACCACAGTCAATACTATGGCCTAGATTGATGAACTGAGCACCATATTGGCTTTTGCAGGTAACCCAAATCCTATACCCTGTACTAGTGCCATCATTTCCAAGTGTGCTATAGCCAAAATACAGATTCCAGACAAGGTTGTACCTCCACCCATCCATAGGACACTTTCTTGTAACTCTAACACCCTATCCATACTCACACTTCTGAAGTCTTTCTCCAGGTTCTAGCTTGGAATATCAGTGCTTACCTGATATTTGTTTTGCACTTTCATTTTGATGCAGCCTGAATTCAAGATCCAGCACCCCTGGCTAGTCTATTTGCCTCCTAAAAGTAGGGACATCTAGGCAGTAGGGTCCCAAATCATTCAGCTCAGACTAATCTCACAAATCCTCCTGTAATGTACAAAGCATCTAGGCTCCTTCTAGTACCTCCCCTACTAGAATCCATCCAAAGGAATCTTTGTGTAGACTATACTACATTACTCCATATCCAGGTTTTCTATGTCTTCCTGAGGGTCCTGAGTACATTCCCACACTCAATACTTACATCTGTATCTATATCTGTATCTATGTCTCTATCTATCTATGTCTATCTACCTATCTATCATCTCTATATTGATCTAGCCCAGGTCCCCAAGCCAGTGTCTAGGAATTCCCTAGCCCCTTCTACTAGAAAACTCTAGGATTCCTTGACCCATCAACTCCTCCTGTGACGAAATCAGCATCTATATTCACAGCAAGGCCCATCTCCCTCATCAAACAACACTACTTTGGTTGCCTACATCAACCTCTCCATGCTCAATCTATCCAAATCATCCTCCAGAATCTAGACAGGTGAGTTCTACTCTGTATTATTTGTATTATTTTGTATTATTTTACAAATCCAGTGGAGTTCAAAAGGCATGGAAATCCAGTAGCATCCCGAGAATAGCTGTTTGCTCTCACTAGAATTGACTTCTAGCTCTTGCCAGTGTCACAAATACTTTGCTCCATGCAAGTCCCAACGCATGTATCTCCTGTGCTACATGCAACATTGATGTTCCTGGGTGGACCCACTATAACAACAGCCAATGGACCCTTTTTGTTACCTATATAACCCAACTCCACACCCAGATGTCCCATGTCCTCTCCACGGATAAGACTGTTTAGTAACCCCAAATATACACTTGACACATGTTTTCCACTTTCTCCTGAATCTATCCCAGCAACTAGTCTAGTCAGACAATATCCAAAATATAGTAGGCCTCTAGGTTTTAGTGAGGTCCCAAATCCCACATCGGGGCCTAGTCCCACCACCTATTCCTGTGTTATGGCTATCCTTTAAGTTCCCTCCAATGCTCGGCCTATCCACATCCATACATAGGACATGGTGGTGCCTATTCCACCTCTCTCTATAATGAAACTTCCCATGTTCTCTTCCAGAGGCTAGCCTACTCAATGTTCCACACACAATTCAATACTTCTTTTTTCATATCCTGCTTGATCTAATTCATGTGCCCCAAGTATTGCGCCCTAGTTGTCAGAACTCCTGAGTTTGATGTTATGCTCTCTAGGCTACAACAGGGTCCTGAATCCTAGGCCCCATCCTAGCCCAGCATTCAATCTTTTGCTGAAGCCAACCTCAATGCTCTCACCAGGACTTACCCTAGCCATATCTACCTTCAGGAAACCTTGTGCCACCTAAACAATCCCACTCAGTACCCAGACTGTTTGTGGTCTCTTCCTGGGTTAGGCTGGTGAGTACATCCCTATCTGATTCTCGTTTTTCCACAATTCTGCCAATCTAGATTGGTCCCACAACCAGTGCCCATGCCTTGTCTGGCCACCAACTACTTGTGTAGATATCTGTAGGCTTCTGTAGAAGACTCTAGTCCCTGCAACTGGTATAGTCCTACCACAAACCATTGTGCTCTAGCCAACATCTACACTCTCAATAGGGACCATCCTACCTACATCCTTCCACAGGACATTGAGATGATTAATCCACTGCAGTATATAACCAGACTTACCACATCCATCCTCCAGATTTTGCCGAGTGAATAACCTCCACCACAAAAATGAAATCTCAATTTTCCACATGCTGCCTGACCTACTCTACCACATATGCCTTGCATTTGCAGGCTTTAAACTTCTACAGGTTTCCAAATCCTTCAGCCCAGCCTAGGCCCAAAAACTCCTACTGTGCTAGAGCAAACAACTAGACTCCTTCTGCACTTAACATACTTGCATCAAAGTATGGAACATTTGCTCTGCATCCACAACCCCACTCTTTATCCAGACTTCCCATGTCCTCCAAAGTTCAAACCTGGTGAATATTTCCCCTAACAGATAGGGTTTCTCCACACCCACCAAACATAGCTCATACCTCAGTGCCAGTGTCCCAGCCTAGTCTTGCCACTTACATTCTTACATGTTACAACAGTGGCCACAATGTTTCAACAGAGTCCCATATCCAGGTGCCTACTCCCACCACCTTCTCCTGTTGTATAAAGAAGACACATGGCTTAGCAGGACCTCCCCTACCTGCATCTACACATAGTACTCTTTGAGGCACCTACATTACCCCACTCCATACCCAGACATCTGGAGACCTCCTCCATGGTATAGCCTGGTGAGAAGCACCTCACAGCTGATAGTTGTTTTCCGTCATCTCTCTGGATATATCCTCGTGTCCACAGACAATACTATGGCCTAGTCTGATCAACTCAGCTTTGCAGTAGCACTATGTATGTTTCCTCACGTTCCTAAATCCCATACCCTGGCCTAGTCCCNTCACTTCCAGATATGCTCTAGACAAAATAGAGACTCCAGACANGGTGCTACCTGCATGCACCCAAAGGACCATTCATGCTNCCTCCACCACTCCACTCTATACCCATCGTCCTGATGTCCTCCTTCAGAGTCTAGCTTGGTACAGAACCCCCTACCAGATACTTGTTNTGCAATTCCATCTGTATCTTGCCTGAGTTCAACAGCCAGCAAATCTGGCAAGTGTGGCTGCCTGCCACTTGCTGTAGGTACCTGTAGGTAGACTTTAGAGTCCCAAATCATTCATCTCTAACTAGTCTCACAACTTCCTGAACTATAGCTAACATCCAGACTTCTGATAGGACCTTNCCTTCTAGAATCCATCCACAGGACACTTTGTATAAGTGTACTACATTACTCCTTAAGATGTTTCATGTATTTCCAAGAGTCTAACTTGTTGAGCATACCACTCTCCCAAAATCAATACTTGTTTTTCCATGTACGGCTGGATTTACACCAGGTCGCATCCCAGTGTCCAGGCCTTTCTCACNCACTTCCCATAGCAAACTCCAGGATTCATAGTCCCATCAACTCCTGATCTGCTGGAGACAGCATCTAGATTCCCACCAAGACCACCTCTCCTCATCAAACCACAGAAGCTTTGGTTGCCTACATATCTGTCTCCATGCCCAGACATTCCAAATACTACTCCAGAGTCTAGGTAAGAAAGTACCCTTCTGCATCAGATAATTGTATTCCAAATCCAATGAAGTACAGACTAGATGGAATATCCAGGATTATCCCTAGAACAGTTGCTTGCCTTCACTATTATGACTTCTAGCTTTTGGCAGGGTCCCATATCTTTTGCTCCAACCCAGTCCCAACATGCCCTCCTGTGCTCTAGGCAATACTTAGCTTCCTGCAAGGACCTACTGTAACAAGAGCCATAGGACCCTTTGTGCTACCTATACATCCCAGCTCCATACACATATTTCCCATGTCCTCTCCAGGGTCAAGCCTGCTGAGTAGCCCCAAACATAGTCTAGAAACATGTTTTTCCACATCCTCCTGAATCAATCCTAGTAACTCAGTATAGATAGACAACCTGCAAAACATAGTACTGCACTCTAGGCTTCAGTAGGATCCCAAATCCCACACCCCAGCCATGTTCCACCACCTATTGCTGTGCTATAGCTAACATTTAAGTTCTCTCCATTACTTGCCCTATCCACATCCGCACATAACACTGGGTATTACATCTACCCTGGCTCTCTATACTGAAAGTTCCCATGTTCTCCTCCAGAGTCTAGCCTATTCAATACTCCAAGCACAATCCAATATTTCCATTCATATATTCTACAGGATCTAATTCACGTGCCCCAGGTAGTGGCCCATAGTTGTCTGGACTCCTTGCTTGAAATAATGATCTCTAGATTTAAACAGGGTCCCGAATCCTAGGCCCCAACAATTTGTCATTTACTATAAGCAACATCTATGCTCCCAACAGGACTTATCCTACCTACATCTATTCTCATCTTCCTTCAGTAACCCTTATGCCACTTAAACTACCACACTTAACACACAGACTTCCTGTGGTCTCCTCCTGGGTAAGTCTGGGGTGTACATCTCTATCAGATACTTGTTTTTCCACAATTCTGTCATATCTAGATTGATCCCACATGCAATGTCCATGCCTATTATGGCCACCAGTTCCTTGTGGTAGATGTCTCTATACTTCTGGAGACTCTAAATCCCTCCAACTTGCCTGGTCCTGCCACAATCTGTTGTGCTGTAGACTACATCGGTACTTGCAACTTGAAGTATTCTCCTGCATCCATCCACTAGACACATTTAGATTATTCAACCATGGTGCTATATACACATGCTTCTCACATATCACAACCCCCAAGGTTTAGCCTACTGAGTAACCCCAAACACAACAATGATTACTTGTTTTTGCACATGCTGTCTGACCTACTATGGCCACCATTGCCTTGCAGTTGCAAGCTGTAGGATTCGACAGGTTTCCAAATCCTTCTGCCAAGCCTACTCCAAGCAATTCCTACTGTGCCATAGCCAATATCTAGGGTCCCTGAGCACTTACTTGACCTGCACCCAGCCATGGAACATTTGCTCTGCATTCACAACCCTACTTCTTATCCAGACTTCCCATGATTTTCCCAAAGCTCAAACGTCATGAATATTTCCCCTACCAGATGGTATTTCTTCACCAAACATAGCTCATTTCTCACAACCCGTGTCCCAGCTTAGTCTCCTCACTACATTCTTGCATGTTTCAGTAGTGACCACAAGTTTTCAACAGAGTCCCAATTCCTGGTGCCTACTCCCACCACCTATTACTGTTCTATAGCTAACATTCGGGTTCCTATCAAGACCTACCATACCTGCATCCCCACCCAGTACTCAGTACCCCCTACATTTCCCCACACTGTAACTAGAATTGCTGAGGTCTCCTCCATGGTGTAGCCTGGTGAGTCCTCCCTCACAACTATATGCTTGTGTTTCTACATCCATCTGGAACTATCTTTGTTCCTATACTCAATACTCTGGCCTAATGTGATCAACTGAGCCTTCTGGAAGCACCATGTAGCCCTCCACATGTTCCCAAATCCCATTCCAATGGCAGTCCCATCACTTCAAATTATGCTGTAGCCAACAAACAGGCTCCAGACAAGGTGCTATCTGCACCCAACCACTGGACACTTTGTGCTACCTCCACCACCCTATGCCATACCCAAATTTCTGATGTCCTCCTCCAGGGTCTAGCTTGGTTTATAAGCCCCTACATGATACTTGTTTGCACATCCAACTGGATCTAGTCTGAGTTCAATAGCCAGCACCCCTGGCTAATCTAGCTGTCTGTCTCATACAGTATAGACCTTGAGGCAGAAGGGACTCAAATCCATCAGCTCAGAGTAATCTCACAAATCCTCCGGAACTTTAGCTATCATCTAGGCTTCTACTAGGAACTGCCCTATAAGAATCCAACCCCAAGACTATGCCACATTACTCCTTATTCAGACTTTCCAAGTCTTCTTGAGCATTGTATTTGTTGAGTACACCTCCCACCCTGAATCAATACTTGTTTTTACATATAGGGCTGGATCTAGCCAAGGTCCTATAGCCAGTGTCCAGGCCTTCCCCAGACCACACCCTAGCAACCTCTAGGATTCCTAGTCCCATCAACTCCTCCTATGCTGGAGACACCATCTAGATTCCCACCATGACCTCCTGTCTGCTGTCAACACAGCATCTTTGTTTGCCTAAATCACTCTCTCCATGTCTATACTATCCAAGTCCTCCTTCAGATTCTAGACAGGTGAGTATCCTGCTGCAACAGATAATTTTCCAAATACAATGGAGTCACGACTGGATGGAACATCTAGTGGCATCCGTAGATTGACTCCTAGCTCTCATTAGTAGTGACTTCTAGCTTTTGGTAGGCTCCAAAATTCTTCTGTCCATCCTAGTCCTACCATGGCTTCTGTGCTATAAGCAAAATCTATTTTGCTGCTAGGGCCTAGAGTAACAAGACTTACCCACAGGACAATTTGTAGTACCCAAACAACCCAACTGCATACCCAGATTTCCCATGTCCTCTCTAGGGTCAAGCCTGTTTGGTAAACTTAATGTACTCTTGATATATGATTTTCCACATCCTGCTGGATCTTTCTGAGTATCCAAGCCAAGTCTGACAACCTACAACACATAGTAGGAGCCTCTAGGCTTCAGCAAGGTCCCAAACCCCAAATCCCAGCCTAGTTCCACCACCTATTCCTATGCTATGACTAACATTTAGTTTCAATCAATTATATGCATGTTCATACACAGGACTTGATGTTGACTATACTACCCCTCTTTATACCCAAACTTCCCATGTTCCCTTCCAGAGGCTAGCCTATTGAATACTCAACAATCAACCCTATAATTCTGTTTCATATCCTGCAAGATCTAACTCATGTCCCTGAGGCAGCACTCCATGATAGTCTGGTCTCTTTTCCATGCACTAATGATCTCTAGGCTTCAACAGGGTCCCAAATCCTAGGCCCCAGCCTAGTCTCAGCATTTCAGCCTTTGCTATAACCAACATCTATGGTCCCACGAGGAATTACCCTACCCACATCTATCTTCAGGACACCTTGTGCCACCTAATTCACCCCACTCAGTACCCAGACTTCATGTATTTTCTTCCTGGGTTAGTCTGGTGTGTACATCCCTGTCTGATACTTGCTTTTCCATAATTCTGACATATCTAGATTGGTCCCACAACCAGTACCNATGCATAGTCTGGGCACCAGCTCCTTGCCATAGATAACTCTATCATTCTACAGACTCTAATCCCTGTACTTGGCCTGGTCCTACCACATTGCACTGTGCTGTAGACTACATCTACACTCTCAACAGGAACCATCCTACCTATATTCATTCACAAGATATATTCAGATGATTAATCCCCCTCACTACATAACCAGACTTACCACATCTGCCCCAAGGTTTTGCCTAGTGAATAAACCCTACCACACAAATGAATTCTTGATTTTACACATGCTGCCTGACCTACTCTGGATACATGGGCCTTGCATTTGCAAGCCTCAGGCTTCTATAGGTTTCCAAATCCTTCAGCAAATCCTAGTCCCATCAACTCCTACTGTGCTANAGCCAACTTCTAGTGTTNCCTAGCACTTAACATATGTNGACCACCCATTGAAGATTTGCTCTGCACCGACTCCTTATCCTGACTTCCATGTCCTCCAAAAAGTTAAAACCTGGTGAATATTTCCCCTAACAGATAGTGTTTCTTCACATCCTACCAAACATTGCTCCTATCTCTCTGCCAGTGTCGAAGCCTAATCTTGACACTTACATTCCTGNATGTTGCTANAGTGAACACTAGGTTACCACAGAGTCCTAATCCAGGGGCCTCCTGTCACAGCCTACTTCTGTCCTCTAGCCAGCATATAGGGTCCTACGAAAAGTGCCCTACCTACATCTACACACAGTACTCTTTGTGCCACCTATATTAATCAACTCCATATCCAGACTTCCTAAGGCCTCCTCCGTGGAAAGCCTGGTGAGTACTCCCTCACGTCCAGATACTTAGTTTTCTGCATGGGTCTGAATCTATCCTTTTTCCCACAGTAAATACTCTAGCCTAGTCTNATCCAACTAAGCCTTGCAGTAGCAACATCTAGGCTTCTGGAGGTACCCAAATCCCACNCCCTGGCCTAGTCCCATCATTTTNACATATGCTCTAGACAATGTGTAGGCTCCAGACAAGGTGCTACCTATACCCAACCACAGGACATTTTGTGCTACCTCTGTCACCTCATACCATACCCACACTTCTGATGTCCTCCTCCAAGGTCTAGCTTGGTATATAAGCCACCATGGGATACTTGTTTTGCAGATCCATCTGTATCTAGTCTGAGTTCAATAACCAGAAAACCTAACTAGTCTGGCAACTGGGCCCAAATCCCTCAGCTCAGGCTAGTCTTACAAATACTCCTATACTATCACTAACATCTAGGCTCCTGCTAGGACCTGCCTTACCAGAATATATTCATGGATCACTTTGGGTAGACTGTACTACATTATTCCTTATTCAGACTTTCCATGTCTTTCCAAGGGTCTAACTTGTTGAGCACACACACACCCACTCAATACTTGTTTTTACATATAGTACTGGATCTAGTGCACATTCCATAGCCAGTGTGCAAACCTTCCCCAACCCCCTTTAGGAACCTCTAGGATTCCTAGTCCCATCAACTCTCCTGTACTCGAGAAAAGTATCTTGATTCCCAACAAGTCGACCCCTCCCTCATCAAACTACCAGAGTTTTGGTTGCCTACAACCCCCTCTCCATGCTCAGACTATCCAAATCCTGTTCCAGATTCTAGAGAGTTGGGTACCCCTTAGCACCAGATAATTGTTTTCCAAATCCACTCAAGTCCAAACTGGTCAGAACATGCAGAGGCATCCTTAGACTAGTTGCTTGGTCTCACTAGTAGTGACTTCTAGCTTTTGGCAGGGTCAAAAATACTTTGCTCTAGCCTAGTTCTACCATGCACTCCTGTTCTATAGGCAAAATCTTGGTTCCTGCAAGGACCCAGTGTAACAACACCCACAGGACCATTTTCCCTACCTATACAACTTAACTCCATACCCAGATTTCCCATGTCCTTCCCAGGGTCCAGGATGTTGAGTAACATCAAATGTAGTCTTGACACTTTTTTCTACACCCTGCTGAATCTATCTCAGTACTCCAGCATAGTCAGACAATCTACAAAACACAGTAGGTGCCTTTAGGCTTCAATAGGTTCCCAAATCTCACACCTGAGCCTAGTCCCATCATGTCATCTTTTGCTATAGCTTACATCTATGCTCCCAACAGGACTTATCCCACACATTTCTTTCCAAGTCTACCTTTAGCACACCATATTTCACATAAACCACCCCACTCCATTACGAGACTTCCTATGGTCTCCTCCTGTGTTAGTCTGGTGAGTACATCCCTATCTGATATTTGCTTTGCCACAATTCTTCCATATCTAGATCATGTCCCACATCCAGTGTTCGTGCCTAGTCTGGCCACCAGTTTCTTGTGGTAGATAGCTCCAGGCTTTTGCAGACTCTAATCCCGGCAATATGTTGTGTCCTACCACATTCCATTGTGTTGTAGCCAACATTTATACTCCCAACAGCCACCATACTACCTGCGTTCATCCACAAGACCCATTTAGATGATTAATTCACCTCACCACATAGCCAGACTTACCACATTCCCCCCAGATTTTGCCTAGTAAGTAACCCCCAACACACAGATGAATTCTTGATTTCCACATGCCATCTGACTTACTCTGAACACATGTGGCTTCCATTTGCAAGGTTTTTGCTTCTACACTTTTCCAAATCCTTCAGTGAAGCCTAGGCCCAGCAACTCCTACTGTGCTATAGCCAATATCTAGGCTCCCTCTGTACTTAACATACCTGCACCCATTCATGGAACATTTGCTCTGCATTCAAAACCCCACTCCTTATCCAGAATTCCCATGCCCTCCCCAAAATTCAAACCTGGTGAATATTTCCCTTACAAGATAGTAGTAGATAGTATTTCTCTACATCTAACCAAGCATAGCTCATACTTGTTACCAGTGTCCCACCCTAGTCTTGCCACTTGAATTCTTGCATGTTGCAGTATTGACCACTAGGTTTCAACAGAGTCTCAAATCCAGGGACCTACTCCCACCACCTTCTCCTGTTTTGTATCCAACATGCAGAGTCATACCACGACCTACCCTCCCTGCATCTACACACAGTACTCTTTGTGCCACCTACATTACCCCACTCCATATCCAGACTTACCTAGTCCTCCTCTATAGTTTAGCTTCTCTCACAACCGATACTTGTTTTTCTACACCCATCTGGCTCTTTCCTGGTTTCCACAGTCAATACTCTGGCCTACTCTGATCCAACTGAGCCGTGCAGTAACAACATCTTGGCTCCTGTAGGTTCCCAAATCCCATGCCCTACACTAGACCCATCACTTCCACGTGTGCTGTAGCCAGCATAGAGGCTCCAGACAAAGTGCTACCTGTACCTAACCACAGGACCATTTGTGCTACCTCCACCATCCCATTCCATACCCATACATCTGATAGCCTCCTCTAGGGTCTAGCTTGGTATATAAGTCCCCATGTGATACTTATTTTGCACATCCATCTGGATCTAGCTTGATTTCAATAGTCAGTGCCCCTGGCTAGTCTGGATGTCTGCCCCTTGCTTTGGGTAGCTCTAGGCAGTAGGTTCCCAAGTCCCTCAACTCATACTAGTCTCACAAATCCTCCTGTGCTGCAGCTAATATCTAGCTTCCTGCTAGAACCCGCCTTACTGGAATCCATCCACAGGACACTTTGTGTAGACTGTACTACATTATTCCTTATTCAGTCTCTCCATGTCTTTCTAAGGGTCTAACATGTTGAGTAAATCCCCCACTCAATGCTTGATTTTACATATAGGGCTGGATTTAGCCCAGGTCCCAGAGTCAGTGTCTAAGCCTTCTCCAACCCCCTCCAATAGCAACATCTAGGATTCTGAGTCTCAACAACTACTCTGCTCTAGACAGCATCTAGATTCCCACCAAGACAAATCCTCCCTCATCAAACCACAGGAGCTTTGGCTGCATACATTACCCCATTCCATTCTCAGACTGTCCAAATTCTCCTCCAGAGTCTAGACTCATGAGNACCCCTCTGTACAGGTAATAGTTTTCCAAATCCAGTGGAGTNCAGANTGGATNGAACATCCAGTCACATCCCTAGAATTGCTGCTTGTTCNCACTAGTAGTGATGTCTAGNTTTTGNGANGGTCACAAATACTGAGTTTCNGCNNAGTCCCACCATGCCCTCCTGTGCNNTAGGANCATCTAGTTTCCTGCAAGGACCCATTGTAACAACACATACTCACAGGATCCTTTGTGCTTTATATACAAANAACTCCATACCCAAATTTCTGATCTCCTCTCCAGGGTCAAGCCTNTTGTGTAACCTCAAANNTACCCTTGANANNTGTTTTTCCNCCTCNCANTGAATCTGTCCCTGTATCCCAGCCTAATCTTACAACTTATAACACACACTCAGGGCCTCTAGGCTTCAGTAGGGTCCCAGTGCCACACCTGCTTTTGTCCTCCCAACTATTCCTGTTCTATTGCTAACATTAAAGTTCCCTCCCTTACTCGCCCATCCACATCCACACATATGACTTGGTGTTGCCTATATTACCCCTCTCTATGAGCATACTTCCCATGTTCTCCTCTTGAGTCTAGCCTATTGAATACTCTACACATACCTCAATACTTCTGTTTTCAGATCCTGCAGGATCTAATTCACGTGCCTCAGGCAGTGCCTCATAGTACACTGTACTTTTTGCCTTGCAGTAATCATCTCTAGGCTTCAACATGGTCCCATATCCTAGGCCTCAGCCTAGTCCCAGCCTGTCATCCTTTGTTAAAGCCAGTATCTATGCTACCACCAGGACTTACCCTTCTAACATCTTTCTTCAGGACACCTTGTGTCACCTAAACCACCCCACTCCATACCTAGACTTCCTGTGGCCTGCTCCTTGGTTAATCTGTTGAGAATATCCCTATGTGATACTTCTTTTTCTACAATTCTTCCATATGTAGACCGGTCCCACATCCAGTGCCTATGTCTCTTGTGGTCACCAGCTCCTTTTGGTAGGCTTCTGTAGACTCCTATTGCTCTAACTAGCCTTGTTCTACCAGTTTTCTTTTAGTATAGCCAACATCTATACTCCCAACAGGAACCATCCTACCTGCATCCATCCACAAGACACATTTTGATGCTTAAACCACCTCACTATCAATCCATCCTCAGCCCCAGTGTTTTGTGTATTGAATAATCCCCAACTCACAAATGAATTCTTGATTTTCCACATGCTGTCTGACCTACTCTGGCCACCTGGACCTTTTAGTTACAAGCTGTAGGCTTCTACATGTTTTCAAATCCTTTATCCAAGCCTAATCCTAGAAATTCCTACTATGCTATAGACAAGAAATAGGCTCCTGCCATGCTCTACCATGCCATTATCTATCCACAGTACTTTTTACTGCCTACACCACCTCACTCCACCCCCTGATTTCTCACATCTTCCTCTTGGGTTTAGCCTGGTGACTGCCCACCCAAACACCCAACCCAATGCTCATTTTTCCATATCATGCCTGGTCTATCCTAATTACCATAGCCAGTGCCTTATTGTATTTTGGACTCTGGGCCTTGTAGTAGTGACGTCTAGGCTTCAAACAATGTCTGAAATCATGAACCCTTGTCTAGTTCCACAACTTTATTTTGTGCTGTAGCCAACTTTCAATCTCTTGCCTGCCTTATCTGCATCTACTCAGAGACCCTTTATGCTACCTAAAATACCACAATCCATACCGAGACTTCTCACTTCCTCCAACAGAGTTTACCCTGTCGAGTACCTAGCCCCACTATTGATCCTATTTTCCACATACTTAAAGACCTAGTTTGAGTCCCACAGGCAGTGCCTATAGTAGTGTACATTCCTAGCTTTGCAGCTCTTGCCTCTAGGCTTCAACAGGATCCCAAACTCCTGGCCCCAGCTTAGTCCAATACCCTTTCCGGTTTTATAGCCAATATCTAGGTTCTTGCCAAGTTCCTGAGCTCTCCACACCTACCTATAGGACCGTTTGTGCTATGTATACCCCCCTCCTCCTTACTCTGACTTCTGATGTCCTCCCCTAGAATCAAACATATTGAGTATACCTTCCCACATATACACACTGGATGCTTATTTTTTCACATCAGCTCAATCTAGCTTGGGATTACAGGCAGTCCTTGGCCTAGTCTGGCTGCCTTTCCCTTATAGTAGGGACCACTAGTCATCAACAGGGTCCCAAATCCCATGCTGCAGCCCAGTCTCAAAGCCTCTTCTATGTCTTTTCCCAGGAGGACCTACTCTAACAGGATCCACACACCAGACACTGTGCCTCCTTTTCCACCAAAACTTTTAAAGTCCTCCCCTAGGGTCTAGCCTGTTGAATATTCCAAACTTATTGAGATACTTACTACTTTTTCCACCTGCCTGCTCTCTCTGAAGTAGCACAGCCAGTGTCCAGTATTACTCTGGCTGTCTGTTCCTTGAAATGTACACCTCTAGGCTTCAGTAGGGTCCCAAATCCCTTGCCCCAGCTTGGTCCTACCACCTACTTCTGTGCTGTTGCCAAAACCAATGTTCCTGCCAAGGACTACACTTTACTGGATCCACCCACATCACACTTTGTACTGCCTATACCACCCCATTCAATACCTAGATGTCAAATGTCCTCCCTCATCATCAAGCCTCTTGATTCTGCTACACACTGGATGCCTGGTTTTCCACATCAGCTGGATCTAGCCTGGGAGATAATTGTTTTTCCACATAACCTGTATCTATCCTGGGATCTTGTGCTCTGGCCTAGTCTGGCCACCAGCACTATGGAGTAGTGATTCTCGCTTTGCACAGGGTCCTAAATGCAGTGCCTAGGCTTCATCCCACCTTGTTCTACACTATAGCCAACATCTAGGCTCCCTCAAGCATCTTCCTTACCCGTATTCACACACAGACCTCTGCTTCCTATACTACCTTACTTCATACTACTCTGCCTATAATCTTCCTCAGGTTCTGCTCTGGTGAGCACCCTTCCCATTGGGTACTTGTATTTTTGCACCCTTTGGACCTAGCACAATATCCCCATTGCTTGCTTCAGTGTAGTCTGGCTTCCTGTACCTTGCAGTAGGGATTTCTAGGCTTCAGCAAGGTCCCAAATCTCATGCCTCAGACTAGTCCCATCACTTCTGCTTTCGCTATAGCCTATACATAGACTCACACCATTTCCTGATCTATCTTCACCTTCGCTTAGGACACTCTGTGCCTCCTATACCAATCCATTCAACAACCAGACTTTTCCCATCCACAACAAGGCACTTCTTTTTCCACCTCCTATCTTATCTCCTCTGCATAGTTTAGGCAATCTACAATCCTAATCTGGCCCCCTTCCCCTTGAAATAGGGACTGCTAGGCTTCTGAAGTGTGCCAAATGCCAAGCCCCTACCTAGTCCTATTACCTCCTCCTGTGATATGGCCAACACCTAGGCTCCCACCAGGACCTGACCTACTCCTATCCACCCACAGGATACTCATGGTGCTTACACCGTCTTACTCCATATCCAGACATCCTGTGACCATCTCCAT
>LZPO01046802.1:18513-35686 GCA_001675575.1 Neotoma lepida
GTCCTTGTTTTTAAATATCCCTCTGGATCTACCCTGATTCTTACAGCCAGTGCCCAGGCCTAGCATGTTTGACTGCACCTGGCAATAGTATGCACAATTCTTCCACAGAGTTTCAATTCTTACACACCATCCTAGTCCCATCAACCCTTCCTGAGCTGTCTTCAACATCTAGGCTCCTAACGGGAACTTCTACACCAGCAGGTCTCAACCTGTGGGTTATAAGGCCTTTAGGGTTTGCATATCAGATATCCTGTATATAATATATTTATATTATGATTCTTAACAATAATAAAATTACAGTAATGAAGTAGCAACGAATTATTTTTATGGCTGGGCATCACCACAACATGAGGAATTGTATTAAAGGGCTGCAGCATAAGGAAGGTTGAGAACCAACGCTCTATACACACATCTACCCACAGAACACTTTGTGCCACATAAACCATCTACTCTATACCCAGACTTCCCACATCCACTGCTAAGTCTAGGTTGGTGAGTAAATCCCATTCCCTGCATGCTTATCTTTTCCCTTCCAGCAGGATCTATCCTGGAAGGAACAATCACTGCTTCAACATAGAATGGTGCCTGAACTTTGTAGTACAAACCTCTAACCTTCTGCAGGTTTCAAAACCCCAAGCCCAGGTCTAGTTTATACTTTCCATGCTATAATTGAATACTAGGCTCCTGATATGATCCATCCTAACCAAGTCCACCTGCATGGACCTTTGTTCTGCTTACACAACCCTACTCCATAACCACTCTTCCCATGTTCTTGCTCAACCTCTGTCAAACCTGTTGAGTACTACTCACACACACATACCTGCAAACAAAATATTTTTTCCCGTATTTTTCAGGATCTAGACTTTCTACAGTCCCACTTTCCAGACATAGTCTGGCCACTTGTACCTCATAGTTGCAATCTATATAGTTCTGCATGGTCCTAAATCCCACACTCTGTACTTGGTTGACCCTCTCCTTTTGTGTTGTCACCTATATCCAGGCTCTAGCCAAGACCCACCCTATTGACACCCACCCACAGGGATTGGAATGCTGCCTACACCACACAATCCATACTTAGACTTCCCATGTCATCCTCTAGAGTCTAGCTTATAGTGTAACTCCCAAATAAGTGGATATTATTTTTCTACATCCTGCTGGGTCTAGCCCTTGTTGCACAGCCAGTGTGCCTGTGTATTCTGGAAACTACAACTTGAAGAAAGAAGTTCTAGGCTTCCCCAGAGTTTCAATTCCTGAAACACAGCTTACTCCTACCACCTCCTGCTGTGCTGTGGACAGCATACAGGCTCCTGCTAGTACCATCTCTACCCAAGTCCATGTCAAGGACACTTTGAGACAGCTACAGCATTCCAGTATATTCCCAGACTTTCCATGTCCTCCTTTAGGGTCTTGATTGTTGAAGACCCCTCCCCATACCCAGATACTTCGTTTTCCACATTGACCACATAAGTCTGGTTCTGGTACCCACAAAGAACTGACCTATTCTGGCCCGCCTTGCCATCTGCTAGCCACTTCTAGGCTTCAGCAGTGTCCCAAATCCTGTGCCCCAAGGTAGTACTACCATTTCATCTTGTTGTATAGCCAACATTGAGGCTTCCACTAAGACCTGCCCTAATAACATTGGCGAACATGGCTCTTTGAGCTGCCTACACCACCATACTCCAAACAGATTTCCCACATTCTCCCTCAATGTAAAGCCTAGTGAGTATCCCCCCACTCAGTACATTTTGCTGTATCCTGTGGGATCTAGCTTGGATTGAATATCCACTATCCTATTCTAGAATGATACCTAAGCAATTCAGTAGAGACCTGTATACTTGTCCATGGTCCCTAAACTCAGGCCCAAGCCTCTGTCACCACTGAATTATCTGTTCCATCTAAGCTTCTGTCAAGACTGCTCAAAAGACTTCCACCCACAGGACCCTTTGTGCCACCCACATCACTCCACTCCATACCCGTTATTCTATGTCCTCCCCTTTATTCAAGCCTGTTGAGTATACCATCCACACAAATGATATTTATTTTTCCTCTTCCTGCAGGATTTAGCCCAGGTGCAGGTCCAGTGCTCAGACCTAACAAGCCAGCTAGGCCTTGCATTAGCAGTCTGTGGCTTTTGCAGGGCTCCAAGTCCCTCATGTTTGCCTATTTCTGCCACCTCCACCTCCTTTTGTGTTATGGCCAACATCTGTGTTCTAGCTTGGACATGACCTATCTGTCAGGTAACCACCCATAAGACCTTTGATGCTGTCTATAGTGCCACATTCCCTACCAAGACTCTACATGTCCTCCTCTAATGCCTAGCTTGTATGTAGCGCACAAACAAGTAGATACTTGTTTTTCCACATCTTACTGGATCTGGTCATGATTGCAGAGTCAGTGTGCCTGCCTACTCTGAAATTGGTACCTTAGAGTTTCAATTCCTGAAACACTGCCTAGTCCCAGGAATTTCTGCAGTGCCTAAGACAACATATAGAACCTTGCTACTACCCTCTCTATACATATCTTCACAGAGAATACTGTGAGATACCTATAGCACCCTAATAAATTCCCAGATGTTCCATGTCCTCCTCCAGGCTCCAGACTGTTGAGTAGCCCTCTCAACAACCAGACACTTGTTTTTCCATATCAACTGGGTAAACTCTGGTTCCAACAGCAAAGACTGGACCTAGTCTGGCCCACCTTGCCTTCTGCTAGTCAACTCTGTTCATCATTAGTGTTAGAAACCCTATACCCCAGACTAGTTCCACTACCTCCTTTGGGGCTATATTCAACATCTAGGCTTCTACTAGGCCCTGGCCTACACATATCCACCTACAGGACCTACTAGGATCTAGCATAGATTGAACAGCCACTGTGCCATTTTGTATTCGCACATGATCCGTGCAGTAGAGATCTCTTTACTTCCACGGGGTCCAAAATCCTAAGTCCATTGCTAGTTCTACCATCTCCTTATGTTTTGTAGCTAACTTCTAGGATCTTGACAAGACCCACCCTATCTGTCTTCATCAACAGAGCCCTTTGTCTTACTTAGAGCATCCCATTCCCTACCCAGTCTTTTCATGTCCTTTCTGTAAGCCAAGCCTGTTGTGTACCGCCCACACAAACTGTGTATACTACCCTGCCTTCTCTCTGGAAGAGACTATTGTGTACAACACACTGGGACATTCTTATCCTCTACTACAGGACATATCATTTGAGGGAGACATGGATTCTTCTGAATTTATGTCTAGGACAGATCTAAATAAAAACCTAATGGATTTTGAGAGAAAAGCACTGGCTCTCTTCAAGCTTCCTCTGTAGGACAGACTGAAGTAGGGGGCACATTTGTACCTTCCTAAACTCCTCAGTAGGACAAATTCTGTATTTGTCCTACTCGATTTGTCCTACTGGAAGGCGAGACAGTATCTCTCAGGATTCCTTCTTTATATGACAGACTGTTTTGGAGAACAAGCTAGTTCATTCTTATCTATCCCTTTTAACAGAATAAACCAATGTTAGGATGACATGGATTCTGAGAGATTGTCACTAGCTCCATCCAAGCCTCCAAAGTAGGACAAACTGAAGTAGTTTACTTGTAATCCTCTCTAGTACAGATCAATGTTTAGATGACATAGATTCTGAGAGACAGACTTTAGCTCTGTAGATTCCTGCTATGTAGGACACACTATGCAGCAGAAGGATGGATCCTGATTTTGTATTCACTATGTCAGCCTGTGTCTTTTTATAGGTGAATTGAGTCCATTGATATTAATGACCAGTGATTGTTAATTCCAGTTATCTTTTGGTGGTAGTTTGTGCGTATCACCTTTCTTTGGGATTTACTGATATACAGTTAATTATTGCCTGTCTTTTCATGGGTGTATCTGACTTCCTTATATCGGAATTTTCCTTCTAGTGCTTTCTATAAGCCTGCATTTGTAGATAGGTGTTGTTTAAATCTGGTTTTCTCTTGAAAAGTATTGTTCACTCCGTATATGGTGATTGAAAGTTTTGCTGGGTATTTTAGTCTAGGGTGGCATCCGTGGTATCTTTATATCTGTATTATATCTGTCCAGAACCTTCTGGATTTCAAATCCTCCACTGAGAATTTGAGTGTTTCTCATGGGTCTGCTTTTATGTCTCTTGGCCTTTTTTCTTTGATGCTCTTAATATTCTTTCTTTATTCTGTATGTTTAGTGGTTTAATTATTATGTGGTGAGGGGACTATGTTCGGTTCTAGTCTGTTTGGTGTTCTATAATTTTCTTGTATGTTCAAAAGTATTTCCTTCTTTATGTTGGGAAAATTTTCTTCCATGAATTGGTTGAATATATTTTTCATGTCTTTGAGCTGGAATTCTTCTCCTTCTTTTATCCTTATTACCCTTAGGTTTGGACTATTCATGGTGTCCTGGATTTCTTAGACATTTTGTGTTACGGCATTTTTGACTTTGGTGTTTTCTTTTACTGTAAAATCTATTTCCTCAATCATATCTTCAAAGCCAAAGATTCTCTCTTATATCTTTTGCATTCTGTTGGTTATTCTTGCATCTGTAGTTCTTGTTCGTTTACTCAGATTTTCGATTTCCACATTCCCTCAGTTTGTGACTTCTTTATTGCCTCTATTTCAGTTTTCAGTTCTTGAACTTCTTCCTTCACCTCTTTAATTCCTTTTTCTTGACTTTCTTTAAGGGATTTATTGATTTCTTCCAATTTTTGTTTGTCTTTTCCTCAATTTCTTTAAGGGTATTTTTATTTCCTGGCCTCTAGCAAATTCATGAAGTTATTTTTAAGGTTGCTTTCTTCTGCTTTTTCTGTGTTGTGATGTTCAGGTTTTCCTGTTGTAGAAGGGCTAGGTTCTGGTGATGTGATATTGCTCTTTATAATGTTGTGTGTATTTTTGCTCTAGTGTCTACCCATCTTACTCCAAGAGGTGCAAGAAGCATCTGTGTCTGAGTGAGCTGCTTTTTTGTCCAATCTTTGCTTCCTGTGTCTGTGTCTCAGGGGGCAACTCTGGGTCCATTCTTAGCTCTTGGTCTAGTTGGAGCTGGCAGATTCTGTTTTAGGATGAGTTGCTCTTGTTCCAATCAAAGCTGGCGGATTCTGTCTCATGGAGCCATTCTTGGTCTAATCAGGGCTCTTGGTCCAATCAGAGCTGGATGATTCTGTGTCTCAGGAAGCCCCTTGGTCCAATGAGAGCTGCCAGATTCTGTGTCTCAAGAAGCCACTGGGGTCACAGGAGGATGATATGGGGTAGGGCATGGGTCTTGTAGATTGCACGGTCCCAATGGGGGTGTTTGGTGGGGAACCTGTTCACAAGGGGCTTCCCTGTTGTCTGGTTACTAGGGCAGAGATGGGTGTGGGTTCATAGGAACTGGTTGTATCCCAGGTACTAGAGGGAGGACTCTCTGGGTCAGGGAAGTATAGCTCACCATTTGGTCCAATGATAGCTGGCAAATTCCAAGTCTCAGGAAGTCACTAGAGTCGCAGGGGGATGGGTATTGGTGTAGAGCATGGGTCTTGTAGATTGCCGGGTGCATTGGGGGGTTTTGGTGGGGGAGCCTAGCTGCAGAAGATATCCTTGCTGGCCAGCAACTGGAGCAAAATGGGTGGGGGTTCCCAGAGAGAGGTTGTGTTCCAAGGTCTAGGTCCTAGAGGCAGGACTTTCTGGGTCAGAGAAGAGTCGCTCACCTCCTGGTCCAATCAGAGCTGGTGAATTCCATGTCTCAAGAAGCCTCTGGGGTCACAGAGAGATGGGTATTGGGTTAATGTGTGGGTCTTGAAGATTGCAAGGTGCAATGCAGGGTTTTGGTGGGGGAACCTGTCCACAGGGGTCTTCCCTGTTGTCCTGCAATTGGTGCAGAGATGGGTGAGGGTTCACAGGGACTGGTTGTGTCCCAGGGCCAAGGTCCTAGAGGCAGGACTCTCTAGGTCAGGAAAGAGCACTCAACTCTTCATCCAATGAAAGCTGGCAAATTCCAAGTCTCAGGAAGCCATTTGGGTCACGGGGGATGGGTATTGAGGTAAGGCATGGGTCTTGTACATTGTAGGGTCTGATGGGGGGTTTGGTGGGGGAGCCTGGCACAGGAGATTTCCCTGCTGGCTGGCAAGTGGGGCAAGAGGGGTGGGGGTTCTCAGGGATTGGTTGTGTTCCACGACCTAGATCCTAGGGTCAGGAATCTCTGGGTTGGAGAAGAATCGCTCATCTCATGGTCCAAAGAGAGCTGGCAGATTTTGTGTCTCAGGAAGCCACTGGAGTTATGGAGGGTGGGTATTGGGGTAGGGCATAGGTCTTGTAAGATTGCAAGGTACAATGTGGGGTTTTGGTGGGGGAACCTGTTCTCAGGGGGCTTCCCTTTTGTCCAGCAACAGGGGCAGAAATGGGTGTCGGTCCACAGGAACTGGTTGTATCCCAGGTCCAAGGTCCTTGTGGCACGACTCTCTGGGTCAGGGAAGAGTCACTCACGTCTTGGTCCAATGAGAGCTGGCCAATTCCATATTTCAGGAAGCTACTGGGGATGCAGGTGTTGTACATTGTACTAGGGCATGGATCCTGTAGATTACAGGATCCAAAGGGGGGTTTGGGTGGGGGAGCCTGCCTGCAGGATATTTCCCTGGTGGCCGACAACTAGGGCAGATCCACAGAACAGAGTGAAGTGGAGTGAAATTATTCCATTCCTAATCTCCTCTTGTAGGGAAAAGAATATAAGGACGAAAGGGATTCTAGGGACAAACATTGGCTTCCTCCTAGTGTTCTCCATACAACAGGCTGAGGTCGAGAGCACACTCCTTCATTTCTATCCTCCTCAGTAGAACAGATCAAGATCAGGACAACTTGGATTCTGAGAAACAGATACTAGATCCACATAGACTCTGCTATGGGATACACAGAGTTGTAGAACACAATAGTTGACTCCTAAAGTTAAACAAAGTACATATCAAAGTTATCACAACATGAATTCTGAGAGAGAGACTTGAGTGTCCTCCAAGCCTCTCCTGCACAACAGACTGAGCGGGTGAGCACACTTGTTCACTAGTTCACTCCCTGTCACCTCTATTGGAAGACATAGTTTTAATGATGGAGAATATGGGAGATAGAAAATAAATCCCTCCATCTCTTCCACACAGGCTATAGTGAAGAGTAGATGATACAACCACTCCTATCCTTTTCTCTAGGAAAGAACAATGTAATTGTACCCTGGGTTTTGAGGGACAGACACAAACTCCCACCAAACTTTCTCCATAGCACAACCTGAGGTAATGAGCATACTGGATAATTCATAACCTCCTCCCCATCACAAGTTAAACTTAACACAAGTGGATCCCGAGAGTCAGACACTATCTACTCCAAGACACTTCAGAAGGATAGACATATGAGGACTGAACCCAAGTTTACACATAACTTTAACTGCAGGACAGACTAAAAGTTTAGGACATCTGTGAGAGAAAACAACTCACTCAGAGACTACTTGGATTCTGAGAAACAGATACTAGATCCACATAGACTCTGCTATGGGATAGTTGTAGAACACAATGTTGACTCCTAAAGTTAAACAAAGTACATATATAAAGTTAAACAAAGTACATATCAAAGTTATCACAACATGAATTATGAGAGAGAGACTTGAGTGTCCTCCAAGCCTCTACTGTATCCCATGGAATCTATGGGATAGACAGAGGATAACCATGACTTCATCTGCCCTTCACTTCAGGACAGTCCTACAAAGAAGGCTTGGAGTCACTGTCTCTCAAAATCCATGTCATTTTAGGGCAGATCCACAGGACAGAGTGAAGTGGAGATGAAATTATTACATTCCTAATCTCCTCTGTAGGGAAAAGAATATAAGGATGAAAGGGATTCTAAGGGACAAACATTAACTTAGGATAATATGACAGAGATAAGTGTAGAGCACCTACAGTGACTTCTAATTTCCTCCATAGGACAGAACAAGGTTAACACAGCATGGATTCTGATAGACACTTTGTCTCTCTAAGCTTCCTTAGTGCAGACAGACAGAAATCATTTTAGTTTACTCCTGAAGTTATCCTTAGGACCAATCCAATTTAGGACAATATTTGTGTTGAGAGAAAGACACTAGCTGCTTCCAAGCCTCCTCTTTAGGACTGCCTGAATTGCTGAGCACACTAATT
Organism: Neotoma lepida; assembly: GCA_001675575.1. Taxonomy (NCBI): domain Eukaryota; kingdom Metazoa; phylum Chordata; class Mammalia; order Rodentia; family Cricetidae; genus Neotoma; species Neotoma lepida. Next base: position 26,659 of record LZPO01046802.1, read on the forward strand.
CACACTTATCCTCCTCCACAGCGCTGATCAAGTTAGTATTACATGACACCTTGTAAATAGACACTACCTCCCCTCTAGTGATCTCTCTTGGACAGAGTGAAATGGAGGAAACATTCATCCAATTCTATCATCATTACTAGGACATATCAAGGACATGGCACCATCAGTTATGAGACAGACACTAGCTCCATCTAAACTTTCTATGTAGGAGAGATGAGGTAGACAGCATACTAGTTCACTTATAACCTTACTGATATATATAGCTCAAGGTTAGCACAAGATAAATTCCAGTAACAGACACCAGCACCCTATGAACATCTTCTCTATGACAGAGTAAGGAGTAAAACCCACTGGCTAACTCTGAACTTTTTCCATAGGACTGATCAGTTAAGGGATGATGTGGATTCTGAGATACAGACAAAAGCTCCTTCCATGTATCCTTTGTAGAAGAGAATGAGGAAGAGAACTCTTTCTTAGTTCCTTTCACATCATCTGCATATGGCATATCAAGATAGGACAACATGGATCTGAAAGACAGACATTAACTTCCACCAAAAAATCTCCAAGTACAAACTAAGGGAAATACCTTAATTTACTCTTATACCTCCTTTCTATAACATACAGAGTTAGAAATATGTGAAGTCTGAGAGGCAGACTCAAGTATTTTCCATATGCCTGATTGGGACAGACTGGAGTATAAAGCACAGTAGGTTATTTTTAATGACCTGCNTTGTACATGCTGAGTTTGATCTACATACATTCTGAGGCCTAAGATCTCTCCAACTATATTCCATGGGATTCAGTAAAGTGCAGAGCAGTCTTTGTCATGCTATCCTTTATGTAGTATTGATCATGATTAAGAAGCATGTGTTCTGAGAGACCATCATAGTATGTCTCACCCAGCATCCTCAGCAGAATTACCTGATGCTGAGAATACACAGTTTCACTCCTCAGTTTATCTATAGGATATATAAATGGTAGCATGACATGGATTATGCGGGAGAGGGGATGAGATAGATAGACAGATAGATTATAGAATATGGATTTTGAGAGATTGAAACTATTTCCCTCAAAGCCTCAGCAGTGGAATGGACTGAGGAGGAGAGCACAATACTTGTCTTCTTAACTGTTCTNTAGGACAGATCAAACTACAGAGACATAGATTCTTAGAGAGAGATTTTTCCTGGTTTCCTCAAAGCTTTCTCATTAGGACAGACTTGAATGGAGATCAAACTAGTTCACTTCTAACAGTTTCCGTGGCACTGGTGAAGGGTAGCATGATATTATTTCTGAGAGAAGAGACTCACCCTCCTCCTTCCTGAATCACTTACATAGGGCAGGATTAGTTACAGAGTGCACTAGTTCATTCTTAATACCATCTTTAGGTCAGATCAAGGTTAGGACAATATGGATACTGGGAGACAAAATAGTTCCATCCAAGCCTATAGACCGAGGTGGAAACAGCGTTAGTTCCATTATACACTCCTCCATAGGACATACCAAGTTAGGAAAANATGGAATCTGAGAGTTAGACACTAGCTACCTCCAAGAATCCTCCATTTTAGAGATGTAATTGGACAACATACTGGTTGATAATTTATCTCCTTAGTTGAACAGACAGAGGTAGAAGGACAAGCATTCTAGTTTCCTCCAACCCTCCTCATTAGGAAAGACTAGAGTGGTGAACACACTAATTCACTCCTAACTTCTTACATGTTACAGACCAAGTGTGAACTACATGCATGCATTCTGAGAGACAGACACAAGGTCCATCCCTCTCTTTTTCATAGGATATACTGAGAGAGGTGTAGAGTACTCTAGGTAAATTCTAACCTTATNTGTCAGATAGATCATGGTTACTAAACTTTTGGTTCTGAGAGAGANCCATTATCTCCCTCCAAGCCTCCTTAGTAGATTAGTCTGAGTTAGTGAGCCCCCTACTACCCTCTTGAACTCATCAAAAGGGCAGATACAGTTATGATGACATTGATTTTGAGACACAGATGGTATCTTACTCCATGAATCCTCCATTGGATATACCAATGTGGAGGGCACAGTATCTCACTCCTAACCTCCTATCTTGGACTGAACAAGTTAGAATGACAAGGATTTTGAGACATAGATTTTAGCTTCCCCGAACCACCCATCATAGCACTCAAGCATGGAGAGCAGGTTCATTCACTTTGGAAGTTAACAATAGGATAGATCAAGGATAGGATCACATGGATTCTGAAAGATAGTTCCAGGCCATCACTGAGCCTCCTCCTTAGGACAGACTGAGTTTCAGAACACAATAGATGAGTCTGAATCTCCTCTACAGCATAGATCAAGTTAAAATGACATGGATTTTGAGAGAAAGTCAATCCAAGCCTGCTTTGTAGGATTGTCCTGAGGTAAGGGCAGATAAGTCATGGTTATCCTCTTCAGTTCATCAGTCAAGGTAGCACAACATAGATTCTAGGGCACAGACACAAACTCCTTTCAATCTTCCTTGGTAGGACTGGCAGAGTTTTAGAGCATCTTCATTCCTTCCTGTCCTAATGTATAGTTTAGATCAAGTAAGGAAAACATGGATTCTAAGAGACTGACTGACACTAACTTTCTCCAAGCCTTCTTCATAAGTCAGACTGAGGTGTGGAGCACAGTAGATGGGTCTTAACCTGCTCCATAAAAGAGACCAATGATAATAGTATTTGGATATTGAGATACAGACAACAGCTCCCTCCATGTCACATCTTTAAGACAGGCATAGATGGAGTACACAAAAGTTCACTCTACGCTTTTTCATAGCACAGATCAAATATAGGTCTACACATTCTATGAGACAGCAAGTAGCTCCCTCAATGACTCCCCCTTAGGACATGGTGATGGAACTGGCATACTAGGTCAGACCTAAGCACCTCTGTAGTTTAGATCAATGATTGTATTACTTACATTCTGAGACCCAGACACTAGCTCTCTCCAAGTCTCCTCTTTGGGACATATTAATGTGGCATGCACTTTAGTGAACTCCTATGCTCTGCTGGAGGACAGTCAGGTTATCAAAATGTAGATTCCCAGAAACTGATACTGGCTACTACCCTGCCTTCTCTCTGGAAGAGACTATTGTGTACAACACAATAGGACATTCTTATCCTCTACTACAGGACATATCATTTGAGGGAGACATGGATTCTTCTGAATTTATGTCTAGGACAGATCCAAATAAAAACATAATGGATTTTGAGAGAGAAGTACTGGCTCACTTCAAGCTTCCTCTGTAGGACAGACTGAAGTAGAGGGCACATTAGTTCCTTCCTAAAGTCCTCAGTAGGACAAATCCAGTTAGTACAGCCTGTGTGTGAGAATGAGAGACCATAGTAAACCTCCTTTATATGACAAACTGAGTTGGAGAACAAGCTAGTTCATTCTTATCTGTCCCCCTTAACAGAATAAACCAATGTTAGGATGACATGGATTCTGAGAGATTGTCACTAGCTCCATCCAAGCCTCCAAAGTAGGACAGACTGAAGTCGTTTAGAGTGCACTAGTTTACTTGTAATCCTCTCTAGTACAGATCAATGTTTAGATGACATAGATTCTGAGAGACAGACTTTAGCTCTGTAGATTCCTGCTATGTAGGACACACTATGCAGCAGAAGGATGGATCCTGATTTCGTATTCATTATGTTAGCCTGTGTCTTTTTATAGGTGAATTGAGTTCATTGATATTAATGACCAGTGATTGTTAATTCCTGTTATCTTTTGGTGGTAGTTTTTGTGTATCACCTTTCTTTGGGATTTACTGATATACAGTTAACTATTGCCTGTCTTTTCATTGGTGTATCTGACTTCCTTATATTGGAATTTTCCTTCTAGTGCTTTCTATAAGCCTGCATTTGTGGATAGGTATTGTTTAAATCTGGTTTTCTCTTGGAATGTATTTTTCACTCCATGTATGGTGATTGAAAATTTTTCTGGGTATATTAGTCTAGGCTGGCATCCACGGTCTCTTAATGTCTGTATTATATCTGTCCAGGACCTTCTGGCTTTCAAAATCTCCATTGAGAAGTTGAGTGTTTCTGATGGGTGTGCCTTTAGAAGTTTCTTGGCCTTTTTTCTTTGATGCTCTTAATATTCTTTCTTTATTCTGTATGTTTAGTGGTTTAATTATTATGTGGTGAGGGGACTTTGTTGGGGGTCTAGTCTGTTTGGTATTCTATAAGTTTCTTGTATCTTCATAAGGATTTCCGTCTTTAAGTTGGGAAAATTTTCTTCCATGAATTTGTTGAATATATTTTCCATGCCTTTGAGCTAGAATTCTTCACCTTCTTCTTTCCCTATTACTCTTAGATTTGGCCTTTTCATGGTGTCCTAGATTTCTTAGACATTTTGTGTTATGACATTTTTGGCTTTGGTGTTTTCTTTTACTGTCGAATCTATTTCCTCAATCATAGCTTCAACGCCAAAGATTCTCTCTTCCATCTCTTGCATTCTGTTGGTTTTGCTTGCATCTGTAGTTCCTGTTCGTTTACTCAGATTTTTCTATTTCCACATTCCCTCAGTTTGTGACTTCTTTATTGACTCTATTTCAGTTTTCAGTTCTTGAACTGTTTTCTTCACCTCTTTAATTGCCTTTTTCTTGACTTTCTTTAAGGGATTTATTGATTTCTTCCAATTTTTGTTTGTCCTTTCCTCAATTTCTTTAAGGGTATTTTTATTTCCTGGCCTCTAGCAACTTCATGAAGTTATTTTTAAGGTTGCTTTCTTCTGCTTTTTCTATGTTGTGATATTCAGGTTTTCCTGTTGTAGAAGGGCTAGGTTCTGATGATGTGATATTGCTCTTTATAATGTTGTATGTATTTTTGTTCTGGTGTCTACACATCTTTTACTCCAAGAGGTGCAAGAAGCATCTGTGTCTGAGTGAGCTGCTTTTTGTCCAATCTGTGCTTCCTGTGTCTGTGTCTCAGGGGGCCACTCTGGGTCCATTCTTAACTCTTGGTCTATTTGTAGCTGGTAGATTCTGTATCTCAGGGAGCTACTCTTGTTCCAATCAAAGTTGGCGGATTCTGTCTCATGGAGCCACACTTGGTCTAATCAGGTCTCTTGGTTTAATCAGATATGGCAGATTCCGTGTCTCAGGAAGCCAATGGGGTCACAATGGGGATGGGTATTCTGGGTAGGAATGGGCCTTGTAGTTTGCAGGGTACAATGGGGTTTTTAGTGGGGGACCCTGGCTGCAGGAGATTTCCCTGTGGGCTGGCCACTGGGGCAAGATTGGTGGGGATTCCCGGAATTGGTTGTGTTCCAGGACCAAGATCCTAGAGTCAGGACTGTCTGGGTTGGATAAGAATCACTCACCTCTTGGTCCAATGAGAGCTCGCAGATTCCATATCTCAGGAAGCCACTGGAGTTATCGGGTGGTTGGGTATTGGGGTAGAGCATGGGTCTTATAAGAATGCAAGGTCCAATGGGAGGTTTTTGTGGGGAGGCTGTTTGCAGGGGTCTTCCCTTTTCTCTGACAACCTGGGCAGAAATGGTTGTGGGTTCACAGGGACTGGTTGTGTCACAGGTCCAAAGTCCTAGAGGTAAGACTCTCTGGGTCAGGGAAGAGTCACTCACCTCTTGGTCCAATGAGAGCTGTCAGATTCCATGTCTCAGGAAGCCAATGGTTTCAGAGGGGCATGGGTATTGGGGTAGGGCGTGGGTCTTGTAGATTGCAGGGTGCAATGGGGGATATGGTAGGGAATCCAGTCCTCAAGGTTCTTCTCTGTTGGCCTGCAACTGGTGCAGAGATGAGTGAGTGTTCACAGGCACTGGTTTTGTTCCAGCTCTAAAGTCCTAAAGGCAGGACTCTCTGGGTTGTGGAAGAGTCACTTACATCTTGGTCCAATGGAAGCTGGCAGATTCCATGTCTCAGGAAGCCACTGGGGTAACAGAGGGATGGGTATTGGGGTAAAGCATGGGTCCAGTGGGGGGTTTATGGGGTAGCCTGCCCACAGGAGTTTTCCTGCTGTCTGGCAATGGGGGCGAGATGGGAGTCTGGGTGTCCTGGGTTCGGTTGTGTTCCAGGCCTAAGTCGTAGAGGCAGGATTCTCTGAGTCAGAGAAGTGGCACTCACCTCTTGGTCCAAGTAGAGCTGGTAGATTCCCTGAGGAAGCCACTGGGGTCACAGGGGAGATAGGTATTGCGGTAGGGTGTGGGTCTTAAAGATCGCAAGGTCCAATGTGGGGTTTTAGTGGGGGAGCCTGTCTGCAGGGGTCTTCCCTGTTGGCCTGCAACTGGGGCAGAGATGGGTGAGGGTTCACAGGGACTGTGTCCCAGGACCAAGGTCCTAGAGGCAGGACTCTCTGGGCCAGAAAAGAGCACTCAACTCCTGGTCCAACGGAAGCTGCAAGATTCCGTGTCTCAGGAAGCCACTGGGGTCACAGGGGGATGGATATTGAGGTAATGCATGGGTCTTGTACATTGTAGGGTCTGATGGGGGGTTTGGTGGGGGAGCCTGGTACAGGAGATTTCTCTACTGGCTGGTAACTGGGGCAAGATGGGTGGGGGTTCTTGGGGATTGGTTGTCTTCCAGGACCTAGGTCTAGGATCAGGACTCTCTGGGTTGGAAAAGAATCTCTCACCTCTTGGTCCAATGAGAGCTGGCAGATTACATGTCTGAAGAAGCCACTGGGGTCACAGCGATGAAAGGGTACTGGGATAGGGCATGGGTCTTGTAAGATTGCAAGGTCCAATGTGGGGTTTTGGTGGGGGAGCCTGTTCACAGGGGGCTTCCCTGTTGTCTGGCAAACGGAGCAGAGATGGGTGAGGGTTCACAGGAAGGGGTTGTGTGCCAGGGCCAAGGTCCTAGAGGCAGGACTCTGTGGGCCAGGGAAGAACACTCAACTCTTGGTCTGATGGAAGCTGACAGATTCCACGTCTCAGGAACCCACTGTAGTCACAGGGGTGATGGGTATTCTGGTTATGGATGGGTCTTGTAGATTGCAGGGTGCAATGGAGGCTTTTTGTGGGGGAGCCTGTCCGCAAGGGTCTTCCCTGTTTGCTTGCAACTGGGGCAGAGATTGGTGAGGGTTCACAGGGACTGGTTTTGTTCCAGCTCCAAAGTCCCAAAGGCGGACTCTGATTCGGACGAGAGTCACTAAATTCTTGGTCCAATGACAGCTGTCGGATTCTGTGTTTCAGGAAACCACTGAGGTAGCAGGCACAGGGGTACTCGGGTAAGGCTTGGGTCTTGAAGATTGCAGGGTCCAGTGGGGGGTTTTGGTGAGGAGAACAAGCTAGTTCATTGTTATCTATCCCCCTTAACAGGATAAAACAATGTTAGGATTACATGGATTCAAAGACATTGTCACTAGCTCCATCCAAGCCTCCAAAGTATGACAGACTGAAGTATTTAGAGTGCATTAATCTACTTCTAATCCTCTGTAGTACAGATCAATGTTTAGATGACATAGTTTCTGAGTGACAGACATTAGCTCTGTAGATTTCTGCTACACAGGACACACTACAGTGAAGATGAAATTATTCCATTTTTAACTTCTTCTGTAGGAAAAAGTAAGGACAAAAGGGATTCTAAGGGACAAACATTGGCTTCCTCCTACTCTTCTCCATACAACAGAATGAGGTGGAGAACACATTCCTTTATTTCTATCCTCCTCAGTAGGACAGATCTAGGTACGGATAACATGAATTCTCAGAAACAGATACTAGAGCAACATAGACTCTGCTATGGGATGGACAGAGATGTAGAGCACAGTGGTTCACTCCTACCTTTAAACAAAGGACATATCAAAGTTATCACAACATGAATTCTGAGAGAAAGACTTGAGTGTTCTCTAAGCCTCTCCTGCATAACAGACTGAGCTGGTGAGCACCCTAGTTCACTATTCACTCCCTGTCTCCTACATTGAAAGACATAGTTCTAATGATGTAGAATAGAGGAGACTGAAAATAAATACCTCCATCTCTTCGATGCAGGCTATAGTGAAGAGTAGATGATACTACTACCCCTATCCTTTTCTCTAGGAAAAATCAATGTACTTATAACCTGGGTTTTGAGGGACAGACACAAACTCCCACCAAACTTTCTCCATAGCACAACCCGAGGTAGTGAGCATATTTGAGCATTCATAACCTTCTCTGAGTGACACTCCTGAGTCACAGAAACTAGATCCCTCCAAGCCTCCTCAATGCACTAGATTGACATGGAGAACATACTAGTTCACTTGTAAGCATACTGTAGGACAAACTGTGGTGGAGAGCTAATTAGTTCATTTCTAACATTTTCTGTAAGACAGATCAAGTGAAGACAACATGGATTCTGAGAAACAAACCTCAAACAAATCCACAAATCCTCCTTTATAGGATAGACTTAGTTTGATAGCACAATAATTTACACATTACCTCCTCCATAGTAGCGATCAATTTAAGATGACAGATTCTGAGAGACAGACACTAGCTCCCTCCAAGCCTCCACCACATGACAGACTGTGGTACAAATCTTACTAGCTTACTCTTACACTTATCCATAAGAAAAGATCGAAGTTGACACAACATTCAAACCCTCCATTGTATGTAAGAGTGAATCTAGCAACACTCTAGTTCACTCCTACCCTGATTGTAAGTTCAGATAAAGTTAGGACAACACAGAGTCTGAGAGACACACTGGCTTTTTCCAATCAGCCTTTGAGTTTGAGAGCATAGGAGTCCACACCTTTTGTCCTTCATAGTACAAATCACATAAGGATGACATGTTTCCTGAGAGACAGACACTAGCTCTATCCAATTGTCATTTTCAAGACAGAATGAGTTTGAGAGCACAATAGTTCACTCCTATACTCCTTCATAAGTAAGTAAGAACATCATGGATTCTGAGACACACTTGCTCCCTCCCCAGGTCTATTCAGAAGGACAGAATGAGGTAGTATGTATACAATTTCAATCATGTCATCAGGAGGTCAGATCCAGGATTAGAAAAAGGTATTCTGAGAGACATAGCTCCCATAAATTCTCTTCTGTAGGTTAGATGGATGTGGAGATCAAG
>LZPO01046802.1:50079-65259 GCA_001675575.1 Neotoma lepida
CTATCCCTTGCAGTATGGACATCTAGGCAGGAGAGTCTCAAATCCCTCAGCTCAGACTAGACTCACAAATTTTCTTGTAGTGTAGCTTACATCGAGTGTCCTGCTAGGACCTGCCCTACCATAATCCAACCACAGGACACTTTGTGTAGACTATACTACATTACTCTTTATTCAGACTTTCCAGTCTTCCTGAGGGTCTAACTTGTTTAGTACACCCCCAAAATCAATACTTATTATTACATACAGTGTTAGATGTAGCCCAGGTCCATTGTCAGTGTCCAGGCCTTCCCCAGATGTCTCAAATAGCAAACTCTAGGATTCCTAGTCCCATCAACTCCTCCTGTGCTGGAGTCACCATCGAGATTCCCACCAAGACTACCCCTCCTTATCAAACCACAGGCTCTTTGGTTGCAGACATCACTCTCTCCATTCNCAGACTGTCCAAATCATCCTCCAGAGTCTAGATAGGTAAGCACNCTNCAGCAACAGGTAGTAGTTTTCCAAATCCAGTGGAGTCAAGATTGGATGGAATATCCAATGGCATTCCTGCATTAGCTCCTTCCTCTCACTAGTAGTGATTTCTAGCTTTTGGCAAGCTCCAAAATTCTTTGCTACAGCNTAATCATACCATGATCTCCTATGCTAAAGGCAACATATATGTTGCTGTAAGGANCCACTGTAATAATACTTATCAACAAGACCATTCGTGTTATCTAAAAAACTCAACTCCATGCATAGATTTCCCATGTCCTCTCCAGGGTCAAGTCTGTTTAGTAACTGAAGGTACTCTTGACATATGTTTCTCTACATCCAGCTGAATGTATCCTACTATCCAGGAGAAGTCGAACATCCCACAGCACATAGTAGGGGTCTTTAGGCTTCAGGTGTGTCCCAAATCCCATACCCCTGCATAGTCGCACCACCTAGTTCCTGTGCTGTAACACATTTAGTTTCCATCCATTACTCACTTATCCACATCCACACAAAGGACTTGGTGTTGCACACACCAGCAGTGTCTATACCAAAACTTCCCATGTTCTCCTCTAGAGTTTAGCCTATGGAATACTCCACACACAACCCAAATATTCAGTTTTCATATGCTGTAGGATCTAACTAAAGTTCCTCAGGCTATACTCCATAGAGTCTGGACTCCATGCCTTGCAGTAATGGTCTCTAGGCTTCAACATGATCATAATCCTAGGGCATAGCCTATTCCCAGCATTTCACCCTTTGCTATACCCAATATCTATGGTCAAACCAGGAATTACCCTACCTATATCTACTTTCAGGAAAACTTGTGCACCATAAAATCCCCACTCAGTATCTGGACTTCATGTGGACACTTCTTGGTTTAGGCTGGTGAGTAAATCCCTATCTGATAGTTGTTTTCCATAGTTCTGCAATATCTAGACTGGTCCCATAACCTGTTCCCATGCAGAGCCTGGGCACCTGCTCCATGTGGTAGATAGCTCTAGGCTTCTGCAGAATCTAATTGCTCCAACTGGCCTGGTCCTACCACATTCCATTGTGCTGTAGCCAACATTTATACTCCCAACAGGAACCATACTACCTGCACCCATCCACAAGACACATTTAGATGATTATACCTCCTCATCACATAATCAGACTTATGAATCCACCCCAAGGTTTTGCCTAGTGAATAACCCCCACCACACAAATAAATTCCTGATTTCCTACATGCTGCCTGACCTAGTCTGGACACATGTGCCTTGCATTTGCAAGCTTTAGGCCTCTACAGGTTTCAACACCATTGAGCCATTCCTAGTACCATCAACTCCTTCTGTGCTATAGCCAACATCTAGACTCCTTCAGCATTAGACATGCCTTCACCTGCCCACTGAACATATCTCTAAATTCACAACTCCACTCCTTGTCCCAACTTCCCATGTCCCCTCCAAAGTTGAAGCCTGGTGAATATTTCCCCTACCATATGCTGTTTCTCCTCTTCCCACAAAACATAGCTCTTATCTCTCTTCCACTGTTCCATCCTAGTCTTACTAGGCTTACATTCATGCATGTTACTATGGTGAATAAGTTACAACATAGTCCCAAATCTAGGGGCCTACTCCTACTACATACTCCTGTTCTGTATCCAACATACAGGGTCCTACCAGGACCCAACCTACCTGCATCTAAACATAGTACTCTTTGTGCCACCTATAGTACCCCACTCCATACCCAGACTTCCTGAGGCTTCCTCCATGTAAAGCCTGGTCCTCACAACCAGATACTTTTTCAACATATCCTTCTTAATCTATTCTGGTCCCCGCAGTCCAAACTGGGGCCTAGTCTGATCCAACTGAGCCTTGCATTAGCAATATATAGGCTTCAACAGGTTACCAAATTCCATGCCCTGGCCTAGATCCACCAATTCCAGATATGCTGTAGCCAACATTCAGGCTCCATACAAGGTGCTTCCTGGAACCACCCATAGTACCCTTTGTGCTTCCATCACCACACCACTCCATACCCACACTTCTCATATCCTCCTCCAAGATATAACTTGGTGTATACACCCCTACCTGTATTTGCTTTGCACATCCATCTGGAACAAGCCTGAGTTTAATAGCCAGCACTCCTGTCTCTTCTGGCTTCCTGCCCATTGCATTAAAGACTTCTATGCAGTAGAGACCCAAATACTACAGGTCAGACTAGTCTCACAAATCCTCCTGTACAGTAGCTAGCACTGAGGCTCCTGCTTGAACTTGCCCTACCAGAATCCATCCACAGCTCACTTTGTGTAGACTATATGTATATTACTCCTTATTCAGACATTCCATGTCTACCCGATGGTCTATCTTTTTGAGTAAACCCACCACACAATACATGTTTTTACATATAGGGCTGTATCTAGCCAGAGCACATGTCCAGTATCCAAACCCTCCCCAGCCCTCTCCCCTAGCAACCTCCAGGATTCTTAGTCCCATCAATACCCCCTGTACTGGAGAAAAGTATCTTGACTCCCACAAAAACCACCACTCCCTTATCAAACCACAAGAACTTTGGCTGCCTGTATCCCTCTTTTCATGTCCAGCATGTCCATATTTTCCTCCAGATTCTAGACAGGTAAGTACCCCTCTACACCAGTTAATTGTTTTCCAAATGCTCTGGAGTCCAACCTGCTTGGAACATCTTGAGGTAACCCTAGAATAGCTGCTTGCTCTCACTAATAGTGACCTCTAGTTTTTCACATGGTCCCAAATCTTTGCTCCAGCCTAGTCCTGCCAATTGCTCCTGTGCTAGGCAACATCTAGGTTCCTGCAATGACCTACCACTGTAACAAGACTCCCAGGACCATTTGTGCTACCTCTACAACCCAACTCCCACCCAGATTCCCCTTGTCCTCATCAGGGGTCAAGCCTGTTGAAAAACCGCAAACATGATCTTGACACATTATTTTCCACATCCTGCTGAATTATCTCAGTTACACAGCATAGTCAGACAACCTACAAAACATAGTAGTGGCCTCTGGGCTTCAATAGGTTCCCATATCCTAGGCACCAGCCTAGTCCCAGAATTTCATCTTTTGCTATAGCTGAAATCAATGTTTACACCAGGCCTCACCCTACTCATATCTTCCCACATCTACCTTCAGGACACCTTGTGCCACCTAAACCACTCCACTCCATACCCAGACTGCCTGTGTTATCCTCCTTGGTTAGCCTGCTGAGTCCTTCTCTATCTGATACTTGTTACTCCACAATTCTGCCATATTTAGATTGGTCCCACAACCAGTGCCCATGCCTAGTATTGCCACCAGCTCCATAACACAGATAGTCCTCGGTTACTGCAGACTATAATCCCTGCAGCTGGCTGTGATTGTAATTATACGACTAGCTCAATTATTATATTTTTTCAAAATAGCTTTATTTACAAGCAACTTATGAACAAGGGGGAAGGTAGCGTGGATGGCCATGAAAGCAATCCAGCAATGAATACTCTGCCTTCTAAGATCGCAGTGAACAGCTAGATGGCGAACGGGACCATCCCAAAACGAGACGAAAGAGCGCTCACATAGCTGCCCCGATTTTTTCAAGGGGCTCGGGTTTTTGGCCACACCCTTAAAAGGGAGGTGCTGGCCACTTAGCTGAAGCCAAAATAGCCATCCACTACATCTCCCCCTTTTTTTCTAAATAAGAAAGTTTTAATCAAAATATAAACTGTTCACAATAGGAATAATTATCAATTATTATTTAGAAAGAGTACAAGATAATAACTTGAACAAGATGAACTATACCGACATGAATAGCACTAGACAAGTGACACTTACTAAAATCCAGAGGAGTTTGAAGCATAAGTAAAAGGCATATCACAAAGCTCATTCCAAAATGATGTCCTGTCCTGGAAAGCTTGAGTCTAATATTTAATAAGTTCTTACTGTAATATACAAAGTTTATAATTGTAACTGCCTAGTCTTAAACTCCATCAAAGACCTGAGAAGGAATGTAATAACACCTGAAAAACGGGAGAAGGTCGCAAGCAATTTTCGGGAATCTTGCGAGAGTAGACAGAGACAACTGGCAACCTGGGTAATCACCTAGAGTCTCTCTGTATCGTTGGTGCATTCAGGTTGGCTACAGGCCTAGAGTGTCTGTCAGACCATTTTTCAGAAGCAGGTTTTTTGAAAGACTATCTTACCCTGTCTTGGCAGAGTTCAATAATTGTTTTTCTTTGTGTCCTGCTCATATCAGAGGGACAGTATTCGTACTGTCAGCGGTTGAGGCAAGGGCAGTTCTTTGCCAGATAGACCATTTCCTCGCCAAGAAGAAGACAAACTTCCAAATGGAAATGTCTAAGAAGCCCAACATTCTCTCGTGCTCAGATCGGTGCTGCCAGGAGCATTCATGTCTTATGTCAACGGAATTCTAAGTTATTAAAACATTTAAATGCCATGTTCTCTAGGTCTATGAAGTGTTTGAAGACTACCTATCCATCTGACGTATGTTTCTGTAAATCTGGAGAATTTAACTAACCTAACTATAAAAATGATAAGCCTTAATGACTATAATTCCATAAGTCTTCTCTACTAAAATAACTTTAAGGACTAAAGCTTCATATAGCAAAATAAACAGTCTGTAAGCATATGTACCATGTGGATAATGACCTCAAGATTGTGACAATACACAAAATAGTTTATCCAGAGGTAGAAATGTATGTATAGTGCAATATACAATATAACAATGATCCTGAATATATATCAATATACAAAATATCTTAAGCAGAGGTAGACATATGTATAGTATAACAAATATAATGTCACATTTGTATCAATATACAAAATATTTCAAGTAGAGGTAGAAATATATATATATATATTTATTACAACCAAAATAGTTCTGTATTTGTATTAATATATAAATTATCTTAAAATAGAAATATAAAAATAGCTTGCATTGTATCAATATACAAATATCAGTGTAAACTTTCTAAGGCTGATTATTATACTGAATCGGTTTACTAGTAAATACAATAATTTACCTTAATATCTTATACCTATCCATTTCTCTTTTTCTTCTCTAAAAAGAAGATATTGAACCCAATTTTTTTTCTTTTTCCCGCCCCCACCCTACAACCATCCAATCATAACCCTGAGAAACGGAACATTTGGGAGAGGGGTGTCTTTTTTTATAATTGCTTCCTGCTGTTAGAGGGGCGACAGTATCTGTGTGCTGTAAAAGAAGTTGTTAAGTCTCGAGAGGGCTATCCATAGAGTATGTGGCTAATCTTAAGAATGGCTAAAATTGTCTGATTTTCTGAATANAATTGTAGTATGATGGACCATCTCATCTCAGGACTGTCCTGAAAAGTTTTTTTTTTTTTTAAGATTTATTTACTTATTATGTATACAGTGTTCTGTCTGCATGTATCCCTGCAGGCCAGAGGAGGGCACCAGATCTCATTACAGATGGTTGTGAGCCACCATGTGGTTGCTGGGAATTGAACTCAGGACCTCTGGAAGAACAGTCTGGATTCTTAACCGCTGGGCCATCTCTCCAGCCCCACGTTGGGTGCCAATTATGATTGTAATTATATGGCTAGCTCAATTATTATATTTTTATCAAAATAGCTTTATTTACAAGCAACTTACTAACAAGGGGGGAAAGTAGCAAGGACGGACAGGAAAGCAATTCCAGAGATGAATTCTCTGCCGTCTAAGGTTGGAGCGAACAGCTAGATGGCGAGCAGGACCATCCCAAAATGAGACGAGAGAGCACTCTCGTAGCTGCCGCGATTTTTTCAAGGGGCTCAGGTTTTTGGCAACGCCCTTAAAAGGGAGGTGCTGGCCACCTAGCTGAAGCCAAAATAGCCATCCACTACAGCTGGCCTGGTCCACACACATTCCATTGTGCTGTAGACAACATCCAAACTCCCAAAAGGATCCATTATACCTGCATCCATCCACAGAACACATTTAGATGTTTAATCCACTTCACTATATAACCAGACTTGTCACAATCCCCAGCTCCTAGGATTTAGCCTAGTGAGTAATCCTCAACATACAAATGAATACTTGTGTTTCCAAATATTGACTAACACACTCTGGCCACCTGTACCTTGCAGTTACAAGCTGTAGTCTTCTATAGATCTCCAAATTGTTCAGCCTATCCTAGTCCCAGCAACTCTCTCAATTCTATAGCCAATATCTAGTCCCCTTCTGCACTTAACATACCTGCACCAAGCAATGGAATATTTGCTCTGCATTCACAACCCCACCCCTTATCTAGACATCTTACATCCTCCCAAAAGGTCAAACCTGGTGAATATTTCACCTACCAGATATTGATTCTCCACATTCAGAAAACATAGGAGATATCTCAATGCCAAGGTCCCAGCCTAGCAGTCTTGCCACTTACATTCTTGCATGTTTCATTAGTGGCCACTAAATTTCAAAAGAGTCCTAAATTTAGAGGCCTATTCCCACCACCTACTGCTATTCTGTAGCCAACATGCAGGATCCCATCAAGACCTATCTTACCTGCATCTACACACAGTACTCTTTGTTCATCCAAAATAGCCCAGAGCATTCCTAGACTTCTGGAGTCCTCTTCCATGGTATAGCCTGATGAGTACTCATTGACAACCATATACTTGTTATTCTATATCTGTCTGGATCTATCCTGGTTACCACAGTCAATACTATGGCCTAGATTGATGAACTGAGCACCATATTGGCTTTTGCAGGTAACCCAAATCCTATACCCTGAACTAGTGCCATCATTTCCAAACGTGCTATAGCCAAAATACAGATTCCAGACAAGGTGCTACTTCCACCCATCCATAGGACACTTTCTTGTAACTCTAACACCCTATGCATACCCACACTTCTGAAGTCTTTCTCCAGGGTCTAGCTTGGAATATCAGTGCCTACTTGATATTTGTTTTGCACTTTCATTTTGATGCAGCCTGAATTCAAGATCCAGCACCCCTGGCTAGTCTATTTGCCTCCTATAAGTAGGGACAACTAGGCAGTAGGGTCACAAATTATTCCGCTCAGACTAATCTCACAAATCCTCCTGTAATGTACAAAGCATCTAGGCTCCTTCTAGTAACTCCCATACTAGAATCCATCCACAGGAAACTTTGTGTAGACTATACTACATTACTCCATATCCAGGCTTTCTATGTCTTCCTGAGGGTCATGAGTACATTCCCACACTCAGTACTTACATCTGTATCTGTATCTATATCTATGTCTCTATCTATCTATCTATCTATCTATCTATCTATCTATCTATCTATCTATGTCTCTATCTATCTATCTATCTATCTATCTATCTATCTATCTATCTATCTGTCATCTCTATATTGATCTAGCCCAGGTCCCAAGCCAGTGTCTAGGAATTCCCTAACCCCTTCTACTAGAAAACTCTAGGATTCCTAGAACCATCAACTCCTCCTGTGATGAAATCAGCATCTATATTCACACCAAAGCCCATCTCCCTCATCAAACAACACTACTTTGGCTGCCTACATCAACCTCTCCATGCACAGACTATCCAAATCATCCTCCAGAATCTAGACAGGTGAGTGCTACTCTGTATCAGAAATTATTTTACAAATATTTTACAGTGGAGTCCAATCAGCATGGAAATCCAGTAGCATCCCTAGAATAGCTGTTTGTTCTCACTAGAATTGACTTGTAGCTCTTGCCAGGGTCACAAATACTTTGCTCCATCCAAGTCCCAACATATTTATCTCCTGTGCTACAGGCAACATTGATGTTCCTGGGTGGACCCATTGTAACAACAGCCAATGGACCCTTTTTGGTACCTATATAACCCAACTCCACACCCAGATGTCCCATGTCCTCTCCACGGTTAAGACTGTTGAGTAACCCCAAATAAACTCTTGACACATGTTTTCCACTTTCTCCTGAATCTATCCCAGCAACCCGTCTAGTCAGACAATATCCAAAATATAGTAGGAGCCTCTAGGTTTCAGTGAGGTCCCAAATCCCACACCGGGGCCTAGTCCCACCACCTATTCCTGTGTTATGGCTATCCTTTAAGTTCCCTCCAATGCTCGCCCTATCCATATCCATACATAGGACATGGTGGTGTCTATTCCACCTCTCTCTATACTGAAACTTCCCATGTTCTCTTCCAGAGGCTAGCCTACTCAATGCTCCACACACAATTCAATACTTCTTTTTTTCATATCCTGCTTGATCTAATTCATGTGCCCCAAGTATTGCACCCTAGTTGTCAGAACTCCTGAGTTTGAAGTTATGCTCTCTAGGCTACAACAGGGTCCTGAATCCTAGGCCCCATCCTAGCCCAGCATTCAAGCTATTGCTGTAGCCAACCTCGATGCTCTCACCAGGACTTACCCTAGCCACATCTACCTTCAGGAAACCTTGTGCCACCTAAAGAATCCCACTCAGTACCCAGACTGTTTGTAGTCTCTTCCTGGGTTAGGCTGGTGAGTACATCCCTTTCTGATTCTCATTTTTCCACAATTCTGCCAATCTAGATTGGTCCCACAACCAGTGCCCATGCCTTGTCTGGCCACCAACTACTTGTGTAGATAGCTATAGGCTTCTGTAGAAGACTCTAGACCCTGCAACTGGTATAGTTCTACCACACTCCATTGTGCTCTAGTCAACATCTACACTCTCGACAGGGACCATCCTACCTACATCCTTCCACAGGACATTGAGATGATTAATCCACTGCAGTATATAACCAGACATACCACATCCATCCTCCAGTTTATGACAAGTAAGTAACCCCCACCACAAAAATGAAATCTCAATTTTCCACATGCTGCCTGACCTACTCTACCACATATGCCTTGCATTTGCAGGCTTTAAACTTCTACAGGTTTCCAAATCCTTCAGCCCAGCCTAGGCCCAAAAACTCCTACTGTGCTAGAGCAAACAACTAGACTCCTTCTGCACTTAACATACTTGCATCAAAGTATGGAACATTTGCTCTGCATCCACAACCCCACTCTTTATCCAGACTTCCCATGTCCTCCAAAGTTCAAACCTGGTGAATATTTCCCCTAACAGATAGGGTTTCTCCACACCCACCAAACATAGCTCATACCTCAGTGCCAGTGTCCCAGCCTAGTCTTGCCACTTACATTCTTACATGTTACAACAGTGGCCACAATGTTTCAACAGAGTCCCATATCCAGGTGCCTACTCCCACCACCTTCTCCTGTTGTATAAAGAAGACACATGGCTTAGCAGGACCTCCCCTACCTGCATCTACACATAGTACTCTTTGAGGCACCTACATTACCCCACTCCATACCCAGACATCTGGAGACCTCCTCCATGGTATAGCCTGGTGAGAAGCACCTCACAGCTGATAGTTGTTTTCCGTCATCTCTCTGGATATATCCTCGTGTCCACAGACAATACTATGGCCTAGTCTGATCAACTCAGCTTTGCAGTAGCACTATGTACGTTTCCTCACGTTCCTAAATCCCATACCCTGGCCTAGTCCCATCACTTCCAGATATGCTCTAGACAAAATAGAGACTCCAGACAAGGTGCTACCTGCATGCACCCAAAGGACCATTCATGCTACCTCCACCACTCCACTCTATACCCATCGTCCTGATGTCCTCCTTCAGAGTCTAGCTTGGTACAGAACCCCCTACCAGATACTTGTTCTGCAATTCCATCTGTATCTTGCCTGAGTTCAACAGCCAGCAAATCTGGCTAGTGTGGCTGCCTGCCACTTGCTGTAGGTACCTGTAGGTAGACCTTAGAGTCCCAAATCATTCATCTCTAACTAGTCTCACAACTTCCTGAACTATAGCTAACATCCAGACTTCTGATAGGACCTTCCCTTCTAGAATCCATCCACAGGACACTTTGTATAAGTGTACTACATTACTCCTTAAGATGTTTCATGTATTTCCAAGAGTCTAACTTGTTGAGCATACCACTCTCCCAAAATCAATACTTGTTTTTCCATGTACGGCTGGATTTACACCAGGTCGCATCCCAGTGTCCAGGCCTTTCTCACNCACTTCCCATAGCAAACTCCAGGATTCATAGTCCCATCAACTCCTGATCTGCTGGAGACAGCATCTAGATTCCCACCAAGACCACCTCTCCTCATCAAACCACAGAAGCTTTGGTTGCCTACATATCTGTCTCCATGCCCAGACATTCCAAATACTACTCCAGAGTCTAGGTAAGAAAGTACCCTTCTGCATCAGATAATTGTATTCCAAATCCAATGAAGTACAGACTAGATGGAATATCCAGGATTATCCCTAGAACAGTTGCTTGCCTTCACTATTATGACTTCTAGCTTTTGGCAGGGTCCCATATCTTTTGCTCCAACCCAGTCCCAACATGCCCTCCTGTGCTCTAGGCAATACTTAGCTTCCTGCAAGGACCTACTGTAACAAGAGCCATAGGACCCTTTGTGCTACCTATACATCCCAGCTCCATACACATATTTCCCATGTCCTCTCCAGGGTCAAGCCTGCTGAGTAGCCCCAAACATAGTCTAGAAACATGTTTTTCCACATCCTCCTGAATCAATCCTAGTAACTCAGTATAGATAGACAACCTGCAAAACATAGTACTGCACTCTAGGCTTCAGTAGGATCCCAAATCCCACACCCCAGCCATGTTCCACCACCTATTGCTGTGCTATAGCTAACATTTAAGTTCTCTCCATTACTTGCCCTATCCACATCCGCACATAACACTGGGTATTACATCTACCCTGGCTCTCTATACTGAAAGTTCCCATGTTCTCCTCCAGAGTCTAGCCTATTCAATATTCCAAGCACAATCCAATATTTCCATTCTTATATTCTACAGGATCTAATTCATGTGCCCCAGGCAGTGCCCCATAGTTGTCTGGACTCCTTGCTTGAAATAATGATCTCTAGATTTAAACAGGGTCCCGAATCCTAGGCCCCAACAATTTGTCATTTACTATAAGCAACATCTATGCTCCCAACAGGACTTATCCTACCTACATCTATTCTCATCTTCCTTCAGTAACCCTTATGCCACTTAAACTACCACACTTAACACACAGACTTCCTGTGGTCTCCTCCTGGGTAAGTCTGGGGTGTACATCTCTATCAGATACTTGTTTTTCCACAATTCTGTCATATCTAGATTGATCCCACATGCAATGTCCATGCCTATTATGGCCACCAGTTCCTTGTGGTAGATGTCTCTATACTTCTGGAGACTCTAAATCCCTCCAACTTGCCTGGTCCTGCCACAATCTGTTGTGCTGTAGACTACATCGGTACTTGCAACTTGAAGTATTCTCCTGCATCCATCCACTAGACACATTTAGATTATTCAACCATGGTGCTATATACACATGCTTCTCACATATCACAACCCCCAAGGTTTAGCCTACTGAGTAACCCCAAACACAACAATGATTACTTGTTTTTGCACATGCTGTCTGACCTACTATGGCCACCATTGCCTTGCAGTTGCAAGCTGTAGGATTCGACAGGTTTCCAAATCCTTCTGCCAAGCCTACTCCAAGCAATTCCTACTGTGCCATAGCCAATATCTAGGGTCCCTGAGCACTTACTCGACCTGCACCCAGCCATGGAACATTTGCTCTGCATTCACAACCCCACTTCTTATCCAGACTTCCCTTGTTTTCCCCAAAGCTCAAACGTTGTGAATATTTTCCCTACCAGACAGTATTTCCCCACCAAACATAGCTCATGTCTCACTACCCATGTCCCAGCTTAGTCTTCTCACTGCATTCTTGCTTGTTTCAGTAGTGATCACAAGTTTTCAACAGATTCCCAATTCCTGGTGTCTACTCCCACCACCTATTACTGTTCTGTAGCTAACATTCGGGTTCCTATCAAGACCTACCATACCTGCATCTACACCCAGTACTCAGTACCACCTACATTTCCCCACACTATAACTAGACTTGCTGAGGCCTCCTCCATGGTGTAGCCTGGTGAGTACTCCCTCACAATTATATGCTTATGTTTCTACATCCATCTGGAACTATCTTTGTTCCTAAAGTCAATACTCTGGCCTAATGTGATCAACTGAGCCTTCTGGAAGCACCATGTAGCCCTCCACATGTTCCCAAATCCCATTCCATGGGCAGTTCCATCACTTCAAAGTATGCTGTACCAACATCATGCTCCAGACAAGGTGCTACCTGCACCCAACCACTGGACACTTTGTGCTACCTCCACCACTGTGGTGATATTTTATCTGTGTTTCCAAATAAAATTTATCTGAGGATCGAAGGAAAAATGGGGAAGCCAGCTGCTAGTAGTAAAACAATAGTCATGCAAGTTAGCACATGCCCTTAATATGTTTGTTTCTCTGTGACTCCAAGGTCACATTGGGAACTAGGGGAAGGGGGCGGTGGCACACACCTTTAATCCCATCATCAACCTTAGAGTTCTGAAGGTCCATGCAGACAAGACAAGAAGTGATGTAGCTTGGTGAGGATAAGAAATGAGTTAGCAGAATGGACAGGCATAAAAAGCCATGTTAGACCAGAAATCTCTCTCTTCTCTTAGCTAGGCTCCTTGGAAGTAGAGGCAGCGTTGGTGAGGTGAGGCTAGTGGTGGCTTGCTCCTAATTCCTCTGATCTCTGTCAGATTTTCACCCCTATTTCTTGTTCTGTGTGTTTATTAATAAGACTGGTTAGAAGTTCATATTACACACCACCCTATTCCATACCCAAACTTCTGATGTCCTCTTCCAGAATCTAGCTTGGTTTATAAGCCCCTACATGATACTTGTTTGCACATGCAACTAGATCTAGTCAGAGTTCAATAGCCAGCACCCCTGGCTATTCTAGCTGCCTGTCTAATACAGTATAGACCTTGAGGCAGTAGGGACCCAAATCCATCACCTCAGAGTAATCTCACAAATACTCCTGTACTTTAGCTATCATCTAAGGCTCCTACTAGGAACTGCCCTACAAAAATCCAACCGCAAGACTATGCCACATTACTCCTTATTCAGGCTTTCCAAGTGTTCTTGAGCATTGTATTTGTTGAGTACACACCCCTCCCCCAATCAATACTTGTTTTTACATATAGGGCTGGATCTAGCTGAGGTCCTATAGCTAGTGTCCAGGCCTTCCCCAGACCCCTCCCTAGCAACCTCTAGGATTCCTAGTCCCATCAAGTCCTCCTATGCTGGAGACACCATCTAGATTCCCACCATGACCAACTCTCTGTTGTCAACACAGCATCTTTGGTTGCCTATATCACTCTCTCCATGTCTACACTGTCCAAGTCCTCCTCCAGATTCTAGACAAGTGAGTATCCTGCTGCAACAGATAATTTTCCAAATACAGTGGAGTCATGACTAGATGGAACATCCAGTGGCATCCGTAGATTGACTCCTAGCTCTCATTAGTAGTGACTTCTACCTTTTGGCAGGCTCCAAAATTCTTCTGTCCATCCTAGTCCTACCATGGCTTCTGTGCTATAAGCAAAATCTATTTTGCTGCTAGGGCCTAGAGTAGCAAGACTTACCCACAGGACAATTTGTAGTACCCAAACAACCCAACTGCATACCCAGATTTCCCATGTCCTCTCTAGGGTCAAGCCGGTTTGGTAACCTTAATGTACTCTTGATACATGATTTTCCACATCCTGCTGGATCTTTCTAAGTATCCAAGCCAAGTCTGACAACCTACAACACATAGTAGGGGCCTCTAGGCTTCAGCAAGGTCCCAAATCCCAAATGCCAGCCTATTCCCACCACCTATTCCTATGCTATAACTAACATTTAGTTTCCATCAATTTTATGCATGTTCACACACAGGACTTGATGTTGACTATACTACCCCTCTTTATACCCAAACTTCCCATGTTCCCTTCCAGAGGCTAGCCTATTGAATACTCAACAATCAACCCTATAATTCTGTTTCATATCCTGCAAGATCTAACTCATGTCCCTGAGGCAGCACTCCATGATAGTCTGGTCTCTTTTCCATGCACTAATGATCTCTAGGCTTCAACAGGGTCCCAAATCCTAGGCCCCAGCCTAGTCTCAGCATTTCAGCCTTTGCTATAACCAACATCTATGGTCCCACGAGGAATTACCCTACCCACATCTATCTTCAGGACACCTTGTGCCACCTAATTCACCCCACTCAGTACCCAGACTTCATGTATTTTCTTCCTGGGTTAGTCTGGTGTGTACATCCCTGTCTGATACTTGCTTTTCCATAATTCTGACATATCTAGATTGGTCCCACAACCAGTACCNATGCATAGTCTGGGCACCAGCTCCTTGCCATAGATAACTCTATCATTCTACAGACTCTAATCCCTGTACTTGGCCTGGTCCTACCACATTGCACTGTGCTGTAGACTACATCTACACTCTCAACAGGAACCATCCTACCTATATTCATTCACAAGATATATTCAGATGATTAATCCCCCTCACTACATAACCAGACTTACCACATCTGCCCCAAGGTTTTGCCTAGTGAATAAACCCTACCACACAAATGAATTCTTGATTTTACACATGCTGCCTGACCTACTCTGGATACATGGGCCTTGCATTTGCAAGCCTCAGGCTTCTATAGGTTTCCAAATCCTTCAGCAAATCCTAGTCCCATCAACTCCTACTGTGCTATAGCCAACTTCTAGTGTTCCCTAGCACTTAACATATGTAGACCACCCATTGAAGATTTGCTCTGCACC
>LZPO01046802.1:68014-80383 GCA_001675575.1 Neotoma lepida
CAAATCCCATGCCCTGCACTAGACCCATCACTTCCACGTGGGCTGTAGCCAGCATAGAGGCTCCAGGCAAAGTGCTACCTGTACCCAACCACAGGACCATTTCTGCTACCTCCACCATCCCATTCCATACCCATACTTCTGATAGCCTCCTCTAGGGTCTAGCTTGGTATATAAGTCCCCATGTGATACTTATTTTGCACATCCATCTGAATGTAGCTTGATTTCAATAGTCAATGCCCCTGGAAATCTGGATGTCTGCACCTTGCTTTGTATAGCTCTGGGCAGTAGGTTCCCAAGTCCCTCAACTCATACTAGTCTCACAAATCCTCCTGTGCTGCAGCTAATATCTAGCTTCCTGCTAGAACCCGCCTTACTGGAATCCATCCACAGGACACTTTGTGTAGACTGTACTACATTATTCCTTATTCAGTCTCTCCATGTCTTTCTAAGGGTCTAACATGTTGAGTAAATCCCCCACTCAATGCTTGATTTTACATATAGGGCTGGATTTAGCCCAGGTCCCAGAGTCAGTGTCTAAGCCTTCTCCAACCCCCTCCAATAGCAACATCTAGGATTCTGAGTCTCAACAACTACTCTGCTCTAGACAGCATCTAGATTCCCACCAAGACAAATCCTCCCTCATCAAACCACAGGAGCTTTGGCTGCATACATTACCCCATTCCATTCTCAGACTGTCCAAATTCTCCTCCAGAGTCTAGACTCATGAGAACCCCTCTGTACAGGTAATAGTTTTCCAAATCCAGTGGAGTCCAGACTGGATGGAACATCCAGTCACATCCCTAGAATTGCTGCTTGTTCCCACTAGTAGTGATGTCTAGCTTTTGGGACGGTCACAAATACTGAGTTTCTGCCTAGTCCCACCATGCCCTCCTGTGCAGTAGGAACATCTAGTTTCCTGCAAGGACCCATTGTAACAACACATACTCACAGGATCCTTTGTGCTTTATATACAAATAACTCCATACCCAAATTTCTGATCTCCTCTCCAGGGTCAAGCCTGTTGTGTAACCTCAAAGTTACCCTTGATACATGTTTTTCCGCCTCTCAATGAATCTGTCCCTGTATCCCAGCCTAATCTTACAACTTATAACACACACTCAGGGCCTCTAGGCTTCAGTAGGGTCCCAGTGCCACACCTGCTTTTGTCCCCCCAACTATTCCTGTTCTATAGCTAACATTGAAGTTCCCTCCCTTACACCCCCATCCACATCCACACATATGACTTGGTGTTGCCTATACAACCCCTCTCTACGAGCATACTTCCCATATTCTCCTCTTGAGTCTAGCCTATTGAATACTCCATACATACCCCAATACTTCTGTTTACAGATCCTGCAGGATCTAATTCACGTGCCTCAGGCAGTGCCTCACTGTACACTGGACTTCTTGCCTTGCAGTAATCATCTCTAGGCTTCAACATGGTCCCAAATCCTAGGCCTCAGCCAGTCCCAGCCTGTCATCCTTTGTTAAAGCCATCATCTATGCTACCACCAGGACTTACCCTTCTGACATCTTCCTTCAGGATACCTTGTGTCACCTAAACCACCCCACTCCATACCTAGACTTCCTGTGGCCTGCTCCCGGGTTAACCTGTTGAGAATATCCCTATGTGATACTTCTTTTTCTACAATTCTTCCATATCTAGACCGGTTCCACATCCAGTGCCTATGTCTCTTGTGGTCACCAGCTCCTTTTGGTAGGCTTCTGTAGACTCTTATCGATCTAACTGGCCTTGTTCTACTAGTTTCCCTTTAGCATAGCCAACATCTATACTCCCAACAGGAACCATCCTACCTGCATCCATCCACAAGACACATTTTGATGCTTAAACCACCTCACTATCAATCCAGCCTCAGCCCCAGTGTTTTGTGTATTGAATAATCCCCAACTCACAAATGAATTCTTGATTTTCCACATGCTGTCTGACCTACTCTGGCCACCTGGGCCTTTTAGTTACAAGCTGTAGGCTTCTACATGTTTTCAAATCCTTTATCCAAGCCTAATCCTAGAAATTCCTACTATGCTATAGACAAGAAATAGGCTCCTGCCATGCTCTACCATGCCATTATCTATCCACAGTACTTTTTACTGCCTACACCAACTTACTCCACCCCCTGATTTCTCACATCCTCCTCTTGGGTTTAGCCTGATGACTGCCCACCCAAACACCCAACCCAATGTTCATTTTTCCATATCTTGCCTGGTCTATCCTAATTACCATAGCCAGTGCCTTATTGTATTTTGGACTCTGGGCCTTGTAGTAGTGACATTTAGGCTTCAAACAATGTCTGAAATCACAAACACTGGTCTAGTTCCACTACTTCATTTTGTGCTGTAGCCAACTTTCAATCTCCTGCCTGCCTTATCTGCATCTACCCACAGACCCTTTATGCTACCTAAAATACCACACTCCATACCGAGACTTCTCACTTCCTCCAATAGAGTTTACCCTGTTGAGTACCTAGCCCCACTATTGGTCCTATTTTCCACATACTTAGAGACCTAGTCTGAGTCCCACAGGCAGTGCCTATAGTAGTGTACATTCCTAGCTTTGCAGCCCTTGCCTCTAGGCTTCAACAGGATCCCAAACTCCTGGCCTCAGCTTAGTCCAATACCCTTTCCAGTTTTATAGCCAACATCTAGGTTCCTGCCAGGTTCTTGAGCTCTCCACATCTACCTATAGGACCGTTTGTGCTATGTATACCCCCCTCCTCCTTACTCTGACTTCTGATGTCCTCCCCTAGGATCAAACCTATTGAGTATACTTTCCCACATATACACAATGGATACTTATTTTTTCACATCAGCTCAATCTAGTTTGGGATTACAGGCGGGTCCTTGGCCTAGTCTGGCTGCCTTCCCCTTACAGTAGGGACCACTAGTCATCAACAGGGTCCCAAATCCCATGCTGCAGCCCTGTTTCAAAGCCTCTTCTATCTTCTATCCCAGGTAGACCTGCTCTAACAGGATCCACACACAAGACACTGTGCCTCCTATTCCACCAAAACTTCCAAAGTCCTCCCCTAGGGTCTTGCCTGTTGAGTATTCCAAACTTATTGAGATACTATTTTTCCACCTGCCTGCTCTTTCTGAAGTAGCACAGCCAGTGTCCAGTATTACTCTGCCTGTCTGCTCCTTGAAATGTACACCTCTAGGCTTAAGTGGGGTCCCAAATCCCTTGCCCCAGCTTGGTCCTACGACCTCCTCCTGTGCTGTTGCCAAAACCAATGTTCATGCTAAAGACTACACTTTACTGGATCCACCCACATCACACTTTGTAATGCCTATACCACCCCATTCAATGCCTAGATGTCAGATGTCCTCCCTCAGCTTCAAGCCTCTTGATTCTGCCACACACTGGATGCCTGGTTTTCCACATCAGCTGGATTTAGCCTGGGAGATAATTGTTTTTCCACATAAGCTGGATCTAGCCTGGGATCTTGTGCTCTGGCCCAGTCTGGCCACCAGCACTATGGAGTAGTGATTCTCGCTTTGCACAGGGTCCTGAATGTAGTTCCTAGGCTTCATCCCACCTTGTTCTACACTATAGCCAACATCTAGGCTCCCTCAAGCATCTTCCTTACCCATATTCACACACAGANCTCTGCTTCCTATACTACCTTACTTCATACTACTCTGCCTATAATCTTCCTCAGGTTCTGCTCTGGTGAGCACCCTTCCCATTGGGTACTTGTATTTTTGCACCCCTTTGATATAGTACAATATCCCCATTGCTTGCTTCAGTGTAGTCTGGCTTCCTGTCCCTTGCAGTATGGATTTCTAGGCTTCAGCAAGGTCCCAAATCTCATGCCCCAGACTACTTCCATCACTTCTGCGTTTGTTATAGCCTATATATAGACTCACACAATTTCCTGATCTATCTTCACCTACGCTTAGGACACTCTGTGCTTCCTATACCAATCCATTCAATAACCAGGCTTATCCCATGCACAACAAGACACTTCTTTTTCTACCTCCTATCTTATCTCCTCTAAGTAGTTTAGACAATCTACAATCCTAATCTGGCCCCCTTCCCCTTGCAGTAGGGACTGCTAGACTTCTGCAGTGTGCCAAATGCCAAGCCCCTACCTAGTCCTATTACCTCCTCCTGTGATATGGCCAACACCTAGGCTCCCACCAGGACCTGACCTACTCCTATCTACCCACAGGATACTCGTGGTGCTTATGCCATCTTAATCCATATCCAGACATTTTGTGACCATCTCCATGGTGAAGCCTGTTGAGGACCCCACCACAAACAGAATACTTTCACCATACATAGGATACTTCTTGTTTTACATCCCATAGTATCTAGCTGATGTTCCACAGCCAATGCCCTGGCTTACAATGGCCTCCAGTTCCTTTCAGTAGTTATCTGTAGCCTTCCAAAGAGCCTTGAATTACATGTCTCCACCTTGTCCCACAACCCGCTCCTATCTTGTAGTCAATAGGCTCCTACAGGAACCTGCCTAATCACATTCAGCTATGGGTGACACTTTTTCCCACGTATACCACCTCACTCCATCCCCATACTGCCCGAATCTTCCACTAGATACTAGCCTGATGAATACCATACCCATTCGTCCTTGTTTTTAAATATCCCTCTGGATCTACCCTGATTCTTACAGCCAGTGCCCAGGCCTAGCATGTTTGACTGCACCTGGCAATAGTATGCACAATGCTTCCACAGAGTTTCAATTCTTACAACCCGTCCTAGTCCCATCACCTCTTCCTGAGCTGTCTTCAACATCTAGGCTCCTAATGGGAACTTCTACACCAGTAGTTCTCAACTGTGGGTTATAAGGCCTTTGGTGTTTGCATATCAGACATCCTGTATATAATATATTTACATTATGATTCTTAATAGTAACAAAATTACAGTAAAGAAGTAGCAACGAATTACTTTTGTGGCTGGGCATCACCACAACATGAGGAATTGTATTAAAGGGCTGCAGCATAAGGAAGGTTGAGAACAAATGCTCTATACACACATCTACCCACAGAACACTTGGTGCCACCTAAACCATCTACTCTATACCCAGACTTCCCACATCCACTGCTGAGTCTAGGTTGGTGAATAAATCCCATTCCCTGCATGCTTATCTTTTCCCTTCCAGCAGGATTTATCCTGGAAGGAACAATCACTGCTTCAACATATAATGGTGCCTGAACTTTGTAGTACAAACCTCTAACCTTCTGCAGGTTTCAAAACCCCAAGCCCAGGTCTAGTTTATACTTTCCATGTTATAATTGAATACGAGGCTCCTGATATGATCCATCCTAACTAAGTCCACCAACATGGACCTTTGTTTTGCTTATAAAACCCTACTCCATACCCACTCTTCCCATGTTCTGGCTCAACCTCTGTCAAACCTGTTGAGTACTACCCACACACATATACCTGCAAACAAGATATTTTTCCCGTATTTTTCAGGATCTAGACTTACTACAGTCCCACTTTCCAGATGTAGTCTGGCCACTTGTACCTCACGGTTGCAATCTATATAGTTCTGCATGGTCCTAAATGCCACACTCTGGACTTGATTGACCCTCTCCTTTTGAGTTGTCACCTATATCCAGGCTCTAGCCAAGACCCACCCTATTGACACCCACCCACAGGGATTGGAATGCTGCCTACACCACACAATCCATACTTAGACTTCCCATGTCCCCCTCTAGATTCTAACTAATAGTGTAACTCCCAAATAAGTGGATATCATTTTTCTACATCCTGCTGGATCTAGCCCTTGTTGCACAGCCAGTGTGCCTGCGTATTCTGGAAACTACAACTTGAAGAAAGAAGTTCTAGTCTTCCCCAGAGTTTCAATTCCTGAAACACAGCTTGCTCCTACCAACTCCTGCTGTGCTGTGGACAGCATACAGGCTGCTTCTAGTACCATCTCTACCCACGTCCATGTCAAGGACACTTTGAGACACCTACAGCACTCCAGTATATTCCCAGACTTTCCATGTCCTCTTTTAGGGTCTTGATTGTTGAAGACCCCTCCCCATATGCAGATACTTTGTTTTCCACATTGACCACATAAGTCTGGCTCTGGTACCCACAGACAAAGAACTGACCTATTCTTGCCTGCCTTACTCTCTGCTAACCACTTCTAGGACTCAGCAGTGTCCCAAATCCTGTGCCCCACGCTAGTACTACAATTTCATCCTGTTGTATAGCCAACATTGAGGCTTCCACCAAGACCTGCCCTAATAACATTCATGCACATGGCTCTTCGACAACACCATAGTCCAAACAGATTTCCTACATTCTCCCGCAATGTATAGCCTAGTGAGTATCCCCCACTCAGTACATTTTGCTGCATCCTATGTGATCTAGCTTGGATTGAATATCCACTGTCCTATTCTAGAATGATACCTAAGCAATTCAGTAGAGACCTGTATACTTGTCCATGGTCCCTAAACTCAGGCCCAAGCCTCTGTCACCACTGAATTATCTGCTAACATCTAAGCTTCTGTGAAGACTGCTCAGAAGACTTCCACCCACAGGGCCCTTTGTTCCACCCACATCACTCCACTCCGTACCCGTTATTCTATGTCCTCCCCTTTATTCAAGCCTGTTGAGTATATTATCCACACAAAAGATATTTATTTTTCTACTTCCTGCATGATTTAGCCCAGGTGCAGGTCCAGTGCTCAGACCTAACAAGCCAGCTAGGCCTTGCATTAGCAGTCTGTAGGCTTTTGCAAGGCTCCAAGTCCCTCATGTTTGCCTATTTCTGCCACCTCCACCTCCTTTTGTGTTATGGCCAACATCTGTGTTCTAGCCTGGACATGACCTATCAGTCAGGTAACCACCCATAAGACCATTGATGCTGTCCACAGCACCATATTCCCTACCCAGACTCTACATGTCCTCCTCTAAAGCCTAGCCTGTATGTAGCCCACAAACAAGTATATAATTGTTTTTCCACATCTTACTGGATCTGATCATGATTGCAGAGTCAGTGTGCCTGCCTACTCTGAAATCGGTACCTTAGAGTTTCAATTTATGAAACACTGCCTAGTCCCAGGAATTTCTGCAGTGCCTAAGACAACATATAGAACCTTACTACTACCCTCTCTACACATATCTTCACAGAGGATATTGTGAGATACCTATAGCTCCCTAGTAAATTCCCAGATGTTCCAGGTCCTCCTCCAGGCTCCACATGGTTGAGTAGCCCTCTCAACAACCAGACACTTGTTTTTCCATATCAACTGGGTAAACTCTGGTTCCAACAGCAAAGACTGGACCTAGTCTGGCCCACCTTGCCTTCTGCTAGTCAACTCTGTTCATCATTAGTGTTAGAAATCCTATACCCCAGACTAGTTCCACTACCTCCTTTTGGGCTATAGTTAACATCTAGGCTTCTACTAGGCCCTCGCCTACACATATCTACCTATAAGACATACTAGGATCTAGCATAGATTGAACAGCCACTGTGCCATTTTGTATTGGCACCTGATTTGTGCAGTAGAGATCTCTTTCCTTCCAATGGGTCCAAAATCCTAAGTCCATTGCTAGTTCTACCATCTCCTTATGTTTTGTAGCTAACTTCTGGTCTCCTGACAAGACCTACCCTATCTGTCTTCATCAACAGAGCCCTTGGGCTTACTTAGAGCATCCCACTCCCTACCCAGTCTTCTCATGTCCTTTCTCTAACCCAAATCTGTTGTGCTCCCCCCACACAAACTGTGTATGTATTTTCCATGTCCCATGGAAATGGTAATGACTTCCAACACCTTGCAGTAGTGACATCTCGCTTTTCCCAGGTTCTCAATTTCCATGCCTTATTGGGCCCTACCTCCCCCTTCTGTCCTCTAGCCAACACCTTGGCTGACAAAATGGTCAGCCTACTCATATCCACCAACAGGACTCTTTTGCAGGCTTATACCACATCACTCGAAACCTGTATCCTATATGTCCCAAGTCCTCTGCCATGGTCAAACTTATATCTTCTTCACTGGATACTTGTTTTTTTTTTCCTGCAAGCCAATGTATCTCTTCTGGTTCCCATAGCATGTGACCAGATCTAGGCTGGCTGCTTGGACTTGGAATAGTGACCCCTTGACTTTCTTAGAGTTTCAATGACTACACCGCACCCTAATCCTATAACCTCATCCTGTGTTCTTCAACATCTACTCTTTCACCAGATCCCTCAGTATCTACAGACAAGACTGTGCTATCTAAACACCCCAACTCCATACCCCAAATTCCTACTCCTCCCCCAGGGTTTAATCTGTTGAGTATCCATCCACTCTTAGACTTAAACACTGGGTACTTGTATTCCACAGCCAGTGGTATCTAGCCTGGTTTGTACAGCCTCTTGCCTCCTGTGGAATGGCACCTACACATTACTTTAGAGAACTCTACCTACCTGCGGAGTTGAAATCTCAAGCCGAGGCCTAGTTCTTACCTCCTCCATCTGTGCTGCTGCCACATCTAGAGTCCAGCCAGGACTTCTAATAATGACCTCCACCTACAGGACCCTTTGTGCAGGCTGTGTAGTCTGTGCAGGCTGTACAGGCTGTGCAGGCTGTGCCATCCCAATCCATAATCAGTGTTTCAATGCCTGTTATCTTGGTCAAGCCTGTTTACATTACCCCAACCTCGAACTCAGCTTGGCTTGACATCTCCAGTTTTCTGTATCCTCTTAAATACTGTGTTCCAGCCAACTTTGACCACATCCTCCTGTGCTGACGCTGACATCTAAGCTTTCCCCAGTACCCAGGTTACTCATATCTACCCACAGTACCCTTTTATCTGCCTATACTGTCTCACTTTAATTCCAGACTTCCACCAGGGTCTAGATTGATGATTACCCATAGTTGTTACCCTTGCCCTATACTGGTGAGTCATCTCTACTTCCACCACTGGATACTTGTTTTTCACATCCTATGAAATCTAGCCTAGATTGAATCACTACTTATTCATAGAATGACTGCCTGCAATTTGCTATAGAGACCTATCACCTTCTCCAGGGTCCCAAATTCAAGCCCCTCAGTAGGTCTATAATCTTCCATCTGCAATATAGTCCATATCTAGGTTCTCAACTTCATCTGGCCTACTCGTACTCACCTACAGGACATTTTATGCTGCTGACACCATATTGTTCAATACTTAAACTTCTTCCTGAGGGTCAAGCCTTTAGATATTACCCCCACTACCCCCATATACAAGACAACTTGTTTTCTGCATTCTATGTGATCTAGTCTGGGNACAATTTCAGTGCCCAGGCCTATTCTGGCCACGTTTGCCTTGTTGTAGCTTACTCCAGAATCTTTGTTATATCCAAATATTTTACCCTGACCTAAATTTAGCTCCACCTTTTGCTGTGTAGCCAACATCCTTGCTCTAGCCTAGACTTGCCCTATCCTCATCCACCTCTAGGACCCTCTGTGCTGCCTATACCACCCCATTTCATAGGCTGACTCACCAAGTATTCCTCTAGTGCCTAGCCTCTTTGTAGCACACAAACAAGTGGATTGTTTTTCTTCGTCCTGCTGGATCTAAGCCTAGAGTCTAACTTAGTGTGCCAGCCTAATCTGGCCATTGGAACCTTGAGGAAAGTAGTTTTAGACTTCCACAGTGTTTCAAATTCCCACACCCCAGCCTAATCGCAAGACCTTCTCTTGTGCCATAATCAACATAGGCTTTTTCCTGCTTACCCTCTCCTCACATCTACCTACATTACCCCAGTCCATAATCAGACTTCCCATGTCCTCCTCCATGATCTAGCCTTTTGTGTACATCTTCCCACAACTGGATACTTATTTTATCACATTTTACCAGGTCCATTCCGGGATCCACAGCCAAAGACCAGGCCAATCTGGCCCAACTTGCTTTCTGTGAGCCATCTCCATACTTTAGTGGCATGCTAAATTCTTCCTTTCAACCTACTACCACCACCTCCTGCCTTTCCCACATCTGGTGCCTGGAATAGTCTGGCCTCCAGAACCTTGCAGTAATGATATCTAGCCGTTTACAGCAAGCAACCCTTAGTCTCCTGCCAAGTCCCAAGTCCTAACTCTTCGCCTAATTGCATCTTATCCTGTTGTGCTCTGGCCAGTTTTCTGGGTCTAATTTAGACCCATTCTACCCACATCTTACCACAGTACCTCTTATGCTGTCTTCAAGAGACTCCACTCCATAACAAGACTTCCCCTAAAGTCTAGCCTATGATTTACACCCTCCCAATTCAAGTAGGTATTTGTTTTTACACATTCTCCTGGATCTTGCCTTGGTCCCACATAGACTGTGCCAGTCTAATCTATAAACCTTTGCCTTGAAGAAAGGAGTTTAGGTTTTAACAATTGCAATTCCTGTACTCCATCCTAATTCCACCACATTTTCATGTGCTATAGGTATCAGATAGACTCCTGGCAGTATTCTATCAGTATCTACACAGAGGTCCCACTGACAAATACTTATTGTCGAAAAGAGTTTATATTTATGAGGGAGACATAAAAATTAAGATTAAGTGAATTTTTATATATGATAAATAGTAAAAAGTGTTACTCAGAATAATGTAATGTTGTTAAGTATGACTAAGTTTGCTTTGAGGCATGGGATCTTAGCTAAGGAGTGGGAAGGGTAGGACTTATTTGTATAGGCAAACATACAGATGGTTTGTGGAATATACAGAAGGAGAAAAGAAATCAAATCAGATTTACTGAAGAACCAAATCATGGTGAGGCTTGTAGATCACAGTTAAATGTCTGATTTTTATTCCACGGATACTAAAGATTTAAGAATAAGAATATGATGACACATATTTTAACAAATCTCTCTAGCTCAGCCAAGAATAGCCTAACAAAGGCAAAGCTGGAAGAGAGGGAGCTATGAGAAACTATTGGAACAACTCATGGTTGCTAAAATGGTGGTTACACTAGTGTGGCTCTAGTAAAGATAGTAAGAGGTTATGAACTTTGAAGTATATAGGTAGCTTTATGTCACTTTTAGAGGCATCAAGAATGACTGCAAGTGTTTCCCTAGGTGGAAATGCAAAGTTTGAGCTGAGTGAATATTGACAATGGAAGAAATAAGTACGAGAAATTAGGAGAGTTTTTAATATTTTTCCTATAATAATTTAGTTACATTTTAAACATTTCATACATGTACCCAATGTATTTTCATCTCATTCACTCCCCACTCCCTGTCCAATTCCTCCCATATACCACCATGTGCCCTTTCCAAATTCCAACTTCATGTCCTCTCTCTCCCTTTCCCTCCCCCTGACTCTCTCTGTCTCTGTCTCTGTCTCTCTCTCTCTCTCTGTCTCTCTGTGTTGTGTGTGTGTTCTCTCTTTTAAACTATTGATACACCTTAGTGAAACTTTGTTGATTTTTCTGTTAGTGCTGACCCACAAATATGGTGTCTAATCCAGGATAGCATACAACACAGTGCATTTGTTTAGTTCCCATGTTCAAAGCTATGAAAACATATGTCTTTAAAAGATAATATATTAATTCTTTGGTAATTTAATACAATGTATTTTGATCATATTCACTCCTCCATCTCCTTCTGGGTCAACCTCAATGTCCCTAGCTACTAAACATTGTATTCTCTTCATATTACTGTTACTATTGCCATTTATTATTATTATTATTATTATCATTATTATTATTATTATCATTATTATTATCCAATTTGTGCTGCCAACTGCTATTTGTGTAAAGCCTATCCTGGAGCATCATCTGCTTACCAAGGGTCATAATCTTAAAGAGTCATGACTCTTCCTATCCCAGCAGCTATCAAATAAAAAGCCGAGTATCAGAAATGGTTTACTTCCTTTAGAGTTGTTGGCCAATGGGATCCCATAGACCCTCAAACATTGTAGGTTACTACTATTGGTCTTGGCTATTGTCCACAACTTGATGGTAAGACCCTGTTGCTGAAGACACCACATAATTGAGTAACAGAATATGGAAAAATCAATCTGGTACCAATCAGGAAGACAGTACTTGAAGGAACTTTTCATACTACCAGAGAAGAAAAACAATCATTATTTGTGTCCAAATGGTCAATTGCAAAGAATAAGAGACTGTGGAGTGCTCAGCCCTAAAAGGGCCATCAATATCACATCCATCCCCTTAAGGCTGAGGGATCATTGTGGAAGATGGTGTGGAAAGATTGTAAGGGTTAGAGCTGGTGGATGACTATAAGGATACTGTAATTTTAAGACATAACAAGGAGATTGTAACAGAATGCAGAAATAAAACTAGAAAGCTCAAACCTGTAGACAAAAGTTTGTCTGGTCCGGATCTCTGATCCCGCCCGGCTCCCACGGCGCTTAGACCCAAATAAACACACACAGGCTTATATCATTTTTAAACTATGGC
>LZPO01046802.1:87560-98639 GCA_001675575.1 Neotoma lepida
GGGGAACCTGTCCACAGGGGTCTTCCCTGTTGGCCTGCAACTGGGGCAGAGATGAGTGAGGGTTCACAGGGTCTGGTTGTGTACTTGGGCCATGGTCCTAGACGCAGGACTCTCTGGGCCAGGGAAGCTTACTCAACACCTGATCCAAAGGAAACTGTTAGATTCCTTGTCTCAGGAAGCCACTGGGGTCACAGGGGGATGGGTATTGAGGTAAGGCATGGGTCTTATACATTGTAGGGTCTGATAGGTGGTTTGGTGCGGGAGCATTGCACAGGAGATTTCCATGCTGGCTGGCAACTGGGCAAGACGGGTGGGGGTTCTCGGGGATTGGTTGTATTCCAGGACCTCAGGCCTAGAGTCAGGACTCCTTGGGTTGGAAAAGAATCTCTCATCTCTTGGTCCAATGAGAGCTGGCAGATTCCATGTCTCAGGAAGCCACTGAGGTCACAGCAATGAAAGGGTGCTGGGGTAGGGCATGGGTCTTGTAAGATTGCAAGGTACAATATGGGGTTTTGGTGGGAGAGCCTGTCTGCAGGGGGCTACCCTGTTGTCTGTCGAATGGAGCAGGGATGCGTGAGGGTTCACAGGACTGGTTGTTTGCGAGGGCCAAGGTCCTAGAGGCAGGACATCTGGGCAAAGGAAGAACACTCAACTCTTGGTCTAATGGAAGCTGGCAGATTCCATATGCCAGGAAGTCACTGGAGTCACAGGGGTGATGGGTATTCTGGTTATAGACAGGTCTTGTAGATTGCAGGGTGCAATGGGGGCTTTTCGTGGGGGAGCCTGTCCGCAAGGGTCTTCCCTGTTTGCTTGCAACTGGGGCAGAGATTGGTTAGGGTTCACAGGGACTGGTTTTGTTCCAGCTTCAAATTCCTAAAGCCAAGACTCTGAATCGGGCAAGAATCAGTAACTTCTTGGTCCAATGACAGCTGCAGATTCCGTGTTTCAGGAAACCACTGAGGTAGCAGGCATAAGGGTACTGGGACAAGGCTTGGGTCTTGAAGATTGCAGGGTCCAGTGCGGGGTTTTGGTGATGTACCCTGCCTGCAGGAATTTTCCTTGCTAGCCAGTATCTGGGGTGGTGATGAGTGTGGGTTCCTAGGACTGTTTTTTTCCCAGGGCTTGGAACCTAGAATAAGGACTCTCTGGGTTGGAGAAGAGTCACTCATCTCTTGGTCAAATGAGAGCTGGCACATTCCATGTTTCAGGAAGCTACAGGGGATGCAGGGGTTGGATATTGTAGTAGGGCATGGATCCTGTGGATTGCAGTGTCCAAAGGTGGGTTTTGGTGGGGGAGCCTGCCTGCAGGATAATTCCCTGGTGGCCGACAATTAGGGCAGATCCACAGAACAGAGTGAAGTGGAGATGAAATTATTCCATTCCTAATTTCCTCTGTAGGGAAAAAAGTATAAGGACGAAAGCGATTCTAAGGGACAAACATTGGCTTCCTCCTAGTGTTCTCCATACAACAGGCTGTGGTCGAGAGCACACTCCTTCATTTCTATCCTCCTCAGTAGGACAGATCAAGATCAGGACAATATGGATTCTGAGAAACAGATACTACATCCACATAGACTCTGCTATGGGATAGACAGAGTTGTAGAACACAATAGTTGACTCATAAAGTTAAACAAAGTACATATCAAAGTTATCATAACATGAATTCTGAGAGACAGACTTGAGTGTCCTCTAAGCCGCTCCTGCACAACAGACTGAGCAGGTGAGCACACTTGTTCACTAGTTCACTCCATGTCTCCTCTATTGGAAGACATAGTTTTAATGATGGAGAATATGGGGGGTAGAAAATAAATCCCTCCATCTCTTCCACACAGGCTATAGTGAAGAGTAGATGATACCACCACTCCTATCGTATTCTCTAGGAAAGACCAATGTAATTGTAACCTGGGTTTTGAGGGACAGACACAAACTCCCACCAAACTTTCTCCATAGCACAACCCGAGGTAATGAACATACTCAATCATTCATAACCTCCTCCCCATAACAGGTCAAACTTAACACAAATGGATCCCGAGAGTCAGAAACTATCTACTCCAAGACACTTCAGAAGGATAGACATATGAGGACTGAACCCAAGTTTACACATAACTTTAAGTGCAGGACAGACTAAAAAGTTCAGACATCCGTGAGAGAAACTAACTCCCTCAGAGACTACTCAGTAGGACAGAGATAAGTGTAGAGCACCTACATTGACTTCTAATTTCCTCCATAGGACAGAACAAGGTTAACACAGCATGGATTCTGATTGACAGACACTTGGTCTCTCTAAGCTTCCTTAGTGCAGCCAGACAGAGATCACTTTAGTTTACTCCTGAGGTTATCCTTAGGACCAGTCCAATTTAGGACAATATTTTTGTGTTGAGAGAAAGACACTAGCTGCTTCCAAGCCTCCTCTATAGGACTGCCTGAATTGCTGAGCACACTAGTTCACACTTATCCTCCTCCACAGGGCTGATCAAGTTAGTTTTACATGACAGCCAGTAAATAGACACTACCTCCCCTCTAGTGATCTCTCTTGGACAGAGTGAAATGGAGGAAACATTCATCCAATTCTATCATCATTAGTAGGACATATCAAGGACATGACACCATCAGTTCTGATACAGACACTAGCGCCATCTAAACTTTCTACGTAGGAGAGATGAGGTAGACAGCATACTAGTTCACTTATAATCTTACTGATATATATAGCTCGAGGTTAGCACAAGGTGAATTCCAGTAACAGACACCAGCACCCTATGAACATCTTCTCTATGACAGAGTAAGGAGTAAAGCCCAGTGGCTAACTCTGAACTTTTTCCATAGAACTGATCAATTAAGGGATGATATTGATTCTGAGATACAAACAATAGCTCCTTTCATGTATCCTTTGTAGAAGAGAATGAGGAAGAGAACTCTTTCTTAGTTCCTTTCATATCATCTGCATATGACATATCAAGATAGGACAACATTTATTTGAAAGAAAGACATTAACTTCCACCAAAATATCTCCAAGTACAGACTAAGGGGGAAAACACATTGGTTTACTCTTATACCTCTTTTCTTTAACATACAGTGTTAGAAATATGTGAAGTCTGAGAGACAGACTCACATATCATCCAATGTTCCTTATTGGGACAGACTGAGGTGTAAAGCACAGTAGGTCATTCTTAATGTCCTGTGTTGTGCATGCTGAGTTTGATCTGCATACATTCTGAGACATAAGATCCCTCCACCTGTATTCCATGGGATACACTAGAGTATAGAGCAGTCTTTGGCATTCTATGCTTTTCTGTAGGATTGATCATGATTAAGAGAACAAGTGTTCTGAGAGACCATCAGAGTATGTCTTGCCTAGCTTTCTCAGCAGAATTACCTGATGCTGAGACCACACACTTTCACTCCTCAGTTTATCCATAGGATACATAAATTGTGGCACAACAAGGAATCTGTGAGAGAGGGAATGAGGTAGATAGATAGATAGATAGATAGATAGATAGATAGATAGAGTGTGAGATATATAGATACAGAGATACTAGCTCCCTTCAAGTCCCTCTCCATGTCATTCTGATCAAGATTACATACTAGTTCACTCCTAAATTATGCATATGACTGATGATTGTTAGTACAATATGGGTTCCATGAGACATGCACTACATCATTACATACCTCTCTTATAAAACAGACTGATTTGGAGAACACATTAGTTCATTTTTTACTCTATATGAGAGGTCAATGATTATAGAATATGGATTTTGAGAGACTGACACTATTTCACTCTAAGCCTCAGCAGTGGAATGGACTGAGAAGGAGAGCACAAGACTTTTCTCCTTAACTCTTCTGTAGGACAGATCAAGTTGCAGTGGTATAGATTCTTAGAGAGATCTTGTTTCGAGTTTCTTCAAAATTTTCTGATTAGGACAGACTGGAATGGAGAGCACACTACTTCACTTCTAACGGTTTCCATGGTACTGTTGAAGGATAGCATGATATGTTTTCTGAGAGAAGAGACTGACCCAGTGCCTTCCTGAATCCTTATACAGGGCAGGGTGAGTTATGGAGTACACTAGTTCATTCTTAATACCATCTATAGGACAGATCATGGTTAGACAATATGGATTCTGGGAGACAAAATAGTCATTCCATGCCCATAGACTGAGGTGGAAACAGCCAGCATTATTCCAATTAAAAATTTCTCCAATGGATGCACCTAGTTAGGAAAACATGGACTCTGGGAGTAAGACACTAGATTCCACCAAGCCTCCTACAACATAAAGATGGAGTTGGAGAAAATACTCGTTCACTGTTTATATCCTTTGTTGAACAGACAGAGTTAGAATGACAAGGATTCTAGTTTCCTCCAACCCTCCTCATTAGGAGAGACTAGAGTTGTGAACACACTACTTCACTCCTAACTTCATACGTGGTACAGAGCAAGTGTGATCTACATACATGCACTCTGAGAGACAGATACAAGGTCCATCCCTCTCTTTTCCATAGGATATACCGAGAGAGGTGTAGAGTACTCTAGGTAAATTCTATCCTTATCTGTCAGATAGATCATATTACTAAACCTTGGGTTCTGAGAGAGAGCCATTATCTCCCTCCAAGCCTCCTTAGTAGATTATACTGAGTTAATGATCCCCCTACTACTTTCTTGAACTCGTCAATAGGACAGATCAAATTATTATGACATTGATTCTGAGAGACAGACACTAGCTTCCTCCAAGCCTCTTCCATTGAATATACCAAGTGGAGGAC
Organism: Neotoma lepida; assembly: GCA_001675575.1. Taxonomy (NCBI): domain Eukaryota; kingdom Metazoa; phylum Chordata; class Mammalia; order Rodentia; family Cricetidae; genus Neotoma; species Neotoma lepida. The sequence continues at coordinate 92,319 of LZPO01046802.1, forward strand.
ACAGTATCTCACTCCTAAACTCCTATCTTGGACTGACCAAGTTAGAATGGATAGGATTTTGAGATACAGACATTAGCTTCCCTGAACCACTCATCATAGCACTTAGGCATGGAGAGCAGGTTCATTCACTTTGGAAGTTAACAATAGGATAGATCAAGGATAAGATCACATGGACTCTGAGAGATAGATCAAAGCCATCTCTGAGCCTCCTCCTTTGGGCAGACTGAGTTTCAGAACAAAAGAGCTGAGTCTGAACCTCCCCCATAGGATAGATCAAGTTAAAATGACATGGATTTTGAGAGACAGTCACTCTCAGCCTTCTTTGTAGGACTATGCTGAGGTGAAGAGCAGATGAAGTCATGGCTATCCTCTTTAGTTGGTCTGTCAAGTTAGCACAACCTGGATTCTCGGGGACAGACACAAATTCCTTTCAATCTTCCTTGGTAGGACTGGCAGAGTTTGAGAGCACATTTCTTCCTTCCTGTCCTCATTTGTAGTGGAGATCAAGTGAGGATAACATGGATTCTAAGAGACTGACTGCACTAACTTTCTACAAGCCTTCCCCATAAGTCAGACTGAGGTGTGGAGCATAGTAATTGGGTCTTAACCTGCTCCATAAAAGAGAACAATGATAGTAGTATTTGGATATTGAGATACAGAAACCAGCTCCCTCCATGTCACATCTTTAAGACAGACATAGATGGAAAACACAAAAGTTCACTCTACCCTTTTTTATAGAACAGATCAAATATAGGTCTATACACATTCTGTGAGACAGCAAGTAGCTTGCTCAATGCTCATCCTTAGGAAATGGTGATGTGAATGGCACACTAGGTCAGGCCTAAGCACCTCTGTAGTTTAGATCAGTGGTTGTATGACTTGCATTCTGAGACCCAGACACTAGCTCTCTCCAAGTCTCCTCTTTGGGACATATTAATGTGGCACGCACTTTAGTGAACTCCTATGCTCTGCTGGAGGACAGTCAGGTTATCAAAATGTAGATTCCCAGAAACTGATACTGGCTACTACCCTGCCTTCTCTTTGGAAGAGACTATTGTGTACAACACACTGGGACATGTCCTCTACAAAAGGACATGTCATTTGAGGGAGACATGGATTCTTCTGAATTTATGTCTAGGACAGATCTAAATGAAAACATAATGGAATTTGAGATAAAATCACTGGCTCACTTCAAGCTTCCTCTGTAGGACAGACTGAAGTAGAGGGCACATTAGTTCCTTCCTAAAGTCCTCAGTAGGAAAAATCCAGTCAGTACAGCTTGTGTTCTGAGAATTAGAGATCATAGCTCCCAGTAAACCTCCTTTATATGACAAATTGAGTTGGAGAACAAGCTAGTTCATTCTTATCTATCCCCCTTAACGGAATAAAACAATGTTAGAATGACATGGATTCTGAGAGATTGTCACTAGCTCTGTCCAAGCCTCCAAAGCATGAGAGACTGAATTAGTTGACTTCCCATTCTCTGTAGTACAGATCAATGTTTAGCTGTCATAGATTCTCAGAGACAGACTTTTGCTCTGTGGATTCCTGCTATGTAGGACACACTATGCAGCAGAAGGATGGATCCTGATTTCATAATCATTATGTCAGCCTGTGTCTTTTTATAGGTGAATTGAGTCCATTGATATTAATGACCACTGATTGTTAATTCCTGTTATCTTTTGGTGATAGTTTGTGTGTATCACCCTTCTTTGGGATTTACTGATATATAGTTAACTATTGCCTTTCTTTTCATGGGTGTATCTGACTTCCTTAGGTTGGAATTTTCCTTCTAGTGCTTTCTGTAAGCCTGCATTTGTGGATAGGTATTGTTTAAATCTGGTTTTCTCTTGGAATGTATCCTTCACTCCATATATCATGGTTGAAAGTTTTGCTGGGTATGTTATTCTAGGCTGGGATCCATGGTATCTTTATATCTGTATTATATCTGTCCACGACCTTCTGGCTTTAAAAGTCTCCATTGAGAAATTGAGTGTTTCTGATAGGTCTGCTTTTATGTCTCTTGGCCTTTTTTCTTTGATGCTCTTAATATTCTTTCTTTATTCTGTATGTTTAGTGGTTTAATTATTATGTGGTGAGGAGACTTTAGTGCAGTCTAGTCTGTTTGGTGTTCTATAAGCTACTTGTATCTTCATAAGGATTTCCTTCTTTAAGTTGGGAAAATTTTCTTCCATGAATTTGTTGAATATATTTTCCATGACTTTGAGCTGGAATTCTTCTCCTTCTTCTATCCCTATTAATCTTAGTTTTGGCCTTTTCATGGTGTCCTAGATTTCTTAGACATTTTGTGTTATGGCATTTTTGACCTGGTGTTTTCTTTTACTGTGGAATCTATTTCCTCTATCGGATCTAAAAAGCCAAAGATTGTCTCTTTCATCTCTTGCATTCTGTTGGTTATGCTTGCGTCTGTATTTCCTGTTCATTTACTCAGATTTTCGATTTCCACATTCCCTCAGTTTGTGACTTCACTATTGCCTCTCTTTCAGTTTTCAGTTCTTGAACTGTTTCCTTCACCTTTTTAATTGCTTTTTCTTGACTTTCTTTAAAGGATTTATTGATTTCTTCCAATTTTTGTTTGTCCTTTCCTCAATTTCTTTAAGGGTATTTTTATTTCCCGGCCTCTAGCAACTTCATGAAGTTATTTTTAAGGTTGCCTTCTTCTGCTTCTTCCATGTTCTGATGTTCAGGTTTTGCTGTTGTAGAATGGCTAGGTTCTATTGATACCATATTGCTCTTCATGGTGTTGTATGTATTTTTGCTCTGGTGTCTACCCATCTTTTTACTCCAAGAGGTGCAAGAAGCATCTGTGTCTGAGTGAGCTGCTTTTTGTCCAATCTTTGCTTCCTGTGTCTGTGTCTCAGGCGGCCACTCTGGGTCCCTTCTTAGCTCTTAGTGTACTTGTCCTGGCAGATTCTGTATCTCAGGGAGCTGCTCTTCGTCTAATCAAAGCTGGCTGATTCTGTCTCATGGAGCCACACTTTGTCTAATCACCGCTCTTGTTTCAATCAGATATGGCAGATTCTGTGTTTCAGGAAGCCCTGTGGTCCAATGAGAGCTGCCAGATTGTGTGTTTCAGGAAGCCTGGGGTCACAGGAGGATGGTATGGGGTTGGGCATGGGTCTTGGAGATTTCAGGGTCCAATGAGGGTGTTTGGTGGGGAAATCTGTTCACAAGGGGCTTTCCTGTTGTCTGGTTACTAAGGCAGAGATGGGTGGGGCTTCCAGGTACTGGTTATGTCCCAGGTCCAAGGTACTAGAGGCAGGACTCTCTGTGTCAGGGAAGAGTCACTCACCTCTTGGTCCAATGGAAACTGGGAGATTCCTTGTCTCAGGAAGTCACTGGGGTCACAGGGGGGAAGGGTTTTGGGGTAAGCCATGGGTCTTGTAAGATGGCAAGTTCCAGTCGGGGGTTTTGATGGGGGCGCCTGCCCAGCGTAAATTTCCCTGCTGGCTGGCAACTGGGGCAAGATGGGAACCTGAGTGCTCAGGGACAGGTTGTGTTCCAGGCCTAGGTCTTAAAGGCAGACTCTCTCGGTCAGGGAAGTGTTACTCACCTCTTGGTCCAATGGAAGCTCGCAGATTCCATGTCTCAGGAAGACACTGGGGTCACAGGGAGGATGGGAATTCTGGTTAGGGATGTAGATTACAGGGTGCAATGGGGGGTTTTAGTGGGGGAGCCTGGCTGCAGGAGATTTCTCTGCTAGCTGGCACTTGGGCAAGATGGGTGGGGATTCCCAGGGATTGGTTGTGTGCCAGGACCTAGGTCCTAGAGTCAGCACTCTCTGGGTTGGAGAAGAATCACTCACCTCTTGGTCCAATGAGAGCTGGCAGATTCCATGTCTCAGGAAGCCACTGGAGTTATGGGGGTTTGGGTATTGGGGTAGGGCATGGCTCTTGTTACATTGCAAGATTCAGTGGGGCATTTTGTTGAGGGAGCCTGTTCACAGGGGGCTACCCTTTTGTCTGGCAACTGGGGCAGAGATGGGTGTGGGTTCACAGGAACTTATTGTGTCCCAGGTCCAAGGTCCTAGAGGCATGACTCTCTGGGTCAGGGAATTGTCGCTCACCTCTTGGTCCAATGATAGCTGGCAAATTCCATGTGTCAGATAATCACTAGGGTCTCATGGGGATGGGTATTGGTGTAGGGCATGGGTCTTGTAGATTGTAGCATGCAATGGGGAGTTTTGGTGAGAGAGACTAGCTACAGAAGATTTCCAAGCTGGCCAGCAACTGGAGCAAGATGGGTGTTGCTTCCCAGGGAATGGTTATGTTCTAGGGCCTAGGTCCTAGAGGCAGGACTTTCTGGGTCATAGAAGAGTCACTCACCTCTTGGGCCAATGAGAGCTGGCAGATTCCATGTCTCAGGAAGCCAATGGGGTCACAGAGAGATAGATATTGGGGTACGGTGTGGGTCTTGAAAATTGCAGGGTCCAATTTGGGGTTTTGGTGGGGGAGCCTGTCTGCAGGGATCTTCCCTGTTGGCCTGCAACCGGGGCAGAGATGGGTGAGGGTTCACAGGGACTGGTTGTGTCCCGGGGCCAAGGTCCTAGAGGCAGGACTCTCTGGGCCAGGGAAGAGCACTCAACTCTTGGTCCAAAGGAAGCTGGCGGATTCCATGTCACAGGGAGCCACTGTGGTCACAGGGGGATGGGTATTGAGGTAAGGCAGGGGTCTTGTACATTGTAGGGTCTGATGGGGGGTTTGGTGGGGGAGACTGGCACAGGAGATTTCCCTGCTGACTGGCAACTGGGGCAAGATGGGTGGGGGTTCTCAGGGATTGTTTGTATTCCAGGACCTAGATCCTAGAGTCAGGACTCTCTGGGTTGGAGAAGAATCACTCACCTCTTGGTCCCATGAGAGCTGGCAGATTTTGTGTCTCAGGAAGCCACTGGACTTATGGGGGGATGGGGATTGGGGTAGGACATGGGTCTTATAAATTTGCAAGGCCCAATGTGGGGTTTTTGTGGGAGAACATGTTCACAGGTAGCTTCCTTTTTGGCCTGCAACTGGGGCAGAGATGGGTGAGTGTTCACAGGGATTGGTTTTGTTCCAGCTCCAAAGTCCTAAAGGTAGGACTCTCTGGGTTGGAGAAGAATAACGCACCTCTTATACCATTGAGAGCTGGCAGATTTCCTGTCTCAGGAAGCCACTGGGTTAGCAGAGTGGGAAGGGTATTGGGGTAGAGCATGGGTCTTATAAGACTGCAAGGTCCAATGGGGAGTTTTTTGGGGGAGCCTGTTCACATGGGGGTTCCCTTTGGTACAATAACTGAGGCAAAAATGGTTGTGGGTTCACAAAGAATGGTTGTGTCCTAGGTCCAAAATCCTATAGGCAGGACTCTTTGGGTCAGGGAAGAGTCACTCATCTACTGGTCCAATGAGAGCTGGCAGATTCAATGTCTCAGGAAGCCACAGATGTCATAGGGGCATGGGTGTAGGGCGTGATCTTGTAGATTGCAGGGTGCAATAAGTGGTATGGTGGGCAATCTTGTCCTCAAGGTTCTTCCCTGTTGGCCTACAACTGGGGCAGAGATGGGTGAGTGTTCACAGGCACTGGTTTTGTTCCAGCTCTAAAGTCCTAAAGGTAGGACTCTCTGGGTTGTGGAAGAGTCACTCAATCTTGGTTCAATGGAAGCTGGCAGATTCCATGTCTCATGAAGCCACTGAGGTAACAGAGGGATTTGTATTTGGGTAAAGCATGGTTCTTGTAGATTACAGGTTCTATTTGGGGGGTTTTGATGGGGGAGCCTGCCTACAGGAATTTTCCCTACTGGCTGCCAACAGGGGAGAGATGGGAGCCTGGGTGTCCTGGGATCGGTTGTGTTCCAGACCTAAGTCGTAGAGGCAGGATTCTCTGAGTCAGAGAAATGGCCTCTCACCTCTTGATCCAAGGAGAGCTTGTAGATTCCCTGAGGAAGCCACTGGGGTCACGGGGGGATAGGTATTGCGGTAGGGTGTGGGTCTTGAAGATTATGAGTTCCAATGTGGGGTTTTGATGGGGGAGCCTGTTCACAGGGGTCTTCCCTGTTGGCCTGCAACTGGGGCAGAGATGAGTGAGGGTTCACAGGTACAGGTTATGTCCAAGGCCATGGTCCTAGAGGAAGGACTCTCTGGGACAGTGAAGAGCACTCAACTCCTGGTCCAATGGAAGCTGTCAGATTCCATGTCACAGGAAGCCACTGTGGTCACAGGGGGATGGGGATTGAGGTAAGGCATGGGTCTTGTACATTGTAGGGTCTGATGGGGGTTTTGGTGGGGGAGCCTGGCACAGGAGATTTCCCTGCTGGCTGGCAAATGAGGCA
>LZPO01046802.1:99464-109607 GCA_001675575.1 Neotoma lepida
AGTGTGGGTTCCTAGGACTGATTTTTTCCCAGGGCTTGGAACCTAGAATAAGGACTCTCTGGGTTGGAGAAGAGTCACTCATCTCTTGGTCAAATGAGAGCTGGCATATTCCATGATTCAGAAAGCCACTGGGGATGCAGGGGATGTACATTGTAGTAGGACCTGGATCCTGTGGATTGCAGGGTCCAAAGGTGGGTTTTGGTGGGGGAGCCTGCCTGCAGGATATTTCCCTGGTGGCCAACAACTAGGGCAGATCAACAGAACAGAGTGAAGTGGAGGTGAAATTATTCCATTCCTAATCTCCTCTGTAGGGAAAAAAATTAAGGACGAAAGCAATTCTAAGGGACAAACATTGGCTTCCTCCTAGTGTTCTCCATACAACAGGCTGAGGTCAAGAGCACACTTCTTCATTTCTATCCTCCTCAGTAGGACAGATCAAGATCAGGACAACATGGATTCTGAGAAACAGATACTACATCCACATAGACTCTGCGATGGGATAGACAGAGTTGTAGAACACAGTGGTTGACTCATAAAGTTAAACAAAGGACATATCAAAGTTATCACAACATGAATTCTGAGAGAGAGACTTGAGTGTCCTCTAAGCCGCTCCTGCACAACAGACTGAGCTGGTGAGCACACTTGTTCACTAGTTCACTCCATGTCTCCTCTATTGGAAGACATAGTTTTAATGATGTAGAATATGGGAGATAGAAAATAAATCCCTCCATCTCTTCCACACAGGCTATAATGAAGAGTAGATGATACCACCACTCCTTTCCTTTTCTCTAGGAAAGACCAATGTAATTGTAACCTGGGTTTTGAGGGACAGGCACAAACTCCCACCAAACTTTCTCCATAGCACAACCCGAGGTAATGAACATACTCAATCATTCATAACCTCCTCCCCATCACAGGTCAAACTTAGCACAAATGGATCCCGAGAGTCAGAAACTATCTACTCCAAGACACTTCAGAAGGATAGACATATGAGGACTGAACCCAAGTTTACACATAACTTTAAGTGCAGGACAGACTAAAAAGTTCAGACATCCGTGAGAGAAACTAACTCCCTCAGAGACTACTCAGTAGGACAGAGATAAGTGTAGAGCACCTACATTGACTTCTAATTTCCTCCATAGGACAGAACAAGGTTAACACAGCATGGATTCTGATTGACAGACACTTGGTCTCTCTAAGCTTCCTTAGTGCAGCCAGACAGAGATCACTTTAGTTTACTCCTGAGGTTATCCTTAGGACCAGTCCAATTTAGGACAATATTTTTGTGTTGAGAGAAAGACACTAGCTGCTTCCAAGCCTCCTCTATAGGACTGCCTGAATTGCTGAGCACACTAGTTCACACTTATCCTCCTCCACAGGGCTGATCAAGTTAGTTTTACATAACAGCCAGTAAATAGACACTACCTCCCCTCTAGTGATCTCTCTTGGACAGAGTGAAATGGAGGAAACATTCATCCAATTTTATCATCATTAGTAGGACATATCAAGGACATAGCACCATCAGTTCTGATACAGACACTAGCTCCATCTAAACTTTCTATGTAGGAGAGATGAGGTAGACAGCATACTAGTTCACTTATAACCTTACTGATATATATAGCTCGAGGTTAGCACAAGGTGAATTCCAGTAACAGACACCAGCACCTTATGAACATCTTCTCTATGACAGAGTAAGGAGTAAAGTCCACTGGCTAACTCTGAACATTTTCCATAGAACTGATCAATTAAGGGATGATGTGAATTCTGAGATACAGACATTAGCTCCTTTCATGTATCCTTTGTAGAAGAGAATGAGGAAGAGAACTCTTTCTTGGTTCCTTTCATATCATCCGCATATGGTATATGATAGGAGAACATGAATCTGAAAGACAGACATTAACTTCCACCAAAACATCTCCAAGTACAGACTAAGGGGGAAAACACATTGGTTTACTCTTTTACCTCTTTTCTTAAACATACAGACTTAGAAATATGTGAAGTCTGAGAGACAGACTCACATATCCAATGTTCCTCATTGGGATAAACTGAGGTGTAAAGCACAGTAGGTCATTCTTAATGTCCTGTGTTGTACATGCTGAGTTTGATCTGCATACATTCTGAGACATAAGATCCCTCCACCTGTATTCCATGGGATACACTAGAGTATAGAGCAGTCTTTGGCATTCTATGCTTTTCTGTAGGATTGATCATGATTAAGAGAACAAGTGTTCTGAGATACCATCACAGTATGTCTCACTCAGCATCCTCAGCAGAATTACCTGATGCTGAGACCACACACTTTCACTCCTCAGTTTATCCATAGGATACATAGTTGGGAGCACAACAAGGACTCTGTGAGAGAGGGAATGAGTGAGATAGATAGATAGATAGATAGATAGATAGATAGATAGATAGATAAATAGATAGAAAGATAGATAGAGTAAGGGAGTGAGAGAGATAGATACAGAGATACTAGCTCCCTTCAAGCCCCCTCCATGTCATTCTGATCAAGATAGCATACTAGTTCACTCATAAATTGTGCATATGACTGATGAGTGTTAGTACAATATGGGTTCCATGAGACATACACTACCTCATTACATACTTCTCTTATATGACAGACTGATTTGGAGAACACATTAGTTCATTTTTTACTCTATATGACAGGTCAATGATTATAGAATATGGATTTTGAGAGACTGACACTGTTTCCCTCTAAGCCTCAGCAGTGGAATTGACTGGGGAGGAGAACACAAGACTTTTCTCCTTAAATCTTCTGTAGGACAGATCAAATTGCAGTGGTATAGATTCTTAGAGATATATTGTTGCCAGGTTCTTCAAAATTTTCTGATTAGGACAGACTGGAATGGAGAGCACACTACTTCACTTTTAATGGTTTCCATGGTATTGGTGAAGGATAGCATGATATGTTTTCTGAGAGAAGAGACTCGCCTAGTGCCTTCCTGAATCTCTTATACAGGGCAGGGTGAGTTATGGAGTACACTAGTACATTCTTAATACCATCTTTAGGACAGATCATGGCTAGGACAATACGGATTATGGGAGACAAAATAGTTCCTTCCACCCATATAGACTGAGGTGGAAACAGCCAGCATTAGTCCCATTAACAACTCCTCCAATGGATGCACCTAGTTAGGAAAACATGGACTCTGGGAGTGAGACACTAGATTCCTCCAAGCATCCTCCAACATACAGATGGAGGTGGAGAAAATATTAATTCACAGTTTATATCCTTTGTTGAACAGAGTTAGAAGAACAAGCATGCAAATTTCTCCAACCCACCTCCTTAGACGAGACTGAAGTGGTGAACACACTAGTTCACTCCTAACTTCTTCCATTGTACAGACCAAGTATGAACTACATGCATGCACTCTGAGAGACAGACACAAGGTCCATCCCTCTCTTTTCCATAGGATATACTGAGTGAGGTGTACTACAATCAAAGTCAGTTCTATCCTTATCTGTCAGATAGATCATGTTACTGAACTTTGTGTTCTGAGAGAGCCATTATCTCCCTTCAAGCCTCCTTAGTAGATTACACTGAGTTAGTAAGCCTCCTACTACACTCTTTAACTGTCCACTAGGGCAGATCAAGTTATGATGACATTGATTCCTAGAGACAGACACTAACTTCCTCCAAGCCGCTTCCATTGAATACACCGTGGTAGGGGGCAAAATATCTCACTCCTAACCTCCTATCTTGGACTGACCAAGTTAGAATGACAAGGATTTTGAGATACAGACATTAGCTTCCCTCAAGCACCCAGCACTGCACATGTGGATGGAGAGTAGGCCATTCACTTTGAAAGTTAACAATAGGATAGATCAAGGATAGGATCACATGGATTCTGAGAGATAGGTCAAAGCCATCTCTGAGCCTCCTCCTTAGAGAAGACTGAGTTTCAGAACACAATAGCTGAGTCTGAACCTCCTGCATAGGATAGATCAAGTTAAAATGACATGGATTTTGAGAGACAGTCACTCCAAGCCTTCCTTGTGGGACTATCCTGAGGTGAAGAGCAGATGAAGTCATTGCTATCCTCTTCAGTTGATCAGACAAGGTAGCACAAAATGGATTCTAGGGGACAGACTCAAACTCTCTTCAATCTTCCTTGGTAGGACTGGCAGAGTTTGAGAGCACATTTGTTCCCTCCTGTCCTCATTTGTAGTGGAGATCAAGTGAGGATAACATGAATTCTAAGAGGCTGACTGACACTAACTTTCTCCAAGCCTTCCCCATAAGTCAGACTGAGGTGGGGAGCACAGTATTTGGTTCTTAACTTACTACATAAAAGACACCAATGGTAATAGTATTTGGATATTGAGATATAGAAACCAGCTCCCTTCATGTCACATCTTTAAGAGAGGCATAGATGGAGAAAACAAATTTCATTCTACCATTTTTTTATAGCACAGATCAAATATAGGTCTACACACATTCTGTGAGACAACAAGTAGCTCCCTCAATGACTCCCCCTTAGGACATGGTGATGGAAATGGCACACTAGGTCAGGCCTAATCACCTCTGTAGTTTAGATCAATGGTTGTATGACTTGTATTCTGAGACCCAGACACTAGCTCTCTCCAAGTCTCCTCTTTGGGATATATTAATGTGGCATGCACTTTAGTGAACTCCTATGCTCTGCAGGAATACAGTCAGGTTATCAAAATCTAGATTCCCAGAAACTGATACTAGCTACTATCCTGCCTTCTCTCTGGAAGAGACTATTGTGTACAACACACTGGGACATTCTTATCCTCTTCAACAGGACATATCACTTGAGGGAGATATGGATTCTGCTGAATTTATATCTAGGACAGATCCAAATAAAAACATAATGGATTTTGAGATAAAAACACTGGCTTACTTCAAGCTTCCTCTATAGGACAGACTGACATAGAGGGCACATTAGTCCTTCCTAATTTCCTCAGTAGGACATATCCAGTTAGGGCAGCCTATGTTCTGAGAATGAGAGACCATAGCTCCCATTAAGTCTCCTTTGTATGACAGACTGAGTTGGAGAAGAAGCTAGTTCATTCTTATCTATCCCCCTTAATAGAATAAACCAATGTTAGGATGACATGGATTTTGAGAGATTGTCACTAGCTCTGTCAAAGTCTCCAAAGTAGGACAGACTGAAGTAGTTAATAGTGCATTGGTTTACTTCTAATCATCTGTAGTACAGATCATTGTTTAGATGACATAGTTTCTGAGTGACAGACATTAGCTCTGTAGATTTCTGCTACACAGGACACACTGAAGTGAAGATCATATTTTTCCATTTCTAACCTCTTCTGTAGGAAAAAAGCAAGGACAAAAGGGATTCTAAGGGACAAACATTGGCTTCCTCCTAGTCTTTTCCATACAACCTACTGAGGTGGAGAACACATTCCTTTATTTCTATCTTCCTCAGTAGCACAGATCTATTTCAGGACAACATGAATTCTCAGAAACAGATACTAGAGCAACATCGATTCTGCTATGGGATGGACAGAGATGTAGAGCACATTGGTTCACTCCTACCATTAAACAAAGTACATATCAAAGTTATCACAACATGAATTCTGAGAGACAGACTTAAGTATGTTCATTACCCAAGGTAATGAGCATACTTGAGCATTCATAACCTCCTCTGAGGGACTCTTCTGAGTCACAGAAACTAAATCCCTCCAAGCCTCCTCAATGCACTAGATTGACATGGTGAACATACTAGTTCACTTGTTAGCATACTGTAGGACAAACTGTGGTGGAAAGCACATTAGTTCATTTCTAGCGTTTTCTGTAAGACAGATCAAGTGAAGACAACATGGACTCTGAGAAACAAATCTCAAACAAATCCACAAATCCTCCTTTACCAGATAGACTTCCTTTGATAGCACAATAATTTCCGTATTTCCTTCTCCTTAGTAGTGATCGATTTAAGATGACAGATTCTGAGAGACAGACACTAGCTCCCTCCAAGCCTCCTCCATATGACAGACTGTGGTACAAAGCTTACTAGCTTACTCTCATATTTATCCATAAGAAAAGATTAAAGTTGACACAACATGGCACCAGAGAGACAGACATATCTCCTACAAACCCTCCATTGTATGTAAGAGTGAATCTGGCAACACTCTAGTTCACTCCTACCCTAATTGTAAGTTCAGATAAAGTTAGGACAACATAGAGTCTGAGAGACACACTGGCTTTTTCCAATCAGCCTTTGAAGGGCAAACTGAGTTTGAGAGCATACGAGTCCACGCCCTTTGTCCTTCATAGTACAAATCACATAAGGATGAAATGTTTCCTGAGAGACAGACACTAGCTCTGTCCAATTGTGATTTTCAGGACAGAATGAGTTTGAGAGCACAATAGTTCACTCCTATGCTCCTTCATAGTACAAGATAAGTAAGAACATCATGGATTCTGAGAGATACTTGCTCCCTCCCCAGGCCTCTTCAGGACAGAATGAGTTCGTGTGCATACTAGTTCAATCTTGTCATCAGGAGGTCTGATCTAGGATTAGAAAAAAGGTATTCTGAGAGACATAGCTCCCATAAATTCTCTTCTGCAGATTAGATGGATGTGGAGATCAAGCTTGTTCACTCCTATCCTCCTTCATAAGAGAAATCAAGGTTTGGAAGACATGGGAGACACACACACACACACACACACACACACACACACAGAGAGAGAGAGAGAGAGAGAGAGAGAGAGAGAGAGAGAGAGAGAGAGATGCTTTCTCATTTTCTCTAAGCCTCCTCTGTAGGACTGAATGAGTTAGAGAGTATGCCAACTCATTCCTAACCTCCTCCTTAGGACAGATGATGGTTCAAATGACAGGCATCAGGCATAGTTAGATACAGACACTAGCTCCCCCCAAGCACCCTCCATAGGACATACTGAGTTGGAGAGCAAACTAGTTCACTCCAGCCCCTTTTGTAGGAAAGAGCAAGGTTAGTAAATCATATATTCTGAGGAACAGACACTAACTCCCTCCAGTTCTGTTTTGTAGGACAGACCGAGTTTGAGAGCACTATAGTTTACTCCTATACTTCTTTGTACTACTAATCAAGTTAGGACCACATTTATTCTGAGATATAGACACTAGTTCTTTCTAATCCTCTCTGGCAGAGACAGTGATGTTGAGAACACACATCTTCACACCTAAACTTATCTCTTCGAGCAATGATAGAACTATATGGATACACACACACACACACACACACACACACACACACACAGAGACAGAGAGGGGGAAAAAGAGATAGACAGAGAGAGAGAGGGAGAGAGACATAGAGAGAGACTAGCTCCCTCCAAGTTGCATAGAGTAAGGTGAACACAATAGTTCACTCCTGTTGTTACTGAGAGAAAAAGATAAGTTCCCTTCAAGCCTCCTCCATAGCATATAATGAAGTGGAGAGCACAGTAATTCACTCCTAACCTGTTCTGTAGAAAAGATCAAGTTTGGACAACATGGATCCTAAAGGACATAGACTACCTTTCTCCAATCCCCTTTAAGGACAAGTTGTGTATGACAGTATACTATTTCACTACTATTCCTCTTAGTAGAGATTAAGTTAGGACAACATGGATACTGAGAGACAGACAGTATAAGCCTTCTCAGCAAGATAGATTGAGGTGGAGTCTTCACTAATTCATCCCTATCCTCCTTATTAGGACAGATGAAGATTAGTGGCACATGGATTATGAGAGATGTTATCTCCCTTCTTGACACCATAGAACAGAATAAGGTGGAAGGCACACTAGTTCACTCCTATTCTTTTTAGNAAGATGTATTGAAATTNACACANCATGGATTNAGACATAGACACTAGCTTCTCCCATGCCTCCTCCAAATGACTTATTTATAGANGGTAATGTAGTTAACTCCTAAAGTTATCCTTTAGAAGGATCCAGGTTGCGACAACATGGATTCTGGGATACATAAACTACCTTGTTTGCAGTCCATATTGAGAAGGAGAGAACACTTGTTCACTCCTGACCTTCTCCATAAGACAGGTGGAGTTAGGTCAATATGGATTCTGAGTGACAGACACTGACACACTCTAACTCTCCTCCATAGTACACTCTGTCTTGAACATTCTAGTTCGCCTCTATCCTTTTCAGATCACTGTTAGAGAATCATGGGTTCTGAGACACAGACACGGGCTCCCTCCAAGCCTCTTTGAAAGACAGAATGAGATGGGGCATATATTAGTTCACTCATAACCTAATCCACAAAACTCACAAAGGTTAGGACAACTTGGAATCTGAGAGAGATAAGCTAATTACACGCTAGATACCTTAGTAAGAGAAACTGAAGTGGATTTCTCACTAATTCACTTCTAATCTCTTCCATAGGACAAGTCATGTTTAGTATGACATGGAATCTGAGATGGCAGAGATTAACTCCCTTATAGCTTCCTCTGTAAGAGAGAGAAGTGGAGACCACAGTAGTTCACACAACCTGCTCTGTAGGACACATCTTGGTTAGGAAGATATGAGTTCTGAGAGAGAGATACTAGCTCACTCCAATCCTTCTCTGTAGGATAGACTGAAGGAGAGAGCACACTAGTTCACACTAGATCCTAACCTTCTCCAAAAGACAGACCAAAAACAAGCTTTTCACCACAAGGATAATGTGAGATAGACACCACCTCCCTCCATGACACATTTGTAGGACATATTGGGATGCAGAGCACACTATTTTTCACTACTAACATTATCTATATACCAGATCAATGATACCGCAGCATGAATTGTGTGAGACATATAAATAGCAATTCCAATCCACCATCCTTGGACAGACAAAGCCAGTGAACACACTAGTTCCTTCCTCATCTCCTTATAGATCAAGTTAGGATGACATGGATTCTAAGGGACAGACCTCTACTTTCTGTGGGACTCAGGTGGAGATCATCCTAATTCTCTTTTATCATGAAACAGAGAACAGACCTTGGTTAGCACAACATGAATTCTAACAAGCAGAAACAGAGACTCTAGCTCCTTCCAAGCCTTTTCCTGGGCCTACTGATTTCAAGCACTGACACTAATTTATTTTAACTCCAGTATAGAACAGATCAAGTTTAGAACAACACACATATGGAGAAACTAACAATAGCTCATTCCAAGCCTCTTCTGTAGTACAGAGTGAAGAGAGCACACTAACTGCTACTCAACCTTATCTATAGGATTGATCTATGTAAGGGTGACTTGTATTCTGAGAGATAGGGGGTGATTTTGTTTTTTCTAGGATTTACTTAATTGTCTGTTTCGGCAGTATGAAATCAGGTAATCTCTAGCTCCTGCAGAGAGGAGTAAGATCACCATGTATCTCAAAAAGTAGGAGAAATAATAGAAAAGGATAGTGACTCTACCTTTGGGTCCTCCTGATACCATATCAAGTTTTCTAAGTTGTAAATCTATTTGATTAGTATAAGTGTTCCAGATAAGAAACAAGTACTTAAGTGGTCTTGGTCATTTTATATATACATTTCATAAGTACATTCTACACTAGCAGGTCTTTTTTGAAAATATGCTATATGTAAATTGGGTTTCAGTCCCTGTAATCCAGAGGGTAATACACATAGAAAATAAAGAAGAATAGAATATTTAGAATTCAGTAAGTTGATCATATTAAGTCATTTCTTTCTGTTAATCTCTTTCACTATAACTGAAAGAAGAAAAATCAAAACAGAACATTAAGAAACATAAAGCATCTTGGAGGATGTGGGAAGGTGCACAGTGAATCCACTGAACTGATCACTCCTTTGGAAGATAGAAAAGTGTATTGGTGCACTCCAGCTACTGGTCTCCCTCCAAGAATAGAGAATAGCAACAGTTGGAAAACTATGTGGCGTCTGTTTGCTAGTCAGCTGCATGGGATTCTTTGATCTGATGCAGGCTCTTCAGATTTATCAGCAACTGCATGCCGTTGCCAAGGTAGTGACTGTTGTGAACAGTCAAGGCAGATAGTGGTTTTCCTGGTAAACAGACACCAGCCTCATAAGATTCCTGAGGAATGATGAATTTGGACTTCTGCTTATCCAATAGAAAGATAAGAATCCTTCTGTTTACCTGGCCGTAGACCTATTTCGGAAATTGTCACCAACAGTGCCATTTTGAGGACCCACTTT
>LZPO01046802.1:124167-159249 GCA_001675575.1 Neotoma lepida
CTGGCCTGGTCCACACACATTCCATTGTGCTGTAGACAACATCCAAACTCCCAAAAGGATCCATCATACCTGCATCCATCCACAGGACACATTTAAATGTTTAATCCACTTCCCTATATAACCAGATTCATCACAATCCCCAGCTCCCAGGATTTAGCCTAGTGATTAATCCTCAATATACAAATGAATACTTGTGTTTCCAAATATTGACTAATCCACTCTGGCCATCTGTACCTTGCAGTTGCAAGCTGTAGTCTTCTATAGGTCTCCAAATTGTTCAGCCTATCCTAGTCCCAGCATCTTTCTCAATGCTAGAGCCAACATCTAGGCTCCTTCTGCACTTAACATACCTGCACCAAGAAATGGAATATTTGCTCTGCATTCACAACCCCACCCCTTTTCCAGACCTCCTATGTCCTCCCAAAAGATCAAACCTGGTGAATATTTCCCCTACCAGATATTGATTCTCCACATTCAGAAAACATAGGTGATATCTCAATGCCAAGGTCTCAGCCTAGCAGTCTTGCCACTTACATTCTTGCATGTTTCATCAGTGGCCACTAAATTTCAAAAGAGTCCTAAATTTAGAGGCCTATTCCCACCACCTACTGCTATTCTGTAGCCAACATACAGGATCCCACAAGACCCACCCTACCTGCATCTACACACAGTGCTCTTTGTTCATTCAACATAGCCCAGAGCATTCTTGGACTTCTGGAGGCCTCTTCCATGGTATAGCCTGATGAGTACTCATTGACAGCCACATATTTGTTATTCTATATCTGTCTGAATCTATCCTGGTTACCACAATCAATAATATGGCCTAGATTGATGAGCTGAGCACCATATTGGCTTTTGCAGGTTACCCAAATACTATACCCTGGGCTAGTGCCATCATTTCCAAGTGTGCTGTTGCCAAAATACAGGTTCCAGACAATGTACTGCCTCCACCCATCCATAGGACACATTCTTGTAACTCTAACACCCTATCCATACTCACACTTCTGAAGTCTTTCTCCAGGGCCTAGCTTGGAATATCAGTGCCTACTTGATATTTGTTTTGCACTTTCATTTTGATGCAGCCTGAATTCAAGATTCAGCACCCCTGGCTAGTCTATTTGCCTCCTAAAAGTAGGGACAACTAGGCAGTAGGGTCACAAATCATTCAGCTCAGACTAATCTCACAAATCCCCCTGTAATGTACAAAGCATCTAGGCTCCTTCTAGTACCTCCCCTACTAGAATCCATCCACAGGAAACTTTGTGTAGACTATACTACATTACTCCATAACCAGGCTTTCTATGACTTCCTGAGGGTATTGAGTACTTTGCCACACTCAGTACTTATATCTGTATCTCTATCTATGTCTCTATCTATGTCTCTATCTATGTCTCTATCTATCTATCTATCTATCTATCTATCTATCTATCTATCTATCTATCTATCTCTATCTATCTATCTATCTATCTATCTATCTATCTATCTATCTATCTCTATATTGATCTAGCCCAGGTCCCCAAGCCAGTGTCTAGGAATTCCTTAGCCCCTTCTACCAGAAAACTCTAGGATTCCTAGACCCATCAACTCCTCCTGTGATGAAATCAGCATCTATATTCACACCAAAGCCCATCTCCCTCATCAAACAACACTACTTTGGTTGCCTACATCAACCTCTCCATGCTCAATCTATCCAAATCATCCTCCAGAATCTAGACAGGTGAGTGCTACTCTGTATCAGAAATTATTTTACAAATCCAGTGGAGTTCAAAAGGCATGGAAATCCAGTAGCATCCTTAGAATAGCTGTTTGCTCTCACTAGAATTGACTTGTAGCTCTTGCCAGGGTCACAAATACTTTGCTCCATCCAAATCCCAACATATGTATCTCCTGTGCTACAGGCAACATTGATGTTCCTGGGTGGACCCACTGTAACAACAGCCAAAGGACCCTTTTTGGTACCTATATAACCCAACTCCACACCCAGATGTCCCATGTCCTCTCCATGGTTAAGACTGTTGAGTAACCCCAAATATACTCTTGACACATGTTTTCTACTTTCTCCTGAATCTATCCCAGCAACCTGTCTAGTCAGACAATGTCCAAAATATAGTAGGCGCCTCTAAGTTTCAGTGAGGTCCCAAATCCCACACCGGGACCTAGTCCCACCACCTATTCCTGTGTTATGGCTATCCTTTAAGTTCCCTCCAATGCTCGCCCTATCCACATCCATACATAGGACATGGTAGTGCCTATTCCACCTCTCTCTATACTGAAACTTCCCATGTTCTCTTCCAGAGGCTAGCCTACTCAATGTTCCACACACAATTCAATACTTCTTTTTTCATATCCTTCTTGATCTAATTCATGTGCCCCAAGTATTGCACCCTAGTTGTCAGAACTCCTGAGTTTGATGTTATGCTCTCTAGGCTACAACAGGGTCCTGAATCCTAGGCCCCATCCTAGCCCAGCATTCAATCTTTTGCTGTAGCCAACCTCGATGCTCTCACCAGGACTTACCCTAGCCACATCTACCTTCAGGAAACCTTGTGCCACCTAAAGAATCCCTCTCAGTACCCAGACAGTTTGTGGTCTCTTCCTGGGTTAGGCTGGTGAGTACATCCCTATCTGATTCTCGTTTTTCCACAATTCTGCCAATCTAGATTGGTCCCGCAACCAGTGCCCATGCCTTGTCTGGCCACCAACTACTTGTGTAGATAGCTATAGGCTTCTGTAGAAGACTCTAATCCCGGCAACTGGTATAGTCCTACAACACTCCATTGTGCTCTAGCCAACATCTACACTCTCAATAGGGACCATCCTACCTGCATCCTTCCACAGGACATTGAGATGATTAATCCACTGCAGTATATAACCATACTTACCACATCCATCCTCCAGATTTTGCCAAGTAAGTAACCCCTACCACAAAAATGAAATCTCAATTTTCCACGTGCTGCCTGACCTACTCTACCACATATGCCTTGCATTTGCAGGCTTTAAACTTCCACGGGTTTCCAAATCCTTCAGCTCGGCCTAGGCCCAGCAACTCCTACTGTGCTAGAGCAAACAACTAGACTCCTTCTGCACTTAACATACTTGCATCAAAGTATGGAACATTGCTCTGCATCCACAACCCCACCCTTTATCCAGACTTCCCATTTCCTCCAAAGTTCAAACCTGGTGAATATTTCCCCTAACAGATAGGGTTTCTCCACACCCACCAAACATAGCTCATATCTCAGTGCCAGTGTCCCAGCCTAGTCTTGCCACTTACATTCTTACATGTTATAGCAGTGGCCACAATGTTTCAACAGAGTCCCATATCCAGGTGCCTACTTCCACCACCTTCTCCTGTTCTATAAACAAGATACATGGCTTAGCAGGACCCCCGCTACCTGCATCTACACATAGTACTCTTTGAGGCACCTACATTACCCCACTCCATACCCAATCATCTGGAGACCTCCTCCATAGTATAGCCCAGTGAGAACTCCCTCACAGCCAGATAGTTGTTTTCCTACATCTGTCTGGATCTATCCTCCTGTCCACAGACAATACTATGGCCAAGTCTGATCAACTCAGCTTTGCAGTAGCACTATGTATGTTTCCTCACATTCCTAAATCCCATACCCTGGACTAGTCCCGTCATTTCCAGATATGCTCTTCACAATATAGAGGCTCCAGACAAGGTGGTACCTGCATGCACCCAAAGGACCATTTGTGCTACCTCCACCACTCTACTCTATACCCATCGTCCTGATGTCCTCCTTCAGAGTCTAGCTTGGTACAGAACCCCCTATCAGATACTTGTTTTGCAATTCCATCTGGATCTTGCCTGAGTTCAACAGCCAGCAAATCTGGCTAGTGTGGTTGCCTGCCACTTGCTGTAGGGACCTGTAGACCTTAGAGTCCCAAATAATTCCTCTCTGACTAGTCTTACACAACTTCGTAAACTATAGCTAAAATCCAGACTTCTGATAGGACCTTCCCTTCTAGAATCCATCCACAGGACACTTTGTGTAAGTGTACTTCATTACTCCTTAAGATTTTTCATGTCTTTCCAAGGGTCTAACTTGTTGAGCGTACCACTCTCCCACAATCAATACTTGTTCTTGCATATAGGGCTGGATCTACCCTAGGTCACAAAACTAGTGTCCAGGTCTTTCTCACCCACCTCCCATAGCAAACTCTAGAATTCCTAGTCCCAACAACTCCTGATCTGCTGGAGACAACATCTAGATTCCTACCAAGACCACCCCTCCTCATCAAACCACAGAAGCTTTGGTTGTGTACATACCTGTCTCCATGCCCAGACAGTCCCAATCCTACTCGAGAGTCTAGGTAGGAAAGTACCCTTCTGCATCAGATAATTTTCTTCCAAATCCAATGGAGTACAGACTGGTTAGAATATCCAGCATTATTTCTAGAACAGTTTCTTGACTTCATTATTATGACTTCTATCTTTTGGCAGGGTCCCATAACCCAGTCCCAACATGCCCTCCTGTGCTCTAGGCAATACTTAGCTTCCTGCAAGGACCTACTGTAACAAGAGCCATAGGACCCTTTGTGCTACCTATACATCCCAGCTCCATACACATATTTCCCATGTCCTCTCCAGGGTCAAGCCTGCTGAGTAGCCCCAAACATAATCTAGATACATGTTTTTCCACATCCTCCTGAATCAATCCTAGTAACTCAGTGTAGATAGACAACCTGCAAAACATAGTACTGCACTCTAGGCTTCAGTAGGATCCCAAATCCCACACCCCAGCCATGTTCCATCACCTATTGCTGTGCTATAGCTAACATTTAAGTTCTCTCCATTACTCGCCCTATCCACATCCACACATAAGACTGGGTATTACCTCTACCCTGGCTCTCTATACTGAAAGTTCCTATGTTCTCCTCCAGAGTCTAGCCTATTCAATACTCCAAGCACAATCCAATACTTCTGTTCTTATATCCTGCAGGATCTAATTCATGTGCCCCAGGCAGTGCCCCATAGTTGTCTGGACTCCTTGCCTTGAAATAATGACCTCTAGATTTAAACAGGGTCCCGAATCCTAGGCCCCAGCATTTCATCATTTACTATAAGTAACATCTATTCTCCCAACAGGACTTATCCTACCTAAATCTGTTCTCATCTTCCTTCAGGAACCCTTATGCCACTTATACTACCCCACTAAACACACAGACTTCCTGTGGACTCCTCCTGGGTAAGTCTGGGGTGTACATATCTATCAGATACTTATTTATCCACAATTCTGCCATATCTAGATTGATGCCACATGTGGTGTCCATGTATATTATGACCACCAGCTCCTTGTGGTAGATGTTTCTATACTTCTGCAGACTCCAACTTGGAAATCCCTCCAACTTGCCTCGTCCAGCACAATCTGTTCTGCTGTAGCCTACATCTCTACTTGCAACTTGAAGTATTCTCCTTATTCATCCACTAGACACATTTAGATTATTCAGTCATCTTGCTAAATACACATGCTTCTCACATATCGTGACCCCCAAGGTTTAGCCTACTGAGTAACCCCCAACACAGCAATGATTACTTGTTTTCCACATGCTGACTGACCTACTATGGCCACCAGTGCCTTGCAGTTGCAAGCTGTAGGATTAGACAGGTTTCCAAATCATTCTTCCAAGCCTACTCCAAGCAATTCCTACTGTGCCATAGCCAATATCTAGGGTCCCTGAGCACTTACTCGACCTGCACCCAGCCATGGAACATTTGCTCTGCATTCACAACCCCACTTCTTATCCAGACTTCCCTTGTTTTCCCCAAAGCTCAAACGTCATGAATATTTTCCCTACCAGACAGTATTTCTCCACCAAACATAGCTCATGTCTCACTACCAGTGTCCCAGCTTAGTCTCCTCACTACATTCTTGCATGTTTCAGTAGTGACCACAAGTTTTCAACAGAGTCCCAATTCCTGGTGCCTACTCCCACCACCTATTACTGTTCTATAGCTAACATTCGGGTTCCTATCAAGACCTACCATACCTGCATCTACACCATACTCAGTACCACCTACATTTCCCCACACTATAACTTGACTTGCTGAGGCCTCCTCCATGGTGTAGCCTGGTGAGTCCTCCCTCACAACTTTATGCTTGTGTTTCTACATCCATCTGGTACTATCTTTGTTCCTATACTCAATACTCTGGCCTAATCTGATCAACTGAGCCTTCTGGAAGCACCATGTAGCCCTCCACATGTTCCCAAATCCCATTCCATTGGCAGTCCCATCACTTCAAATTATGCTGTAGCCAACAAACAGGCTCCAGACAAGGTGCTATCTGTACCCAACCACTGGACACTTTGTGCTACAGCCACGACCCTATTCCATACCCAAACTTCTGATGTCCTCCTCCAGGGTCTAGCTTGGTTTATAAGCCCCTACATGATACTTGTTTGCAAGTGGATCTAGTCTGAGTTCAAAGCCAGCACCCCTGGCTAATCTAGCTGTCTGCTCATACAGTATAGACCTTGAGGCAGAAGGGACCCAAATCCATCAGCTCAGAGTAATCTCACAATTCCTCCTGAACTTTAGCTATCATCTAGGCTCCTACTAGGAACTGACCTACAAGAATCCAACCGTAAGACTATGCCACATTACTCCTTATTCAGGCTTTCCGAGTCTTCTTGAGCATTGTATTTGTTGAGTACACCCCCCATGCTGAATCAATACTTGTTTTTACCTTTAGGGCTGGATCTAGCCAAGGTCCTATAGCCATTATCCAGGCTTTCCCCAGACCCCTCCCTAGCAACCTCTAGGATTCCTAGTCCCATCACCTCCTCCTATGCTGGAGACACCATCTAGATTCCCACCATGACCTCCTCTCTGTTGTCAACACAGCATCTTTGTTTGCCTATATCACTCTCTCCATGTCTATACTGTCCAAGTCCTCCTCCAGACTCTAGACAGGTGAGTATCCTGCTGCAACAGATAAATTTCCAAAATCAGTGGAGTCACGACTGGATGGAACATCCAGTGGCATCCTAGCTCTCAGTAGTAGTCACTTCTAGCTTTTAGCAGGCTCCAAAATTCTTCTGTCCATCCTAGTACTGGATCTCTCTCAGTACCCAAGTCAAGTCTGACAACCTACAACACATAGTAGGGGCCTCTAGGCTTCAGCAAGGTCCCAAATGCCAAATCGCAGCCTAGGCCCACCACCTATTCCTATGCTATAACTAACATTTAGTTTCCATCAATTTTATGCATGTTCACACACAGGACTTGATGTTGACTATACTACCCCTCTTTATACCCAAACTTCCCATGTTCCCCTCCAGAGGCTAGCCTATTGAATACTCAACAATCAACCCTATAATTCTGTTTCATATCCTGCAAGATCTAACTCATGTCCCTCAGGCAGCACTCCATGATAGTCTGGTCTCTTTTCCATGCAGTAGTGGTCTCCAGGCTTCAACAAGGTCCCAAATCCTAGGCCCCAGCCTAGTCTCAGCATTTCAGCCTTTGCTATAGCCAACATCTATGGTTCCACCAGGAATTACCCTACCCACATCTATCTTCAGGACACCTTATGCCACCTAATTCACCCCACTCAATACCCAGACTTCATGTATTTTCTTCCTGGGTTAGTCTGATGTGTACATCCCTGTCTGATTCTTGTTTTCCCACAATTCTGACATATCTAGATTGGTCCCACAACCAGTACCCATGCATAGTCTGGGCACCAGCTCCTTGTCATAGATAGCTCTATCATTCTACGGACTCTGATCCCTGTACTTGGCCTGGTCCTACAACATTGTACTGTGCTGTAGACTACATCTGTACTCTCAACAGGAACCATTCTATCTACGTTCATTCACAAGATATATTCAGATGATTATTCCCCCTCACTACATAACCAGACTTACCACATCTGCCCCAAGGTTTTGTCTAGTGAGTAAACCCTACCACACATATGAATTCTTGATTTTACACATGCTGCCTGACCTACTCTGGATACATGGGCCTTGCATTTGCAAGACTCAGGCTTCTATATGTTTCCAAATTCTTCAGCAAATCCTAGTCCCATCAACTCCTACTGTGCTATAGCCAACTTCTAGTGTTCCCTAGCACTTAACATATGTAGACCACCCATTGAAGATTTGCTCTGCACCGACTCCTTATCCTGACTTCCATGTCCTCCAAAAAGTTAAAACCTGGTGAATATTTCCCCTAACAGATAGTGTTTCTTCACATCCTGCCAAACATTGCTCCTATCTCTCTGCCAGTGTCGAAGCCTAATCTTGACACTTACATTCCTGTATGTTGCTATAGTGAACACTAGGTTACCACAGAGTCCTAATCCAGGGGCCTCCTGTCACAGCCTACTTCTGTCCTCTAGCCAGCATATAGGGTCCTACGAAAAGTGCCCTACCTACATCTACACACAGTACTCTTTGTGCCACCTATATTAATCAACTCCATATCCAGACTTCCTAAGGCCTCCTCCGTGGAAAGCCTGGTGAGTACTCCCTCACATCCAGATACTTAGTTTTCTGCATGGGTCTGAATCTATCCTTTTTCCCACAGTAAATACTCTAGCCTAGTCTGATCCAACTAAGCCTTGCAGTAGCAACATCTAGGCTTCTGCAGGTACCCAAATCCCATGCCCTGGCCTAGTCCCATCATTTTCACATATGCTCTAGACAATGTGTAGGCTCCAGACAAGATGCTACCTATACCCAACCACAGGACATTTTGTGCTGATGCAGTCACCCCATACCATACCCACACTTCTGATGTCTTCCTCCAGGGTCTAGCTTGGTATATAAGCCCCCATGGGATACTTGTTTTGCACATTCATCTGGATCTAGTCTGAGTTCAATAACCAGAAAACCTAACTAGTCTGGNGACTGGGCCCAAATCCCTCAGCTCAGGCTAGTCTTACAAATACTCCNATACTGTCACTAACATCTAGGCTCTGCTAGGACCTGCCTTACTAGAATCCATCCACGGGTCACTTTGGGTAGACTGTACTACATTACTCCTTATTCAGACTTTCCATGCCTTCCCAAGGGTCTAAATTGTTGAGCACACACACCCCCACTCAATACTTGTTTTTACATATAGCACTAGATCTAGTCCACGTTCCATAGCCAGTGTCCAAACCTTCCCCAACCCCCTTTAGGAACCTCTAGGATTCCTAGTCCCATCAAATCTCCTGTACTGGAGAAAAGTATCTTGATTCCCACCAAGACCACCCCTCCCTCATCAAACCACCAGAGTTTTGGTTGCCTACAACCCCCTCTCCATGCTCAGACTATCCAAATCCTGTTCCAGATTCTAGAGAGTTGGGTACCCCTCAGCACCAGATAATTGTTTTCCAAATCCACTCAAATCCAGACTGGTCAGAACATGCAGAGGCATCCTTAGACTAGTTGCTTGGTCTCACTAGTAGTGACTTCTAGCTTTTGGCAGGGTCAAAAATACTTTGCTCTAGCCTAGTTCTACCATGCACACCTGTTCTATAGGCAACATCTTGATTCCTGCAAGGACGTAGTGTAACAACACCCACAGGACCATTTTTGCTACCTATACAACTTAACTCCATACCCAGATTTCCCATGTCCTTCCCAGGGTCCAGCATGTTGAGTAACATCAAATGTAGTCTTGACACTTTTTTCTACACCCTCCTGAATCTATCTCAGTACTCCAGCATACTCAGACAATCTACAAAACAGAGTAGGTGCCTCTAGGCTTCAATAGGGTCCCAAATCCCACACCTGAGTCTAGTCCCATCATTTCATCTTTTGCTGTAGCTTACATCTATGCTCCCAACAGGACTTATCCCACACATTTCTTTCCACATCTACCTTCAGCACACCATATTTCACATAAACCACCCCACTCCATTACGAGACTTCCTATGGTCTCCTCCTGTTTTAGCCTGGTGAGTACATCCCTATCTGATATTTGCTTTGCCACAATTTTTCCATATCTAGATCATGTCCCACATCTGGTGCTCATGCCTAGTCTGGCCACCAGCTTCTTGTGGTAGATAGCTCCAGGCTTTTGCAGACTCTAATCCCGGCAATATGTTTTTCCTACCACATTCCATTGTGTTGTAGCCAACATTTATACTCCCAACAGCCACCATCCTACCTGAATTCATCCACAAGACCCATTTAGATGATTAATTCGCCTCACCACATAACCAGACTTACTACATTTGCCCCAGGTTTTGCCTAGTAAGTAACCCCCAACACACAGATGAATTCTTGATTTCCATATGCCATCTGATTTATTACATGTGCCTTCCATTTGCAAGGTTTTCACTTCTATACTTTCCAAATCCTTGAGCCAAGCCCAGGCCTGGCAACTCCTACTGAGCTATAGCCAACATCTAGGCTCCCTCTGTACTTAACATACCTGCACCCACGCATGGAACATTTGCTCTGCATTCAAAACCCCACTCCTTACCCAGAATTCCCATGCCCTCCCCAAAATTCAAACCTAGAAAATATTTCCTCTACAAGATAGTAGTAGATAGTGTTTCTCCACATCCAACCAAGCATAGCTCATACTTTGTTACCAGTGTCCTACCCTAGTCTTGCCATTTGAATTCTTGCATGCTGCAGTATTGACCACTAGGTTTCAACAGAGTCTCAAATCCAGGGACCTACTCCCACCACCTTCTCCTGTTTTGTATCCAACATGCAGAGTCATACCACGACCTACCCTCCCTGCATCGACACCCAGTACTCTTTGTGCCACCTACATTACCCCACTCCATATCCAGACTTACCTAGTCCTCCTCTATAGTATAGCCTCTCTCACAACCAGATACTTGTTTTTCTACATCCATCTGGCTCTTTCCTGGTTTCCACAGTCAATATTCTGGCCTACTCTGATCCAACTGAGCCATGCAGTAACAACATATTGGATCCTGTAGGTTCCCGAATCCCATGCCCTTCACTAGACCCATCACTTCCACATGTGCTGTAGCCAGCATAGAGGCTCCAGACAAAGTGTTACCTGTAGCCAACCACAGGACCATTTGTGCTAACTCTACCATCCCACTCCATACCCATACTTCTGATATCCTCCTCTAGGGTCTAGCTTGGTATATAAGTCCCCATGTGATACTTATTTTGCACATCCATCTGGATCTAGCTTGATTTCAATAGTCAGTGCCCCTGGCTANTCTGGATGTCNNCCCCTTGCTTTGGGTAGCTCTAGGCAGTAGGTTCCCAAGTCCNTCAACTCATNCTANTCTCACAAATCCTCCTGTGCTGCAGCTAATATCTAGCTTCCTGCTAGAACCCGCCTTACTGGAATCCATCCACAGGACACTTTGTGTAGACTGTACTACATTATTCCTTATTCAGACTTTCAATGTCTTTCTAAGGGTCTAACATGCCAGTGTCTAAGCCTTCTCCAACCCCCTCCAATAGCAACATCTAGGATTCCTATTCTCAGCAACTACTCTGCTGTAGACAGCATCTAGATTCCCACCAAGACAAATCCTCCCTCATCAAACCTCAGGAGCTTTGGCTGCATACATTACCCCATTCCATTCTCAGACTGTCCAAATTCTCCTCCATAATCTAGTCTCATGAGCACCCCTCTGTACCAGGTAATTGTTTTCCTAATCCAGTGGAGTCAGACTGGATGGAACATCCAGTCACATCCCTAGAATAGCTGCTTGTTCTCACTAGTAGTGATGTCTAGCTTTTGGGAGGGTCACAAATACTGAGTTTCTGCCTAGTCCCACCATGCCCTCCTGTGCTGTAGGAACATCCAGTTTCCTGCAAGGACCCATTGTAACAACACATACTCACAGGATCCTTTGTGCTTTATATACAAACAACTCCATACCCAAATTTCTGATCTCCTCTCCAGGGTCAAGCCTGTTGTGTAACCTCAAATGTACCCTTGATACATGTTTTTCCACCCCCCACTGACTCTGTCCCTGTATCCCAGCCTAATCTTACAACTTATCACACACACTCAGGGCCTCTAGGCTTCAGTAGGGTCCCAGTGCCACACCCACTTTTGTCACCCCAACTATTCCTGTTCTATAGCTAACATTAAAGTTCCCTCCCTTACTCACCCATCCATATCCACACATGTGACTTGGTGTTGCCTATACAACCCCTCTCTATGAGCATACTTCCCATGTTCTCCTCTTGAGTCTAGCCTATTGAATACTCTACACATACCCCAATACTTCTGTTTTCAGATCCTGCAGGATCTAATTCACGTGCCTCAGGCAGTGCCTCACTGTACACTGGACTTCTTGCCTTGCAGTAATCATCTCTAGGCTCCAACATGGTCCCAAATCCTAGGCTTCAGCCTAGTCCCAGCCTGTCATCCTTTGTTAAAGCCAACATCTATGCTACCACTAGGACTTACCCTTCTAACCTCTTCCTTCAGGATGCCTTGTGTCACCTAAACCACCCCACTCCATACCTAGACTTCCTGTGGCTTGCTCCTGGGTTAACCTGTTGAGAATATCTCTGTCTGATACTTCTTTTTCTACAATTTTTCCATATCTAGACCAGTCCCACATCCAGTGCCTATGTCTCTTGTGGTCACCAGCTCCTTTTGGTGGGCTTCTGTAGACTCTTATCCCTCTAACTGGCCTTGTTCTACCAGTTTCCCTTTAGCATAGCCAACATCTATACTCCCAACAGGAACCATCCTACCTGCATCCATCCACAAGACACATTCGGATGCTTAAACCACCTCACTATCAATCCAGCCCCAGCCCCAGTGTTTTGTCTATTGAATAATCCCCAACTCACAAATGAATTCTTGATTTTCCACATGCTGTCTGACCTACTCTGGCCACCTGGGCCTTTTAGTTACAAGCTGTAGGCATCTACATGTTTTCAAATCCTTTATCCAAGACTAATCCTAGAAATTCCTACTGTGTTATAGACAAGAAATAGGCTCCTACCATGATCTACCATGCCATTATCTATCCACAGTACTTTTTACTGCCTACACCACCTCATTCCACCCCCTGATTTCTCACATCCTCCTCTTGAGTTTAGTCTGGTGACTGCCCACCCAAACACCCAACCCAATGCTCATTTTTCCATATCTTGCCGGGTCTATCCTAATTACCACAGCCAGCGCCTTATTGTATTTTGGACTCTGGGCCTTGTAGTAGTGACATCTAGGCTTCAAACAATGTCTGAAATCATGAACCCTAGTCTAGTTCCACAACTTTATTTTGAGCTGTAGCCAACTTTCAATCTCATGCGTGCCTTATCTGCATCTACCCACAGACCCTTTATGCTACCTAAAATACCACACTCCATACCGAGACTTCTCACTTCCTCCAATAGAGTTTACCCTTTTGAGTACCTAGCCCCACTATTGATTTTATTGTCCACATACTTAAAGACCCAGTCTGAGTCCCACAGGCAGTGCCTATAGTAGTGTACATTCCTAGCTTTGCAGCACTTGCCTCTAGGTTTCAACAGGATCCCAAACTCCTGGCCCCAGCTTAGTCCAATACCCTTTCCGGTTTTATAGCCAACATCTAGGTTCCTGCCAGGTTCCTGAGCTCTCCACATGTACCTATAGGACCCTTTGTGCTATGTATACCCCCTCCTCCTTACTCTGACTTCTGATGTCCTCCCCTAGGATCAAACCTATTGAGTATACCTTCCCACATATACACACTGGATGCTTATTTTTTCACATCAGCTCAATCTAGCTTGGGATTACAGGCAGGTCCTTGGCCTAGTCTGGCTGTGTTCCCCTTACAATAGGGACCACTAGTCATCAACAGGGTCCCAAACAAATGCTGCAGCCCAGTCTCAAAGCCTTTTCTATGTCCTATCCCAGGAGGACCTGCTCTAACAGGATCCACACACAAGACACTGTGCCTCCTTTTCCACCAAAACTTCCAAAGTCCTCCCCTAGGGTATAGCCTGTTGAATATTCCAAACTTATTGAGATACTTACTACTTTTTCAACCTGCTTGCTCTTTCTGAAGTAGCACAGCCAGTGTCCAGTATTACTCTGGCTGTCTGTTCCTTGAAATGTACACCTCTAGGCTTTAGTGGGGTCCCAAATCCCTTGCCTCAGCTTGGTCCTACGACCTCCTCCTGTGCTGTTGCCAAAACCAATGTTCCTGCCAAAGACTACACTTTACTGGATCCACCCACATCACACTTTGTACTGCCTATACCACCCCATTCAATGCCTAGATGTCAAATGTCCTCCCTCAGTGTCAAGCCTCTTGAGTATGCCACACACTAGATGCCTGGTTTTCCACATCAGCTGGATCTAGCCTGGGAGATAATTGTTTTTCCACATAAGCTGGATCTAGCCTGGGATCTAGTGCTCTGGCCTAGTCTGGACACCAGCACTATGGAGTAGTGATTCTCGCTTTGCACAGGGTCCTGAATGTAGTTCCTAGGCTTCATCCCACCTTGTTCTACACTATAGCCAACATCTAGGCTCCCTCAAGCATCTTCCTTACCCGTATTCACACACAGACCTCTGCTTCCTATACTACCTTACTTCATACTACTCTGCCTATAATCTTCCTCAGGTACTGCTCTTCTGAGGACCCTTCCCATTGGGTACTTATATTTTTGCACCCCTTGGATCTAGTACAATATACCCATCACTTGCTTTACTGCAGTCTGGCTTCCTGTCCCTTGCAGTAGGGATATCTAGGCTGCAGCAAGGAGCCAAATCTCTTGCCCCAGGCTAGTCCCATCACTTCTACTTTTGCTATACCCTATATATAGACTCACACCATTTCCTGATCTATCTTCACCTATGCTTAGGACACTCTGTGCCTCCTATAACAATCCATTCAATAGCCAGACTTATCCCATCCACAACAAGACACTTCTATTTCCACCTCCTATCTTATATCCTCTGCATAGTTTAGCCAATCTACAATCCTAATCTGACCACCTTCCCCTTGCAGTAGGGACTGCTAGACTTCTGCAGTGTGACAAATGCCAAGCCCCTACCTAGTCCTCTTACCTCCTCCTGTGATATGGCCAACACCTAGGCTCCCACCAGGACCTGACCTATTCCTATCCACCCACAGGATACTCGTGGTGCTTACACCATCTTACTCCATATCCAGACATCCTGTGACCATCTCCATGGTGAAGTCTTGTGAGGACCCCACCACACACAGAATACTTTCACCATGCATAGGATACTTCTTGTTTTACATCCCATAGTATCTAGCTGATGTTCCACAGCCAATGCCCTGGCTTACAATGGCCTCCAGCTCCTTTCAGTAGTTATCTGTAACCTTCCAAAGAGCCTTGAATTACATGCCTCCACCTTGTCCCACAACATGCTCCTATGTTGTAGTCAATAGGCTCCTACAGGAACCTGCTAATCACATTCACCTATGGGTGACACTTTTTCCCACATATACCTCCTTACTCCATCCCCATACTGCCTGAGTCTTCCACTAGAATCTAGCCTGATGAATACCATACCCATTGGTCCTTGTTTTTAAATATCCCTCTGGATCTACCCTGATTCTTATAGCCAGTTCCCAGGCCTAGCATGTTTGCCTGCACCTGGCAATAGTATGCACAATGCTTCCACAGAGTTTCAATTCTTACACCCCATCCTAGTCCTGTCACCTCTTCCTGAGCTGTCTTCAACATCTAGGCTCCTAACAGGACATTCTACACCAGCAGTTCTCAACTGTGGGTTATAAGGCCTTTGGGGTTTGCTTATCAGATATCCTGTATATAATATATTTATATTATGATTCTTAACAGTAACAAAATTACAGTAATGAAATAGCAACGAATTATTTTATGGCTGGGCATCACCACAACATGAGGAATTGTATTAAAGGGCTGCAGCATAAAGAATGTTGAGAACCAATGCTCTATAGAAACATCTACCCACAGAACACTTTGTGCCACCTAAACCATCTACTCTATACCCAGACTTCCCACATCCACCGCTAAGTCTAGGTTGGTGAGTAAATCCCATTCCCTGCATGCTTATCTTTTCCCTTCCAGCAGGATCTATCCTGGAAGGAACAATCACTGCTTCAACATAGAATGGTGCCTGATCTTTGTAGTACAAACCTCTAACCTTCTGCAGGTTTCAAAACCCCAAGC
Source organism: Neotoma lepida (assembly GCA_001675575.1). Taxonomy (NCBI): domain Eukaryota; kingdom Metazoa; phylum Chordata; class Mammalia; order Rodentia; family Cricetidae; genus Neotoma; species Neotoma lepida. The sequence goes on from LZPO01046802.1 coordinate 140,272, forward strand.
CCAGGTCTAGTTTATACTTTCCCTGTTATAATCGAATACTAGGCTCCTGACATGATCCATCCTATCTAAGTCCACCAGCATGGCCCTGTGTTCTTCTTACACAACCCTACTCCATAACCACTCTTCCCATGTTCTGGCTCAACCTCTGTCAAACCTGTTGAGTACTACCCACACACACATACCTGCAAACAAGATATTTTTCCCATATTTTTCAGGATCTAGACTTTCTACATTCTCACTTTCCAGATGTAGTCTGGCTATCTGTACCTGACAGCGACAATCTATATAGTTCTGCATGGTCCTAAATCCCACACTCTGGACTTGGTTGACCCTCTCCTTTTGTGTTGTCACCTATATCCAGGCTCTAGCCAAGACCCACCCTATTGACACCCACCCACAGGGATTGGTATGCTGCCTACACCACACATTCCATATTTAGATTTCCCATGACCCCCTCTAGAGTCTAGCTTATAATGTAACTCCCAAATAATTGGATATTATTTTTCTACATCCTGCTGGGTCTAGCCCTTGTTGCACAGCCAGTGTGCCTGCGTATTCTGGAAACTACAACTTGAAGAAAGAAGTTCTAGGCTTCCCCAGAGTTTCAATTCCTGAAGCACAGCTTACTCCTACCAACTCCGGCTGTGCTGTGGACAACATGCAGGCTCCTTCTAGTACCATCTCTACCCACGTCCATGCCAAGGACACTTTGAGACACTTACAGCCCTCCAGTATATTCCCAGACTTTCCATGTCCTCCTTTAGGGTCTTGATTGTTGAAGACCCCTCCCCATACCCAGATACTTCGTTTTCCACATTGACCACATAAGTCTGGTTCTGGTACCCACAGACAAAGAACTGACCTATTCTGGCCCGCCTTGCTATCTGCTAGCCACTTCTAGGCCTCAGCAGTGCCCAAATCCTGTGCCCCAAGCTAGTACTACTACTTCATCCTGTTGTATAGCCAACATTGAGGCTTCCACCAAGACCTGCCCTAATAACATTCATGCGCATGTCTCTTTGAGCTGCCTATACCACCATACTCCAAACAGATTTCCCACATTCTCCCTCAATGTATATCCTAGTGAGTATCCTCCCACTCAGTACAATTTGCTGCATCCTGTGGGATCTTTCTTGGATTGAATAGCCACTATCCTATTCTAGAATGATACCTAAGCAATTCAGTAGAGACCTGTATAATTGTCCATGGTCCCTAAACTCAGGCCCAAGCCTTTGTCACCACTGACTTATCTGCTAGCAACTAAGCTTGTGTCAAGACTGCTCAGAAGACTTCCACTCACAGGGCCCTTTGTGCCACCCACATCACTCCACTCCATACCAGTTATTCTATGTCCTCCCCTTTATTCAAGCCTGTTGAGTATACTGTCCACACAAAAGATATTTATTTTTCCACTTCCTGCATGATTTAGCCTAGGTGCAGGTCCAGTGCTCAGACCTAACGAGCCAGCTAGGCCTTGCATTAGCAGTCTGTAGGCTTTTGCAGGGCTCCAAGTCTCTCATGTTTTCCTAGTTCTGCCACTTCCACCTCCATTTGTGTTATGGCCAGCATCAGTGTTCTAGCCTGGACATGGCCCATCAGTCAGGTAACCTCCCAACGGACCTTTGATGCTGTCTGCAGCACCACATTCCCTACCCAGACTCTCCATGTCCTCCTCTAAAGCCTAGCCTGTATGTAGCCCACAAACAAGTAGATACTACTTTTTCCACATCTTACTTTATCTAGTCACGATTGCAGTGTCAGTGGGCCTGCCTACTCTGAAATCAGTACCTTAGAGTTTCAATTCCTGAAACACAGCCTAGTCCTAGGAAATTCTGCAGTGCCTAAGACAATATATAGACCCTTGCTACGACCCTCTCGACACATATCTTCACAGAGGACACTGTGAGATGCCTATAGCTCCCTAGTAAACTCCCAGATGTTCCATGTCCTCCTCCAGTCTCCACATGGTTGAGTAACCTTCCCAACAACCAGACACTTGTTTTTCCATATCAACTGGGTAAACTCTGGTTCCAACAGCAAAGACTGGACCTAGTCTGGCCCACCTTGCCTTCTGCTAGTCAACTCTGTTCATCATTAGTGTTAGAAATCCTATACCCAGACTAGTTCCACTACCTCCTTTGGGGCTATAGTTAACGTCTAGGCTTCTACTAGGCCCTTGCCTACACATATCTACCTATAAGACATACTAGGATCTAGCATAGATTGAACAGCCACTGTGCCATTTTGTATTGGCACCTGATTTGTGCAGTAGAGATCTCTTTCTTTCCAATGGGTCCAAAATCCTAAGTCCATTGCTAGTTCTACCATCTCCTTATGTTTTGTAGCTAACTTCTGGTCTCCTGACAAGACCTACCCTATCTGTCTTCATCAACAGAGCCCTTGGGCTTACTTAGAGCATCCCACTCCCTACCCAGTCTTCTCATGTCCTCTCTGTAAGCCAAGCCTGTCGTGTACCCCCCACACAAACTGTTTATATATTTTCCATGTCCCATGGAAATGGTAATGACCTCCAACACCTTGCAGTAGAGACATCTTGCTTTTCCCAGGTTCTCAATTTCCATGCCTTATTGTGCCCTACCTCCCACTCCTGTCCTGTAGCGAACACCTTGGCTGACAAAATGGTCAGCCTACTCATATCCACCAACAGGACTCTTTTGCCGGCTTATACCACATCAATCCAAACCTATATCCTATATGTCCCAAGTCCTCTCCCATGGTCTTACTTGTGAGTATCTTCTTCACTGGATACTTGTTTGTTTTTTCCCTCAAGCCAATGTATCTCTTCTGGTTCCCATAACCTATGACCATATCTAGGCTGGCTGCTTGGAATTGGAATAGTGACCCCTGACTTCCTTAGATTTTCAATGACTACACCCCACCTTAATCCCATAACCTCATCCTGTGTTCTTCAACATCTACTCTTTCACCAGATCCCTCAGTATCTACCCACAAGACTGTGCTATCTAAACACCCCAACTCCATACCCCAAATTCCTTGTCCTACTCCAGAGTCTAATCCATTGAGTACCCATTCACTCTTAGACTTAAACACTGGGTACTTGTATTCCACAGCCAGTGGTATCTATATAGCTTAGTTTGTACAGCCTCTTGCCTCCTGTGGAATGGCACCTACACATTACTTTAGAGAACTCTACCCACCTGCGGAGTTGAAATCTCAAGCCTAGCCCTAATTCTTACCTCCTCCATCTGTGCTGCTGCCACATCTAGAGTCCAGCCAGGACTTATAATAATGACCTCCACCTATAGGACCCTTTGTGCAGGCTGTGTAGACTGTGCAGGCTGTACAGGCTGTGCAGGCTGTGCCATCCCATTCCATAATCAGTGTTTCAATGCCTGTTATCTTGGTCAAGCCTGTTTACATTACCCTCACCTCGACCTCAGCTTTGGTTGACATCTCTAGCTTTATGTATCCTCTTAAATACCGTGTTCCAGCCAACTTTGGCCACATCCTCCTTTGCTGTAGCCAATATCTAAGCTTTTCCCGGTACCCAGGTTACTCACATCTACCCACAGTACCCTTTTATCTGCCTATACTGTTTCACTTTAATTCCAAACTTCCACCAGGGTTTAGATTGATGATTACCCCAAGTTGTTACCCTTACTCTATACTGGTGAGTCATCTCTACTTCCACCTCTGGATACTTGTTTTTCACATCCTATGAAATCTAGCCTAGATTGAATCACTACTTATTCATAGAATGACTGCCTGCAATTTGCTATAGAGACCTATCACCTTCTCCAGGGTCCCAAATTCAAGCCCCTCAGTAGGTCTACAATCTTCCATCTGCAATATAGCCCATATCTAGGTTCTCAACTTCATCTGGCCTACTCATACTCACCTACAGGACATTTTATGCTGCTGACACCATATTGTTCCATACNTAAACTTCTTCCTGAGGGTNAAGCCTGTAGANATTACCCCCACTACCCCCATATACAAGACAACTTGTTTTCTGCATTCTATGTGATCTAGTCTGGGCACAATTTCAGTGCCCAGGCCTATTCTGGCCACGTTTGCCTTGTTGTAGCTTACTCTAGACTCTTCGTTATACCCAAATATTTTACCCTGACCTAAATTTAGCTCCACCTTTTGCTGTGTAGCCAACATCCTTGCTCTAGCCTAGACTTGCCCTATCCTCATCCACCTCTAGGACCCTCTGTGCTGCCTATACCACCCCATTTCATAGGCTGACTCACCAAGTATTCCTCTAGTGCCTAGCCTCTTTGTAGCACCCAAACAAGTGGATTGTTTTTCTACATCCTGCTGGATCTAAGCCTAGAGTCTAATTCAGTGTGCCAGCCTAATCTGGCCATTGGAGCCTTGAGGAAAGTAGTTCTAGACTTCCACAGTGTTTCAAATTCCCACATCCCAGCCTAATTCTATGACCTCCTCTTGTGCTGTAATGAACATAAGCTTTTTCCTCACATCTACCTACAATACTCCAGTCCATAATCAGACTTCCCATGTCCTCCTCCACGATCTAGCCTTTTGTGTACATCTTCCCACAACCAGATACTTATTTTACCACATTTTACAAGGTCCATTCTGGGATCCACAGCCAAAGACCAGGCCAATCTGGCCCAATTTGCTTTCTGTGAGCCATCTCCATACTTTAGTGGCATGCTAAATTCTTTCTTTCAACCTACTACCACCACCTCCTGCCTTTCCCACATCTGGTGCCTGGAATAGTCTGGCCTCCAGTACCTTGCAGTAATGATACCTAGCCATTTATATAGCAACCCTTAGGCTCCTGCCAAGTCCTAAATCCTAATTCTTTGCCTAATTCCATCTTAACTTGTTGTGCTGTGGCCAGTTTCCTGGGTCTAGCTTAGACCCATTCTACCCACATCTTACCACAGTACCCTTTATGCTGTCTTCAAGACTCCACTCCATAACAAGACTTCCCCTAAAGTCTAGCCTATGATTTACACCCCCCCAAACAAGTAGGTATTTGTTTTTACACATTCTCCCGGATCTTGCCTTGGTCCCACATAGAGTGTGCCAGTCTAATCTATAAAACTTTGCCTTGATGAAGGGAGTTCTAGGTTTCAATAATTACAATTCCTGTACTCCATCCTAATTCCACAACCTTTTCATGTGCTGTAGGCATCAGATAGACTCCTGGCAGTATTCTCTCTACCAGTATCTACACAGAGGTCCCACTGACATATACTTATTGTCCAAAAGAGTTTATATTTATGAGAGAGACATAAAAATTAAGATTAAGTGAATTTTTATATATGATAAATAGTAAAAAGTGTTACTCAGAATAATGTAATGTTGTTAAGTATGACTAAGTTTGATTTGAGGCATGAGATCTTAGCTAAGGAGTGGGAAGGGTAGGACTTATTTGTATAGGCAAACATACAGATGGTCTGTGGAATATACAGAAGGAGAAAAAAATAAAATCAGATTTAATGAAGAACCAAATCATGGTGAGGCTTGTAGATCACAGTTAAATGTCTGATTTTTATTCCACTGATACTAAAGATTTAAGAATAAGAATATGATGACACATATTTTAACAAATCTCTCTAGCTCAGCCAAGAATAGCCTAACAAAGGCAAAGCTGGAAGAGAGGGAGCTATGAGAAACTATTGGAACAANTCATGGTTGATAAAATGTTGGTTACACTAGTGTGGCTCTAGTAAAGATAGTAAGAGGTTATGAACTTTGGAGTATATAGGTAGCTGTTNTGTCACTTTCAGAGGCATCAAGAATGACTGCAAGTGTTTCCCTAGGTGGAAATGCAAAGTTTGAGCTGANTGAATATTGANANTGNAAGAAATAAGTANGAGAAATTAGGAGNGTTTTTAATGTTTTTCCTATAATAATTTAGTTACTTTTTAAACATTTCATACATGTGCACAATGTATTTTCATCTCATTCACTCCCCACTCCCTGTCCAATTCCTCCCATATACCACCATGTGCCCTTTCCAAATTCCAACTTCATGTCCTCTCTCTCTCCCTTTCCCTCCCCCTGACTCTCTCACTGTCTCTCTGTCTCTATCTCTGTCTCTCTCTCTCTCACTCTCACTCTCTGTGTTCTCTCTTTTAAACTATTTATACATCTTAGTGAAACTTTGTTGATTTTTCTGTTAGTGCTGACCCACAATTATGGTGTCTAATCCAGGATATCATATAGCACAGTGCATTTGTTTAGTTACCATGTTAATAGCTATGAAAACATCTGTCTTTTAAAAAAATAATATATTAATTCTTTGGTAATTTAACACAATGTATTTTGATCACATTCACTCCTCCTTCTTCTTCTGGGTCAACCACAATGTCCCTAGGTACTAATCATTGTATTCTCTTCTTATTACTGTTATTATTGCCATTTATTACTATTACTATTGCTATTATTATTATTATGATTATTATTATGATGATTATTATTATTATTATCCAAATTGTGCTGCCAACTGCTGTTTGTGTAAAGCCTATCCTGGAGCATCGTCTGCTTACCAAGGGTCACAATCTTAAAGAGTCATGACTCTTCCTATCCCAGCAGCTAAAAAATAAAAAGCCGAGTATCAGAAATGGGTTGCTTCCTTTAGAGTTGTTGGCCAGTGGGATCCCATAGACCCTCAAACATTGTACGTTACTACTATTGGTCTTGGCTATTGTCCACAACTTGATGGTAAGACCCTGTTGCTGAAGACACCACATAATTGAGTAACAGAATATGGATAAATCAATCTGGTACCAATCAGGAAGACAGTACTTGAAGGAACTTTTCATACTACCAGAGAAGAAAAACAATCATTAATTCTATCTAAATGGTCAATGTGCCAAGAATAAGAGACTGTGGAGTGCTCAGCCCTAAAAGGGCCATCAATATCACATCCATCCCCTTAAGGCTGAGGGATCACTGTGAAAGATGATGTGGAAAGATTGTAAGGGTTAGAGCTGGTGGATGACTACAAGGATACTGTGTTTTTAAGACATAACAGGTAGATTGTAACAGAATGCAGAAATAAAACTATGAAAGCTCAAACTAACCAAATCTCACCATGGGGATGTTGGCATTGGCAAGAAGTTCCACCCCTAGCTCAGGAGCTAGGAAGTTAATGCCCCCCTCTTTTATAACTCAGTAATTGTAATTAATGCTCTTCAAATCATAAGGGTGTGGATTCATCAACGAGTGCTTGGCCAAACTACTATAATTCATATTTCATTATACACTCCTCCACAAGACACACCAAGTTAGGAAAACATGGAACCTGAGAGACACTAGCTTCCTCCAAGCTTCCTCCATTTTAGAGATGTAGGTGGACAACATACTGGATGATAATTTATCTCCTTTGTTGAACAGACAGAGGTAGAAGGACAAGCATTCTAGTTTCCTCCTACCCTCCTCATTAGGAGAGACAAGAGTGGTGAACACACTAATTCACTCCTAACTTCTTATGTGGTACAGACCAAGTGAGAACTACATGCATGCACTCTGAGAGACAGACACAAGGTCCCTCCGTCTCTTTGCATGGGATATACTGAGTGAGGTGTAGAGTACTCTAGGTAAATTCTATCCTTATCTGTGAGATAGATCATGATACTAAACCTTGGGTTCTGAGAGAGAGCCATTTTCTCCCTCCAAGCCTCCTTATCAGATTTTACTGAGTTAGTGAGCAACCTACTTTCCTCTTGAACTCATCAAAAGGACAGATACAGTTATGATGACATTGATTTTTAGACACAGATGCTAGCATACTCCATGCATCCTCCATTGAATATACCAAAGTGGAGGGCACAATGTCTCATCCTAACCTCCTATCTTGGACTGACCAAGACTAGTTGCAGAAGATTTCCATGCTGGCCAGCAACTGGAGCAAGATGGGTGGGTGTTCCCAGGGACTGGTTGTGTCCAGGGCCAAGGTCCTAGAGGCAGGACTCTCTGGGACAGGAAAGAGCACTCAACTCCTGGTCCAATGGAAGCTGGCAGATTCCGTGTCACAGGAAGCCACTGTGGTCACAGGGGGATGGGTATTGAGATAAGGCATGGGTCTTATAAATTGTAGGGTCTGATGGAGGGGTTGGTGGGGGAGCCTGGCACAGGAGATTTCCCTGCTGGCTGGCAAATGAGGCAAGAGGGGTGGAGGTTCTCGGGGATTGTTTGTATTCCAGGACCTAGATTCTAAAGTCTGGACTCTCTGGGTCAGAGAAGAATCACTCATCTCTTGTTCCAATGAGAGCTGGCAGATTTTGTGTCTCAGGAAAATGCTAGAGTTGTGGGGGGTGGATATTGGGGTAAGACATGGGTCTTGTAAGATTGCAAGGTCCAATATTGGGTTTTGGTGGGGGAACCTGTTCACAGAGGGCTTCCCTGTTGCCCTGCAACTGGAGCAGAGATGGGTGAGGGTTCACAGGGACTGGTTTTGTTCCAGCTCCAAAGTCCTAAAGGCACGACTCTCTGGGTTGGAGAAGAGTCACACACCTCTTGTTCCATTGAGAGCTGGCAGATTCCATGTCTCAGGAAGCCACTGGGTTCACAGAGGGGGAAGGGTATTGGGGTAGAGCATGGGTCTTATAAGATTTCAAGGTCCAATTGGGGGTTTTTTGGGGGGAGCTTGTTTGCAGGGGGCTTCCCTTTTGTCTGACAACTGGGGCAGAAATGGGTGTGGATTTACAAGGACTTGTTGTATCCCAGGTCCAACATCCTAGAGGCAGGACTCTCTGGGTCAGGGAAGAGTCACTCACGTCTTGTTCCAATGAGAGCTGGCAGATTCCATGTCTCAGGAATCCACTGGGGTCAGAGAGGCATGGGTATTAGGGTAGGGCATGGGTCTTGTAGATTGCAGGGTGCAATGGAGGGTATGGAGGGGGAAACCTGTCTGCAAGGTTGTTCCCTGTTGGCCTGCAACTGGGGCAGAGAAGGGTGAGTGTTCACAGGCACTGGTTTTGTTCCAGCTCTAAAGTCCTAAAGGCAGGATACTCTCCTGGGTCGTGGAAGAGTCACTCACATTTTGGTCCAATAGAAGCTGGCAGATTCCATGTCTCATGAAGCCACTAGGGTAACAGTGGGATGGGTATTGGGGTAGGGCATGGGTCTTGTAGATTACAGGTTCCAGTCGGGGGTTTTGATGGGGAATCCTGCCTACAGGAATTTTCCCTACTGGCTGGCAACAGGGGAGAGATGGATCCTGGGTGTCCTGGGATCGGTTGTGTTCCAGGCCTAAGTCGTAGAGGCAGGATTCTCTGGGTCAGAGAAGTGGCACTTACCTCTTCCTCCAAGGGGAGCTGGTAGATTCCCTCATGAAGCGACTGGGGTCACAGGGGGGATAGGTATTGCGGTAGGGTGTGGTTTTTGAAGATTGCAAGGTCCAATTTGGGGTTTTGATGGGGGAACCTGTCCACAGGAGTCTTCCCTGTTGGCCTGCAACTGGGGCAGAGATGGGTGAGGGTTCACAGAGACTGTGTCCCAGGACCAAGGTCCTAGAGGCAGGACTCTCTTGGCCAGGGAAGAGCACTCAACTCCTAGTCCAATGGAAGCTGTCAGATTCCGTGTGTCAGGAAGCCACTGGGGTCACAGGGGGACGGATATTGAGGTAAGGCATGGGTCTTGTACATTTTAGGGTCTGAGAGGGGGAGTTGGTGTGGGAGCCTGGCACAGGAGATTTCCCTGCTGGCTGGCAACTGGGGCAAGATGGTGGGGGTTCTCGGGGATTAGTTGTGGTCCAGGATATAGGTCCTAGAGTCAGGACTCTCTGGGTTGGAGAAGAAACGCTCACCTCTTGTTCCAATGAGAGCTGGCAGATTCCATGTCTCAGTAAGCCACTGGAGTCACAGCGATGGAAGTGCACTGGGGTAGGGCATGAGTGTTGTAAGATTGCAAGTTCCAATGTGGGGTTTTGGTGGAGAGCTTGTTCACAGTAGGCTTACCTGTTGTCTGGCGACTGGAGCAGAGATGGGTGACGGTTAACAGAGACTGGTTGTGTGCCAGGGCCAAGGTCCTAGAGGCAGGTCTCTCTGGTCCAAGGAAGAACACTCAACTCTTGGTCTAATGGAAGCTGGCAGATTGCATGTCTCAGGAAGCCACTGGAGCCACAGGGGTGATGGGTATTCTGGTTATGGATGGGTCTTGTAGATTGCAGGGTACAATGTGGGCTTTTCGTGGGGGAGCCTGTCAGGGTCTTCCTGTTTGCTTGCAACTGGGGCAGAGATTGGTGAGGGTTCACAGGGACTGGTTTTGTTCCAGCTCCAAAGTCCCAAAGGCAGGACTCTCTGATTCAGGCAAGAGTCACTAACTTCTTGGTCCATTAACAGCTGGCAGATTCCGTGTTTCAGGAAACTACTGAGTTAGCAGGCACAAGGGTACTGGGACAAGGCGTGGGTCTTGAAGATTGCATGGTTCAGTGAGGGGTTTAGCGAGGTACCCTGCCTGCAAGAGTTTTCCCTGCTAGCCAGCATCTGAGGCAGTGATGAGTGGGAGTTCCTAGGACTGGTTTTTTTCCAGGGCTTGGAACCTAGAATTAGGACTCTCTGGGTTGGAGAAGAGTCACTCATCTCTTGGTCAAATGAGAGCTGGCACATTCCATGTTTCAGGAAGCTACTGGGGATGCAGGGGTTGTACAGTGTAGTAGGGCATGGATCCTGTAGATTGCAGGGTCCAAAGGGGGGTTTTGGTGGGGGAGCCTGCCTGCAGGATATTTCCCTGGTGGCCGACAACTAGGGCAGATCCACAGGATAGAGTGAAGCAGAGATGAAATTATTCCATTCCTAATCTCCTCTGTAGGGAAAAAATACAAGGACGAAAGCAATTCTAAGGGACAAACATTGGCTTCCTCCTAGTGTTCTCCATACAACAGGCTGAGGTCGAGAGCACACTCCTTCATTTCTATCCTCCTCAGTAGGACAGATCAAGTTCAAGACAACATGGATTCTGAGAAACAGATACTAAATCCACATAGACTCTGCTATGGGATAGACAGAGTTGTAGAACACAGTGGTTGACTCATAAAGTTAAACAAAGTACATATCAAAGTTATCACAACATGAATTCTGAGAGAGAGACTTGAGTGTCCTCTAAGCCGCTCCTGCACAACAGACTGAGCGGGTGAGCACACTTGTTCACTAGTTCACTCCATGTCTCCTCTATTGAAAGACATAGTTTTAATGATGGAGAATATGGGGGGTAGAAAATAAATCCCTCCATCTCTTCCACACAGGCTATAGTGAAGAGTAGATGATACCACCACTCCTATCCTTTTCTCTAGGAAAGACTAATGTAATTGTAACCTGGGTTTTGAAGGACAGACACAAACTCCCACCAAACTTTCTCCATAGCACAACCCAAGGTAATGAGCATACTTGATCATTCATAACCTCCTCCCCATCACAGGTCAAACTTAGCACAAATGGATCCTGAGAGTCAGAGACAAAGACATTTCAGAAGGATAGACATATGAGAACTGAACTCAAGTTTACACATAACTTTAACTGCAGGTGAGACTAAAAGTTTAGGACATCTTTGAGAGAAACCATCTCCCTCAGAGACTATTCAGTGGGACAGAGTTAAGAGTAGAGTGCCTACATCGACTTCTAATTTCTTCCATAGGACAGAACAAGGATAACACAGCATGGGTTCTGATTGACAGACACTTGGTCTCTCTAAGCTTCCTTAGTACAGACAGACAGAGACCACATTAGTTTACTCCTAAAGTTATCCTTAGGACTAATCCAATTTAGGACAACTTGTGTGTTGAGAGAAAGACACTAGCTGCTTCCAAGCCTCCTCTATAGGACTGCCTGAGTTGCTGAGCACACTAGTTCACACTTATCCTCCTCCACAGGGCTGATCAAGTTAGTATTACATGGCACCCAGTAAATAGACATTACCTCCACTCTAGTGATCTCTCTTGGACAGAGTGAAATGGAGGAAACATTCATCCAATTCTATCATCATTACTAGGACATATCAAGGACATGGCACCATCAGTGCTGAGACAGACACTAGCTCCATCTAAACTTTCTATGTAGGAGAGATGAGGTAGACAGCATACTAGTTCACTTATAACCTTACTGATATATACATAGCTCGAGGTTAGCACAAGATGAATTCCAGTAACAGACACCAGCACCCTATGAACATCCTCTCTATGACAGAGTAAGGAGTAAAGCCCACTGGCTAACTCTGAACTTTTTCCATAGAACTGATCAATTAAGGGATGATTCAGATTCTGAGATACAGACAATTGCTCCTTTCATGTATGCTTTGCAGAAGAGAATGAGGAAGAGAACTCTTTCTTGGTTCCTTCCATATCATCCGCATATAGCATATCAAGATAGGACAACATAGATCTGAAAGACAGACATTAGCTTCCACCAAAACATCTCCAAGTACAGACTAAGGGGGAAAACACATTAGTTTACTCTTATACCTCCTTTCTTTAACATACGGTGTTAGAAATATGTGAAGTCTTAGAGACAGCCTCATGTATCATCCAGTGTTCCTCATTGGGACAGACTGAGGTGTAAAGCACAGTAGGTCATTCTTAATGTCCTGTGTTGTACATGCTGAGTTTGATCTACATACATTCTGAGACATAAGATCCCTCCAACTGTATTCCATGGGATACACTAGAGTATAGAGCAGTCTTTGTCATTCTATACTTTTCTGTAGGATTGATCATGATTAAGAGAACAAGTGTTTTGAGAGACCATCAGAGTATGTCTCACCCAGCATCCTCAGCAGAATTATCTGATGCTGAGAACACACACTTTCACTCCTCAATTTATCCACAGGATACATAAGTGGGAGCACAACAAGGATTCTGTGAGAGAGAGAGAGAATGAGATAGATAGATAGATAGATAGATAGATAGATAGATAGATAGATAGATAGATAGAGAGTGAGTGAGTGAGAGAGATAGATACAGAGATACTAGCTCCCTTCAATCCCCCCTCCATGTCATTCTGATCAAGATAACATACTAGTTCACTCATAAATTATACATATGACTGATGAGTGTTAGTAAAATATGGGTTCCATGAGACATACACTACCTCATTACATACCTCTCTTATATGACAGACTGATTTGGAGAACACATTAGTTCATTGCTTACTCTATAAGACAGGTTAATGATTATAGAATATGGATTTTGAGAGACTGACACTATTTCCCTCTAAGCCTCAGCAGTGGAATGGACTGAGATGGAGAGCACAAGACTTTTCTCCTTAACTGTTCTGTAGGACAGATCAAGTTGCAGTGGTATAGATTCTTAGAGATATATTGTTGCCAGCTTCTTCAAAATTTTCTCATTAGGACAGACTTGAATGGAGAGCACACTACTTCACTTTTAATGGTTTCCATGGTACTGGTGAAGGATATCATGATATGTTTTCTGAGAGAAAAGACTGACCCAGTGCCTTCCTGAATCTCTTATACAGGGAAGGGTGAGTTATGGAGTACACTAGTTCATTCTTAATACCATCTTTAGGACAGATCATGGTTAGACAATATGGATTCTGGGAAACAAAATAGTCTTTCCATGCCTATAGACTGAGGTGGAAACAGCCAGCATTAGTCCCATTAAAAACTCCTCCAATGGATGCACCTAGATAGGAAAACATGGACTCTTGGAGGGAGACACTAGTTTCTTCCAAGCCTCCTGCATTATATAGGTGGAGGTGGAAAAAATATTAGTTCAAATTTTATATCCTTTGTTGAACAGACAGAGGTAGAAGGACAAGGATTCTGGTTTCCTCCAACCCTCTTCCTTAGATGAGACTGGAGTGGTGAACACTAGTTTACTCCTTACTTCTTATGTGGTACATACCAACTGTGAACTACATGCATGCACTCTGAGAGACAGACACAAGGTCCATCCCTCTCTTTTCTATAGTATACACTGAGTGATGTGTTCAGCACTCAAAGTCAGTTCTATCCTTATCTGTCAGATAGATTATGTTACTAAACCTTGTGTTCTGAGAGAGCCATTATCTCCCTTCAAGCGTTCTTTGTTGATTATACTGTGTTAGTAAGCCCCCTACTGTACTCTTTAACTGCTCAATAGGACAGATCAAGTTATGATGACATTGATTCTGAGAGACAGACACTAGCTTCCTCCAAGCCTCTTCCATTGAATACATTGAGGTGGAGGGCAAAATATCTCACTCCTAAACTCCTATCTTAGACTGACCAAGTAAGAATGACAAGGATTTTAAGATACAGACATTAGCTTCCCCCACGCACCCAGCATTGCACATGTGGATGGAGAGCAGGCCATTCACTTTGGAAGTTAACAATAGGATAAATCAAGGATAAGATCACATGAATTCTGAGAGATAGATCAAAGCCATCTCTGAGCCTCCTCCTTAGAGAAGACTGAGTTTCAGAACACATTAGGTGAGTCTGAACCTCCTCCACAGGATAGATCAAGTTAAAATGACATGGATTTTGGGAGACAGTCAACCAAGTCTTCCTTGTGGGACTATCCTGAGGTGAAGAGCAGAAAAATTTATGGCTATCCTCTTTAGTTGATCAGTCAAGGTAGCACAATATGAATTCTAGGGGACAGACACAAACTACCTTCAATCTTCCTTGGTAGGACTGGCAGAGTTTGAGAGCACATTTGGTCCCTCCTGACCTCATTTGTAGTGGAGAACAAGTGAGGATAACATGGATTCTAAGAGACTGACCAACACTAACTTTCTCCAAGCCTTCCCCATAAGTCTAACTGAGGTGGGGAGCACAGTAGTTGGGTGTTAACCTACTCCATAAAAGAGACCAATGGTAATAGTATTTGGATATTGAGATACAGAAACCTGCTCCCTCCATGTCACATCTTTAAGATAGGCATAGATGGAAAACACAAAAGTTCACTCTACCCTTTTTTATAGAACAGATCAAATATAGGTCTATACACATTCTGTGAGACAGCAAGTAGCTTGCTCCATGACTCCCCCTTAGGACATGGTGATGGAAATGGCACACTAGGTCAGGCCTAAGCACCTCTGTAGTTTAGATCAATGGTTGTATGACTTGCATTCTGAGATCCAGACACTAGCTCTCTCCAAGTCTCCTCTTTGGGACATATTAATGTGGCATGCACTTTAGTGAACTCCTATGCTCTGCTGGAGGACAGTCAGGTTATCAAAATGTAGATTACCAGAAACTGATACTGGCTACTACCCTGCCTTCTCTCTGGAAGAGACTATTGTGTACAACACAATGGGACATTCTTATCCTCTACAACAGGGCATATCATTTGAGGGAGACATGGATTCTTCTGAATTTATGTCTAGGAGAGATCCAAATGAAAACATAATGGATTTTGAGAGAAAAGCACTGGCTCTCTTCAAGCTTCTTCTGCAGGACAGACTGAAGTAGAGGGCATATTAGTTCCTTCCTAAAGTCCTCAGTAGGACAAATCCAGTATTTGTCCTACTAGATTTGTCCTACTTGATGGAAAGACATTATCTCTGTGTAATCCTCCTTTATATGACAGACTTTGTTGGAGAACAAGCTAGTTCATTCTTATCTATCGCCCTTAACATAATAAAACAATGTTAGGATGACATGGATTCTGAGAGATTGTGACTAACTCCGTTCAAGCTTTCAAAGTAGGACAGACTGAAGTAGTTTACTTCTAATCCTCTGCAGTAGAGATCAATGTTTAGATGACATAGATTCTGAGAGACAGACTTTAGCTCTGTAGATTCCTGCTATGTATGACACACTATGCAGCAGAATGATGGATCCTGGTTTCATATTCTTTACGTCAGCCTGTGTCTTTTTATAGGTAAATTGAGTCCATTGATATTAATGACCACTGATTTTTAATTACTGTTATCTTTTGGTGGTAGTTTGTGTGTATCACCTTTCTTTGGGATTTACTGATATACAGTTAACTATTGCCTGTGTTTTCATGGGTGTATCTGACTCTTTAGGTTGGAGTTTTCCTTCTAGTGCTTTCTTTAATCCTGGATTTGTGGGTAGATATTGTTTAAATCTGATTTTGTCTTGGAATGAATTGTTCACTCTGTGTATGGTGATTGAAAGTTTTGCTGTCTAGGCTGGCATCCATGGTATCTTTATAGCTGTATTATATCTGCCTAGGACCTTCTGGCTTTAAAAGTCTCCATTGAGAAATTGAGTGTTTCCGACGGGTCTGCTTTTATGTCTCTTGGCCTTTTTTCTTTGATGCTCTTAATATTCTTTCTTTATTCTGTATGTTTAGTGGTTTAATTATTATGAGGTGAGGGGACTTTGTTGGGGGTCTAGTCTGTTTGGTGTTCTATGAGCTTCTTGTATCTTCATAGGTATTTCCTTCTTTAAGTTGGGAAAATTTTCTTCCATGAATTTGTTGAATATATTTTCCATACCTTTGAGCTAGAATTCTTCACCTTCTTCTATCCCTATTACTCTTATGTTTGGCCTTTTCATGGTGTCCTAGATTTCTTAGACATTTTGTGTTTTGACATATTTGGCTTTCGTGTTTTCTTTTACTGTTGAAACTATTTCTTCTATTGTATCTTCAACGCCAAAGATTGTCTCTTCCATCTTTTGCATTCAGTTGGTTATGCTTGCATCTGTAGTTCCTGTTCATTTACTTAGATTTTTCCATTTCCACATTCCCTCAGTTTGTGACTTCTCTATTGCCTCTCTTTCAGTTTTCTGTTCTTGAACTGCTTCCTTCACCTCTTTAATTTTTTTTCTTGGCTTCCTTTAAGGGATTTATTGATTTCTTCCAATTTTTGTTTATCCTTTCCTCAATTTCTTTAAGGGTATTTTTATTTCCCAGCCTCTAGTAACTTCATGAAGTTATTTTTAAGGTTGGTTTCTTCTGCTTTTTCTATGTTGTGATGTTCAGGTTTTGCTGTTGTAGAAGGGCTAGGTTCTGGTGATACCATATTGCTCTTTATGATGTTGTATGTATTTTTGCTCTGGTGTCTACCCATCTTTTACTCCAAGAGGTGCAAGGAGCATCTGTGTCTGAGTGAGCTGCTTTTTGTCTAATCTGTGCCTGCTCTGTCTGTGTCTCAGGGGGCCAGGCTGTGTCCATTCTTAGCTCTTGGTCTATTTGTAGCTGGCAGATTCTGTATCTCTGGGAGCTGCTCTTGGTCTAATCAAAGCTGGCTGATTCTGTCTCATGGAGCCATTCTTGGTCTAATCAGGGCTTTTGGTTCAATCAGATTTGGCGTATTCTGTGTCTCAGGAAGCCCTGTGGTCCAATGAGAGCTGCCAGATTGTGTGTCTCAGGAAGCCTGGGGTCACAGGAAGTTGGTATGAGGTTGGGCATGGGTCTTGTAGATTGCACGGTCCAATGAGGGTGTTTGGTGGGGAAATCTGTTCACAAGGAGCTTCCCTGTTTTCTGTTTACTAAGGCAGAAATGGGTGGGGGTTCCTAGGAACCAGTTGTGTCCCAGGTCCAAGGTACTAGAGGCAGGACTCTCTGGGACAGGGAAGAGTCACTTACCTCTTGGTCCAATGGAAGCTGGGTGATTCCTTGTCTCAGGAAGTCACTGGGGTCACAGAGGGATAGGTATTGTGATAAGGCATGGGTCTTGAAGATTACATAGTCCAGTAGGGGGGTGAGGTGGTGCCTGCCTTAGGAGTTTTCCCTGCTGGCTGGCAACTGGGGCGAGATGGGAGCGTGGGTGTCCTGGGAACAGTTGTGTTCTAGGCCTACATCCTAGAGGCAGGACTCTCTGGGTCAGAGAAGTGGCACTAACCTCTTGGTCCAATTAGAGCTTGTGGAATCCATGTCTCAGGAAGCCACTAGTGTCACAGGGAGAGGGTACTGGGGTAGGGCATGGATCTTGTAGATTACAGGGCCTGGACGGGGGGTTTATTAAGGGAGCCTGGTTGGAGGAGATTTCCCTGCTGACTGTCAACTGGGACAAGATGGGTGACGGTACCTGGGAATCAGGTGTGTTCTAAGACCTATGTACTAAGACAGGTCTCTCTGGGTTGGAGAAGAGTCACTCACCTCTTGGTCCAATGAGAGCTGGCAGATTCCATGTCTCAGGAAGCCACTGGGGTCACAGGGATGAGGGGTATTCTGGTTAGGGATGTAGATTGCAGGTTGCAATGGGGGGGTTTAGTGGGGGAGCCTGGTTGCAGGAGATTTCCCTGCTGCCTGGCCCTGGGGCAAGATGGGTGGAGATTCCCAGGGATTGGTTTTGTGCCAGGACCCAGGTCATAGAGTCAGGACTCTCTGGGTTGGAGAAGAATCACTTACCTCTTGGTCCAATGAGAGCTGGCATATTCCATGTCTCAGGAGTTATAGGGGGGTTGGGTATTGGGTAGGGCATGGCTCTTGTAAGATTTCAAGGTCCAGTAGGGGGTATGTTGAGGGAGCCTGTTCACAGAGGGCTACCCTTTTGTGTGACAACCGGGGCAGAGATATGTGTGGGTTCACAGGAACTTATTGTGTCCCAGTTCCAAGGTCCTAGAGGCATGACTCTCTGGGTCAGGGAAGTGTCGCTCACCTCTTGGTCCAATGATAGCTTGCAAATTACATGTCTCAGATACTCACTAGGGTCACATGAGGATGGGTATTGGTGTAGGGCATGTGTCTTGTAGATTGCAGCATGCAATGTGGGTTTTGGTGAGGGAGACTAGTTGCAGAAGATTTCCATGCTGGCCAGCAACTGAAACAAGATTGGTGAGCATTCCCAGGGAGTGATTGTGTTCCATGGCATAGGTCTGAGAGGCAGGAATTTCTTGGTCAGGGAAGAGTCACTCAGGTCTTGGTCCAATGAGAGCTGGCAGATTCCATGTCTCAGGAAGCCACTGGGGTCACAGAGAGGTGGGTATTGGGTAAGGTGTGGGTTTTGAAGATTGCAAGGTCCAATTTGGGGTTTTGATGGGGGAGCCTGTCTGCAGGGGTCTTCTCTGTTGGCCTGCAACTGGGGCAGAGGTGGGTGAGGGTTCACAGGGACAGGTTGTGTCCCGGGGCCAAGGTCCTAGAAGCAGGACTCTCTG